>OU343129.1:21200000-21689008 GCA_910594945.2 Amphipyra berbera
TCTGAATTTTACATATTTTCCAGCTATTTTTTACTTATGTTCACAAAATAAATGATTTGATTTGATTTAAAGAATATGTCACCACTGCAATGGTATGTACAGTAGGGTAACGAAAATGTTATACATCTTGAGGTCTATTTTTGCTTGCATAGTGCAAGAAAAAACCTATTTTACCGACTACGTATTGCCAACATTATACTTAGAAAAGAAAAAACAAGTATTTTTGACAGGATATTAAAAAATTATAATGATGACATGATGTTTATTTAATCATCGAATTGATTGATGTCATGGTTTTTACAACAAAACTCCTTAAATCAAATCAAGTACATTATATGGCCCTACTACGTCATATGGAGGCAAAAGACAATTTTGATCTTCGCTACCAAATAATTAAACATAATTTTCCATGCATTGGTCTGTTCCGTTCAACGGTTTGAAAAGGTAGCATGTGCCCGCGATGTGGGATAGGAATGAATTTGAAAACTGATGAACCTATTTATTCCCCTACTGTACTATGCAAGGTAAACAAAAGGTACATAATATTTCCCGCGCTTCACATGCGTCAATCGCCGTCACCTCGCCAGATTTATACCACACGGTCTTTGAATTCTAACGCGAGTACCGGCAGCAACGATGACCCGATCCAAATTAATTCACTTAATATTTGTTATAGAACAAAAACTCGAAAGAGATCAGTGCCCGCTAATATGCATATCGTAACTCAATCCAGTTAGTATTTGCTTTGAGTCCGCCGATAATTGAAACTCAAATAACTCGATCCGCGGTTGTCTTCGTAGGCACGTTCCAATTCAAAAGTAATCCTACTCCAAACATTTGTACGTCTCAATCGGTCCTCCTGTACTGTGAAAACGCTAGGAATATCGCGACAGCGTGTCCATCGCTATCACCTTATACATCGCTTGCTAAACGTGTGGTTGAAAAAATTCTAGAGAAACTTGAACAGTAATGTATTCAAATTCGTTCGAAGTTATTGGGATATTATGTCACTTTCATGTTAGCGTAGTATTTCATTGGTTATGAAAGGAAACAACGGGTCGTCTGCCCTATATAATTATAGGGCGGCGTCAATATTTGTTAGGCACTGTAAAATGCGAATGAAGTTCTATTGTAATAGTGCTTCAATGGTTATTTTATATTCGATGTGAATATCGGTTATATCAGATGAAAAGCGACATTGTTTGCATTTGAATGTAATGATACGTTCCTTAACATTATTATTTAATGCTTTTATTAGTATTTCAATGTGATATTTTTTTTTTTGTTTTTAGTTTACTGCGAGGAGCTTGTGTGTAAGGAGTTGAGTCTGTTTTCTCTATAATAATATGTTCTGCCTAGCCTTCTCCCAACTATGTTGGGGTCAGCTTCCAGTCTAACCAGATGCGGCTGAATACCAGTATTTTACAAGAAGCGACTGCCATCAAACTCCGCACCCCAGTTACAGGGCAATACCGATATCCTAAGGTTAGACCGGTTGTCAGACTTTCGGGCGTCTGACTTCCTGTAACGCCTGTCATAAGTATTCGTATGACACCCGGGACCGACTTTTTAACGTGCTCTCCGAGGCACGGAGGTGTTTCGATGTGCTACGAACGGTCACCCATCCACGGACTCACCGTGGCAAGTGCAGCTTAACCTCGCAAGTCGGAGCCTTCTCTCTCCTTCTCTATAATAATGTAGTGTTTATAAAGATTGTTATTAAATACCATGTTTATTTTAGTGAAAATCTTTCAATATTGTCATTGGATGTCATCACTGTACGAAGACTAATTCGAAATTAAGACCCACTTCAAATTTTAAACACGCTCTTGCGACAACAATTCACACTTAAAGTGTTAAAATCCCAAATATTAAATAAAATAAAAGCGCACTCGCCCGAACTATAACGTCCGAATATTTACACAAGAGTAATATAAAAGGACGTTTGTGAAATATTAAAAGCGAAGCATCGCGTTTAATAGAGAGACGGACGTCAATTTGAGACCCACTTCAGCCGCCCGCTGCGAGACATTCGGCCTCGACTGCGAGAGTGGTGCAAGGGAGCCGCGGGAGCGACAGCGAGAAGCGGAGTGACATAGACGCGGGCGGGGCGATTAAAACAGACCTCTATTCGGGGTTAAACTAAAGGAGTTGTTGGGGTGATTGTAAATGATGGTCAACTTGTTATAATGTAACTTTACTGGTACCAGTGTCTAAATACATATCTTCTTTACATAGTATAAAACAAAGTCGCTCCCGCTGTCTGTACGCTTAGATCTTTTAAACTACACAACGGATTTTAATGCAGTTTTTAGCAATAGATAAAGTGATTCAAGAAGAAGGTTTATATGCCCCACATTAGTATCTACATTGCACCCGTGCGGAGCCGGGGCGGGTCGCTAGTTTATTATAAACTACCTACTATCGACCTAACTGTATGGCTGTGGGGAGACGACTGTCGCGCCGCGCTAATACAATCGGGCGGCTTACACTAAACTAATGCGTCAGCTGTGTCCCTACAGAGGATAAATAATGCCCATTTTCGCCACACCTTGGCCAGGCCACCTGACACCTAACTCAGAACGTATCGATAAGTCGATCGTCGAACGATTCGATCTGATATCTCGTTTTCTCTCCTGACGCGAATCATAGACAAAATGAGATAACAAACCGAATTGTTCGACAACCGACTTATCGAAAACTTCAGAGCCAGTTCACAGTGGGCTTGTTCGTGATTACAGAACTAAAGGTGAGGCACCGGCAACACAACTATACTGGCCTGCAAAAATAAGTACTACACTTTTAATGATATTTACTTTTAAAGTGTGATACTTATTTTTGCAGGCCAGTGTATTTGTCTCTGGTCTGGGCTATCATACTATTTGTTGTTTTTCAACGTCTCATTTACTTGTGACTAGGTTCACTACGTCGTGAGGTTTACTTTGAGGCAGGGATGCAATATACGTGCCGCCCGCCAGCGAATTAAATTCTTTTATGCGTTTGTATGACAATAATGCAATGTTTTTAATTGTGGTTGCCCGCTTTTAACTGTTAATCTGCCGGTGTGGCCCCTAGTCGTAATTATGTCTGTACATCCCTGCTTTAAGGCATTAAATGTTTCCCTTCTTTCTTATTCTAACCAAAAAATAATAACGTTTTAAATTGCCTGTATTCTTTAAGAATAAACTTATCCATTTTTATGCATCGACCGCCGCCGGGGCGCGCGCTACTACCGCGCCTTGTTATAGTACCTAAATCGCAAAGTGAAAAATGTAAAAGATTATAAATTACATTAAAAGTGAAAGTGAAAAACAAATTTTTGGTTAAAAAAAGAAAACACTTGAGTCTTGTTTTTTTTTGCATAGATATGTTTAATTAAACGTCCTGAACACTGTGTAAAAGTTTGTCCAGGTATTTTGGTTGGACCTTATATATACCGATGTATCGCTTATAACTTGTGCCGTATAAAAATAAAAACAATATAAAAGCTAATAGGCGCTGATCAGAAGTGACGCGGGTGAAGTGCACGCCGTTACCTACATACATAATTATATCATAAGCTTATAGATCAGCGTACACTGTTCTATACAATATAGTTGACTGCTCAAACTTTAGAGCTAAATATTATGTTGCCTCGCCAGTCTAGTGGTGGCAGGCGCGACTGCTGATCGTGAGGTCCTGGGTTAGACCCCAGGTCGGGCAAAGTATTATTAGGTTTTCCGTTTGAAATTCCTTAGTAGCAGCCCGGCATTTGGATGTGTGCCCGATTGATGGTAATAGGCTCGCCCCCTATTACATGGGACTTAAACATAACGGCCATATGAGGGTGTTACTATACACCTCTGCTCAACCCTTCAGGGAATACAGGCGTGATGTTATGTTTATGGTGTTTATGCTACAACACTATAGGTAATTTCGATAAGCTTCATATTTTATGTAGGTTTTTTGTTACCATGTTATACCACAGTGTGGGAGCACCATACCTTTATATTTAGAGCCTAAGTATAAGGTTACAAATAATGACCAGGTATAATTTTCTTATAATATCGTTGTGGCCCGGAGGTTACAGACCGCACCGAGTTGCGGATACCGATCTAACCAGACGCGGCTAAATACCAATATTTTACACGGAGCGCCTGCCATCAGACCTTCGCACCCCAGTTACTGGGCAATGCCGATATTCTAAAGTTAGACCGGTTGTCAGACTTTCGGGCTTCTGACGACCCGTAACGACTGTCATAGGTATTCGTATGACACCGGGGACTGACTGTTTAACATGCTCTTCGTAATATTATGTATCTACTTTCTTAGTTAATCTAACACACCACTGATATACGGTGAAGGAAAAAATCGTGAGGAATTGTCTAAAATCGCCAGCACTCAGTGAGCACGCGTGGTCTTCTTCTTCTTATCGTGCGGTTAGTGACTAACCTGGTGTCATAGTTTATGCCACCCATGGGCCTCTGACTTGGTTTCACATGCCGTCAGTAAATATCTCTCAGGCATGCCGGTTTCCTCACGATGTTTTTGTTCACCGTTTTTAAGCAAGTGATAATTATACAATACGCACATGAATCCGTAACGTCAGAGGTGCGTACCTTGGGTTCGAACTCAAGACCTATGAATTGGCAGTCCGTCTATCACACCACTAGGCTATCACGCGTGATGATCAATGCTCGTTCCTTCTCTGAATGAGAAGAGGCCTTTACCCTGCAGTGGGAGGTACAGGCTTGTATTATTATACATTTTCTTTGTCCTTCTGAAATAGTATAGTTGTACTATTTTACGAATGTCGCGTGCGAAATGAATCATATTACAATCATGACTTCCATGAATAACGTTATTCCCGCAGGTCGTTCTTTATTAGACAGTCCATGTTTAAGCCGTGGAAGGACGTCGATGGACTGACAAAGAGTCGACGTGAAGACCATAAACACGTTTTTAAGAACACGTCCATTGGATAAAAAACAATCTAAAATTCAAGCGTGACATAACTCATAACATAACATCACGCCTTGTATTCCCCGAAGGGTTAGGTAGAGGTGTTTTAGTAACACCCTCGTTTTGCCAGTTATGTTTAAGTCCCATGTAAGTAATAGGGGGCGAGTCTATTGCCATTAAACGGGCACAAATCCAGACTCCGGGCTGCTACTGAGAAATTCATAATCGAAAAACTCAACGTCACTTTGCCCGACCTGGGGATCGAACCCAGGACCCTATGCTCAGCAGTCACGCTTGCGACCACTAGACCAACAGGGCAGTGACATTACCCAATACTTTATATTAGGTTGTTCGTATCTGGTTGGTGTGGATATTGGTAATTCAGGCAATACGTTAAAGTCACCCACAGACGGCCACAGCGACAAGTGGCCACAAACTGAATCCATACATCCAACACGTGTGCAGCGTGTTCCTCCGAAATATATGGAAAAGTGAGACCGCAGCTAGAGGCCGGCCACTCGTAATTGCAGCGTGTGTGGACGCCCTTAGTCTTTCTTTGACCTAATTTGCATAGTATCTTCGTATTCTCTACTAAAGTATTCTTTCAATACGTCCCAGTCATCTTTTCTCTTTATATTTCCATTGACTCTAAGCTCCGAGCTCTCTCTCTTCATTTCTTATGCGGCTTGCACTATACTATTTTCAAAGCGCTCGTATTTCCATAGTGTTAATTTTATATTCTATTCTACTGACGTGTTGATGCTGTACAGTATTGTATATTTAGATCCTTTATTATATGCCTCATCACCATCACTGCCTATGGTCTACTAGTCGTTCACATGGCTGTCAAACATAAGGTACAAAGTTCGACACAAGTGACGCTGCTCTTTAGTTTTTTTTCTAGGAAGTATTAATTAGCATAAGAATTAGAAATAGTTTATGTTACAAGGTGACCTGTGGGTCCGCAACAGTCACTGTATAGTAATTTACTATGCAGTGACTACTGCTATACATCCATCTGATATAAAAGGGCTTACACACCACCGTGAATGATGGACGGCACGGACGCAAATCGGCGCTGGATGGCAGTCTTCAGAGGACTCTATCTCAAAAAGGTATCAAATAAAAAATCTTTCCTCTTTATAATATTAGTATAGATATCAGCGTATCCTAAGGCAGACCGTGAGGAGGCTACCAGCCTGCAACGACGTGCGTCCGTGACGTCCATCATGCACGGTGGTGTGTAAGCCCTTCATCTCCCCAGCTACCTCTAACCGCACAGAAAAAAGGGAATTAACCCCAAATTGACTAACATGTCATCTAAAAATACGGAAGAACACGGAAATTAACATACATGGTACATAATTAGCGACGGGGTCTGATGAATGAGCGGCGCCGCGCAGCGAGACTATACGAGTGAACACGACACGGACGCAAACCCGCTGGGTTTAATAAAACATTTTGGAGACCGCTTCTAAATGTATGCTTTGGGTTTCAGACGTAGTACATGTGTACACATATCAGAGGATGTTGTTACTGGGAATGTAAATAATAAACACGTGCATTTGGTCTTGTTTCTTTTGCTAATAACAGGAAACTGCTATCACCACGGCAATCCGTCTGCCAAGCGTGATGACTAGTATGGTTATAGTCGCGTGGTTAATTTTTTGCCTAACGAGTCTTATAAAATATCATTATAATTAATTATTTTATACCTGCCTTGTTGGTCTAGTGATAGTGAGGTCCTGGGTTCGATCCCCAGGTCGGGCAAAGTGTTATTAGTTTTTTCTGTGTGGAATTTCTTAATAGCAGCCCGGAGTTTGAATTTGTGCCCGGTTGATGGCAATAGGCTCGCCCACTATTACATGGGACTTAAAAATAACGGCGAAATGAGGGCGTTACTATACACCTCTGCCGAACCCTTCGAGGAATATAGGCGTGATGTTATGTTATGCTATACAAAATATTGTAAAACATGTTAAAAGAGTAACTAACGGTGGAGTTTCTTGCCCATTCTTCTCCATACGAAACTACCTTTTGGAAGGGGCGACTAGAATCAATTCTATATTTTTGTTGTAAATTTTGACGCTCAAAAAAGTTTTGCCCAGTTACTGCTGGCTTGCGAAGGTCTGATAGGAGTCACACCGTGTAAAATACTGATAATTAGCCGCATCTGATTAGACTGGAAGCTGACCCCAACGTAATTGGGAAAATACTAGGAGGAAGAAGAATATTTTATACCTCTAATAATAAAACGTATTGAAATACATATTCTAGTGTCTACGTATTGCTAGACCAATTAATAAAAGTTATTTATATAAATTACATATATAAATAAACTCACGCCTTTTTCCGTGGGGGTACGCAGAAACTATAGATCGCCACATATTACGATCCTTACATACTCCTTTCGTTTCATCCACATTCATACATCTTGTCATACACGCACGCCGATTGAGAGTACTACGCCCTTTGTGAAGAACATCACCAATAACATCGATGTATGTCCTTCTACGGCGTCCTCTGCCGGCATTTCCACTGACATCCGCCTTATAAATTCCTTTTGTTAATCGCCGTTCACTCGTTCTCTCAACATGACTACACCACCTAAGCATACTCCTTTTTTTTTCACTACATCTTCTATACTAATACTATAAAGAGAAAAGATTTGTATTTTTGTATGTAACGAATAAACTTAAAAACTACTGGACCGATTTCAAAAATTATTTTGCCGTAAAAAGCTACATTATCACTGAGTAACGCTACGGGCGGAGCCGTGAGGACACAGCTAGTCTTTTATATAAATATAACGTTAATTTAGGCTACGATGTTAAACATGCTATCAAAATATCTACCGTTTTGACATAATAATATTATATTTGTGTATTATAATTTCCCGAAATAAAAACATGCCGATAAATTGAATTGACCATCATACATAGTAATGTTTCTCATCATCTCCCTGCCCTTATCCCACACTAGGTGGGGTCGGGACAACATGTATTTCGTAAATCCATGTTGTTAGAGGTTTGGCTTATTGTTTTATGACCGGCCGTCTGCCTTACATCAACCCTCATTGGGAAAATACATAGTAATGTTTCTATGAACTCTAATTCATAGAATTTTATAACAACCGTTGATCCAGTTGTCGCCATGTCGCAAGTCCACCTGCCGAGTATCAAGGCCAAGTTCAATTCCTTCTTCTTCTCTCGTGTTGGGACGAGCTATACCTAAGAGAATAAATAGATCAAGCCATGGCGAAAAGACGAGCTAGTCAGCAAGATCGGTGCTGATTGCTCAGAGTGCGCCAGGCTTACATAATTATCGTAGTATGTTTGATTCCTTCGTCCTATTTTAGAGAACTAAGATAATATAACATCACGCCTGTATTCCCCGAAGGGTTGGGCAGTGGTGTATAGTAACATCCTCATTTCGCCGATAGGTTTAAATAATGTATAAATAATGTTTGGTACAGTGGCTGAGCGATTGGCTTCTGCGCTACGGGTCGTGGGTTCGATTCCCGCACGGAACAAATATTTATATGGCCTACAGATAATTGTACCGAGTCTGGGCTTTTGTGCATGTGAAGATTTGTGTCTGTAAACGCACCCACGATACAGGAGACATCCTAGAGTGGGTCAATGTATTTATAAAAAAAAAAGTTGTCCCAAGCCCGCCTGCCGGGTATCGTTCGATTCCTTCTTCTTCTCTCGTGTCGGTACGAGCTATACTTATATACCTAAGAGAATAGATCAAGCCATGGCCAAAAGATGAGCTAGTCAGGTAGGTCGGTGCTGACTACTTAGAGTACGCCGGACTTACATAAGTATCGTCACTCATGTTTGATTCCTATATCCTATTTAAGAGAAGTAAGATAACATAACATCACGCCTGTATTCACCGAAGGGTTGGGCAGAGGTGTATAATAACATGGGGAGATGTTTAGAGAACTATTATTGTATTTTTCTATTAGGAAATACTTTAAATATCCACATTACACTACAAGACCGAAAATAGAACCCAAGCATACATAATATTGTAAATCAAAATCCATTGAAGACTGCGTGTAGAAACTCAAAATATCGTTAAATCTGATTTATTTTAAATTTAAAAAGCGCAATGAAATACGATTCATTGGTCAATTATCCTGGGCGACGGAAATTTTAATAGTCCTTTATAAAATACACGCGGCGTCGCCTGGGACCGACCAATTGATTGTGCCTGATTGAGTCTGATTGTTACTATTGGGTATACCAATAATGGAATGAGGATAGGATATCGCGGGGTGGATTTGCTGGTGGATGTCACAGAAGGCTACAATTTACATAACATAACATCACGCCTTGTTTTCCCCGAAGGGTACGGCAGAGGTGTTTTTAGTACACCCTCGTTTCGCCAGTTATGTGTAATACGGGGCGAACCTATTGCCATTAACCGGGCACAAATCCAGACTCCGGGTTACGACTGAGAAATTCCTAATGGAAACACCCAATAACACTTTGCTCGACCTGGAGATCGAAAATAGGACCCGCGACTGCTGAGCATGACCAACAAGACAGTCTACAATTTGATGAGCTCAAAATCGAATAGGGAGCATCTATTAGATATAACTGTAAAACTATTGTGATTGCGAGTATGTTACACAGTTAGGTGCGAAACCAGCACTTTACCGCAGGTCACCCGCAACATGTCGACAGTGTGTAATGGCTCTTATGTCGATGAAGAGACGATTTGGTAACGTTTTAAAACGAAGAACACCTCTTTTTGTGGCCTTACTATCCTTACTATTATGAAAAGTTTGGGATGTTTATTACTCAATCACGCATAAATGGCTGAACAGATTTGGATGAAATTGGACACACTGATAGACCTTGTCCTGAATTAACACGTAAAATACTTGTTGTCCCGGTAACTGAAATAGTTTCCCTAGTGAGTGAAACCACGCCACGGGCAACAGCTACTTTATTATAAGATTAAAAAAAGCATAAGTAATATCACGCCTGTATTCCGCGAAAGGTTCGGCAGAGGTGTTACGTAACACCCTCATTTCGCCGTTATGTTTAAGTCCCATGTAATAGGGGGCGAACCTATTGCCATCAACCGGGCACAAATCCAAACTGAGGAATTCCACACGGAAAACTCAATAACACTTTGCCTGACCTGGGGATCCAACCCAAGACCTCAAGATCAGCAGTCGCGCTTGCCACCACTAGACCAACAAGGCAGTTTATTATAAGTACATATGTTATCGGTAGCTGGTAACTGGATAATGTTGATAAAGGAGGGTAATCGTCAAGATGAATCAACGTACCCGAAGTTATAAAAACATTCGACGGAGCGGAGGATTCCATGTCGAACAGCCGAAGAAGTCTGACCTTTTATATCTGGTTTACTTGTTCTTTTTTTTTTTGATCTTGTGTTAATTATTATATTGTGATATATTGTGAACTAGCTTCTGTAACTAATCACTAACCTATTTAAAAGTACTCTCAGTGGTGGAGAGTCTATGTTGGTTTAATTTACTTTATTTACCACGCTCCCAATACTGACATTAACTATAACTGTAATGTTAGATTCACCATATTCTGTTGTATGTCTTTTATACATATACTACTTTTCTAGTTTATAAATACTTATTATACTTTGACAACAACAAACTTAACCACTCTTCACCTCGGCTTCATCGCTTACCTATATCACAGTCCCAAGTCATGCCCCCGCCCCGCCCCGCACCCTCTTTGCAACACAAAGCTAATCAGTTGACAGATTCAATTTAACGCGTAATGAGGCATAGGCGCCTAAGTTAACAGGCTGTTTGCTTCTTGGCGGGTCGGGGGTTCAGTCCCGTGTCCGCCGGGAAATTAATACCTGCACAAAGTTTGTGTAACACATAGATAATGTGTGGCTGTGAGTAGTACGGACTTGTGACATATTGTAATTATTGTGATTTTTTTTAGTTTGTAGTTTTTAGGAGTAATGAAATGTAGAAAGCATGCGCGCTACGCAGCCGTATCATTCGCTTCCAAGCGGTCGACGAGTCAACATCTGAGGACGCCCCGTGGAGGGGCGAAACACGTGTCGTATCGGTTTGATTTGTTTGTTCGTTGCATTATATTAATCGCACCTTCTACATTTGCATATATTTGCGGGCGGGAGGGCGGTGCTGCATACTGCATTCAGGCTTGATCAACTGTTTGGCAGAATTAACACTAAGTTATATATTACGTAATTTCGCATATCACACTAATATTGTAATTGTTTTTGAAGAACGGCTGCACGGATTTGAATGTGTGGCACACAAATAGGCCGTCTTAGATTAAAATATAGAAAACTTTATCCAGATACATAAAGTAATTTCCATAGGATGCGAGTGAAGCCGCGGACGACAGCTAGTAATTTTATAAAACAAGTGATCACACTCACTCTGTAACAAAGATACCTAATCATAAAAGTAACAGCTAGTTCACACAGAAACTGTTTACAGGATGCGTTTTAGCGGATCCGTTTTTTTTCTGGTGATGACGCCTGTAGATTCATGAGTGACTTCACATACACGACAGTATTCCGAATCCAGTAAAAAATACTGGATCCGTTATTTTTATCGTATCCTGTCTGCCAGATGCGACGCAGCTGCCATTTGTTTACCGCCGGTACAGATGTGAACGACACATCCAGTACCGACGGATCCGTTAAAACGGATCCACTGTGTGAACGTGCGGTAAGTTGACAATTTTACTTCAATAATTTGTATAAGTCCACACTTTACACAGTAGCAGCACACAGAGGGCGTGCGCCGGTTGTATTAAGCCCACTTGGTGTTATTTTATACCCCGCGAACATAACGCGCCCCGTTTATTAGCCCCCTTTCGATTGCGTCGCGAAGCCCCGCGCCGCGCAATTACGCTGCTCGAGAGGATAGCACAAAATGAGGAGCAGAAAGACCACTCCTAGCACACGCCCGTGTATTTTTTACCATTTACGCTATAACGCAAGAAACATAACCTTGCTATTCTGCCGTCGTAATACAAAAGGGCACAACTGACATTTTTTGCAAAATTGAGTTAAATACATATTTGGAATCAGCGTAAAAAGCTGATTCCAAATGTGGATTTAACTAAATTTTGAAAAAAATGTCATTTGTGCCCCTTTTTCTTATGACGGCAGTATTGCTGTCGCGCAGTCGGGTAAGTAATGCGTAGGTATAGGGAAAATGGAACAGTGTGAACCATTGCAGTTGCAAGTATCATCTATTGCAACGTATCGCAGTCCACTGCTGGACACAGGACTCTCCTATGTTCAGCAGTCTTAATTATCACGGTCGATGAAAGCGGTTTTCAACCCCTCTATGTGTAAATCACCGCTATAGGATATACTGAGCCATGCTTTTATAGACGCAGTAGTAGTGCATCTTGTATCTATACAATACTAGCGACCCGCCCCGGCGTCGCACGGGGGCAATGTAGATACTAATGTGGGGCATATAAACCTTCCTCTTGAATCACTCTATCTATTGCTGAAAACTGCATTAAAATCCGTTGCGTAGTTTAAAAGATCTAAGCGTACAGACAGCGGGAGCGACTTTGTTTTATACTATGTAAAGATAAAGATAAAGTTTGTATTATTGTAGTACTGTTTTTCTATGCCTTATGGTATTACTGCGTGTAATACCATACATAAACTCACGCCTTTTTCCCATGGGGGTAGGCAGAAACTATAGAACGCCACATGCTACTACTCTTACATACCCCTTTCGCTTCATCCACATTCATACATCTTGTCATACACGCACACCGGTTGAGAGTACTACCGTGTAATACCATAGAATAGAATAGAATAGAATATACTTTATTGTACACCAAAATTGTAACACAGCTCTTATACAATAACAAACATTAAAGGGTACAATGGCGGTATACCATACTACCTAGTTGACCGAGCTTTGCTCAGTTTTTTTTTTGGTAAATCGTGTTTTTTGGAAAGAAAAAATAAGGGAAAAAGAAGGAATTTGAAAAAAAAAAGTTATCTGGACTCGAACCGGGGTCTTCCAGCATCGGGACCGCCCGATCTCCCACCTGAGCTATTACAACTTTGTGGATAGTTGCGAAATTTACCTTCGTATTCTAATGATATTGTAGCAGTTTTTCATTGCCTGAAAACACGGATAAAACGACGTTTTGTAATAAAAATGAAACTTAGCTAAATTAAACTAAAAAATAAAGCTATACTAAATTTCATGAAAATCGTTGGAGCCGTTTCCGAGATACAAGAATTGCTCGTTTAAAGGTATTAGATTAGATTAGGAATAACATAACATCACGCCTGTATTCCCCGAAGGTTTGGACAGAGGTGTATAGTAACACCCTCATTTCGCCGTTACGTTTAAGTCCCATGTAATAGGGGGCGAGGCTAATGCCATTAACACTTTAGATACTAGTATTAGGGACACTATTCCATATTTAATTAATTTAATTCCGCTCTATTATATTCTATAACTATATTTTCTTATTATTCTACATCTTTACATCCTTTTTAACACATTTATATTAGGTTTGCGTGTAACTACGTTTGTAAAAAAATCTTGTAAACCAATTTTCACCCACTTTTAACAATCACGTCGATGTGAAACTGTGAATATATTGTTGTTTGTTTTTGTTCTAAGTAGAACTTCGATACTTTAATTTGTGCCAGACAGAATTAACTCAGCTCTGTTATGCCAAATAGTTAATACGAGATAGTTTATTTAATTAAGCTCATTTTGTACGCTTTTGATTGCAGAACTAAATAATTTGATTTACTACCTATAAATTTAAATATTACATAACATCACGCCCGTGTTCCCCTAAGGGTTGGGCAGCGGTGTATGGTAACACCCTCATTTCGCCCTTATATTTAATTGCCATCAACCGGGCATAAATACAAATTCTAGGCTGTTAGTGAGGAATTCCATACGAATAAACCCAATAATACTTTGCCCGACCTGGGGATCCAACCCAGGACCTCGCTGATAAGCAGTCGCCCTTGCCACCACTAGACCAACGAGGCAGTTATATTTACTTTAAATATTAATAAAAAATATATAATGTACAGTAGCGGAAAGAAAATGTTATAAACCTTAAGGTCTATGTTAAATCAAAGACATTACATGGGTCTACCACGTCATATGGAGGTAAAAGGCAATTTTTGTAATTTTGATCTTTTCTACCAAATAATTACTTAAATATAATTTTCCATGCATTGGTCTGTTCCGTTCAACAGTTTGAAAAAGTAACATGTGCCCGCGATGTGGGAAAGGAATGAATTAGAAAACTGACGAAAATTTTCGTCACTGCTATACGTTTGTACAACCCTATACAAAACAGCTGACCAATAAAATGACGAGAGGCACCGAGCCTCTTCGAGCCTATATTTATTAAGGTTGACAGAAGCGAGAAAAGATGTTCCTCCAATATTGTCCGCCATCCTTACCATCTCTTTTATATCGTTTTGAGCGAACCCTACTAAACGGCTCGCCATAAATCAACATTTTTATTTTTTATCCTCCACTGTACCTGAGTGCACGGTATTGGTGAATCGCTTATAAACATGCTCCAAATAGATCAATAGTTTTTGTTCCAACATTACGGAGTCAATTTTGTTTAGTAAAAGGGTTCTTTTTCAGAGACGCATGGTTTGTTAGTGTTAGGCATGATTTCCACCAAACGGCTCGCATCGCATCGGATCGGAACGGATTTTACAATCTTTAAACGATATTGAATCGTGTATATAGTATTTAAAGTCTATATTACCAAGCCGCACACAGCAGCTTGACCGCGGGCGTCTTCCGCGACACGCGACTGTAGCCGAAAGTATGCTGTGACGCGCGATCGGCTCCATTCGCCTGTCGTCGTATCCGATCGGATCCTTTCGGCTGTCAACACGGTAGGAATGAAACTATTTGACTAGGCGCAGAAACTGATACGTTCGCAAATGACGATACGGAGCCGATCGTATGCGTCGACATCCTGCCGGCCGCGATCGGCTGTCGCCGCATCCGTTCGTATCCTTTCCAATCCGATGCGATGCGAGCCGTTTTGTGGAAATCATCCTTAATACAATGTTTTATCCCGTGTGACGACGGGCTAGAATATTAAATTTCCTCACCTCAAGCTGGTAATAGATGCGTGTCATGAGATTCCCCCCATGCTTGGTGGTATCTTACAATCCGCCTGGCTAGCTACCACCTAGCTAGCTAGCTAGCAGTGATAGCCTAGTGGTGTGACCGTCGAACTGCCAAGTCATAGGTCTCGAGTTCGAACCCAGGGCACGCACCTCTGAATTTATGATTCATGTGCGTATTGTATAATTATCACTTGCTTAAAAACGGTGAAGGAAAACATCGTGAGGAAACCGGCATGCCTGAGAGATATTTCCCGACGGCATGTGAAGCCAAGTCAGAGGCCCATGGGTGACATAAACTCTGACACCAGGTTAGTCACTAAGCAAACGAAAAGAGAAGAGAGCTACCACCCTCGCATAAAAGTCCGGTGCCACTCAGTTTACTGTGTTCCATCGTGTATATGTGAGAGGGGTATAGGAAAAATCCCTCTATATATTTGCTCTTGGATTCCTGTACTCCATCTTAGACCCTGTCTGCGCTTACCATCAGCCATCAGCGACAAGAGTCACCCGCGAAGTCAAGAATAAAATAATAAAGTTTTTTAAAAGAGTAATTTTTCAGGGATACACGATTTGCTAAGGTACAAGGTTGCTGAAATATTATTTAGGTACTACTTTGCAGACTGAGTTTTATGTATTTCGTTACTTTAACGTTCGAGTCTCGAGACTCGAGAATTTGTATATGTAAATAACGAAACCTACGTTTAATATTGTTACAATTGCACGGCAAAATGCTAAACGGCGTCGGTATATTACATTTTTTATCTTACAAATAGCATTGGAGTTACTATAGTTCAATGACCTCTGTCGCATGAACGGACAATGGGCAGAGTCTAGAATATTTAGAGCTTGTTTCACAATCGTCGTATAACTATAATCCTGGAAATAAATATGGTGGTTTGACGGATTTTCTATAGAGAACTAGAATGTTCCGTAATGAACTAAGGAACTTAGAAACGGTCATATAGACATAGTTTATTTGATAGTTTTTACAATAGCTGTTTCGTTAACTTGTGTTTAACTGCCTCGTTGGTCTAGTGGTGGCAAGCGCGACTACTGATCTTGAGGTCCTAGGTTCGTTCCCTAGGTCGGGCAGTGTTATTGGGTTTTTCCGTGTGGAATTCCTGAGTAGCAATCCGGAGTTTGCATTTCGACACCTCCCGCGCATTAGGTCGTATGTCCAAATTTGTGATTTTTCAGGAGAGAGATTCTTAACTTCATCTTTGTCTTGATCAGCCGCAAACGATAGTGTGGGATTAATTTTAGAATATAGCAATGATTGAAGGTTAAAGGGGATAATAAGGCCTTTTGATTGAATTAAAAACTCATATTTTCGTAAAAATAGGCAAAAATAAAAACTTACGACCTTATTCTTGTTGTCGCAAAGTCGTATATATTTGTTACGACCTTATACTATTAAAAAGCACAACGAATACAGCACGAATAAGGTCGTATGTCAGACATAAGACTTTATGCTGCGTACAGATTTTTTAAATACGATAATATCGACCGCGCATAAAATCACAACTTTCATGTTTCGACGTTTTGCGTCGGACGTATTTCAAATTATTAACTTACAAAAATAGTGATGAAAATTATTATATACTTAAAAACAATTTACTAACACGATTAGGATAAACATGCAAATCATGATAGTAAGTTAAAGTAAGAAATAAACTTACCATTTTATCAACGTTCATAAGCCGTTATTTTCACGTTCGAATCATTTTGGTTATTTAAAGCTAATTTTAAATCTTTGATGACCGTACATTACTCATAGTACTAGTATCTAATAAAAACAAAACATATGCGCGGGAATTTAAACATGATAAGACTATTACCGGGTAAAAATCTTGGTATTTAATGTAAATATGAAAATATTGTTTTCAAGGATGTGTAGTATTTCTATAATAATGAACTGTAGTACTAAAATCTCATTTTACCAAAAAAACGTGTTACGACTTTTTGCGTGGGAGGTATCGATTTGTGCCCGGTTGATATCAACAGACTCGCCCCCTATTACATAGGACGTAAACATAACGGCGAAATGAGGGTGTTACTATACACCTCTGCCTAACCCCTTAGGGAATACAGGCGTGATGTTATGTTATGTGAGTATAGGTACCTTTCTGAGTATAGGTACATGGCGAGATTTCGGAAAGCCTATGTTAAGGGCGACCAAGATCTATTGGCCTTACTAGGTACCTTTTGGTGACCATTTAAATCTGGCGTAAATGTTAAAGCATACCTAATCATAGGTACTGTTTAATTGGCTAGTGTACTCGTAAACCGTCATGAGGGATGCTCCCCCGCGGATTAAATGATCAAAACAAGTTGTTTAAGCACGTTAAGCACACCAACTTTCTATGTGTTCACCGCATCGCGCCCTGTACGGGTACTAATAGTGCTGTACTCACAAATTCGGAACATTGTCGCGGATACAAATGTTTTTCGGATATTTTATAAAAGGGTCTAATGTCATTAGTATAAAATAGATCGATTAATTTCGTTCTGCCTAGCCTTTTCCCAACTATGTTGGATTCAGCTTTCAGTCTAACCGGATGCGGCTGAGTACCAGTATTTTACACGGAGCGACTGCCATCAGACCTCCGCAACCCAGTTATTGGGTTATATAGATCGAGTAATATGTAGGTATATTCAAAAAGCTCCGATTCCGATGAGGACTTCATCAGGAGTACCCTGAATTGACTTTTTGTATGGGACCCTGCACAGCAAAAGTATTTCTCATGCACTTCTGTGGATATTCGTTCCGTGAATTCGTGACATATTTGTAAGATGTATCATAGTGGACACTATAAGTGTTATGTGCAGGTTGTGGGAGGCACATAAAAATGCGATTTAGGAGAATTTGTTTATACAAATTCTCCTAAATCGCATTTTTATGTATTTTTATATTTATTTTTGTATTTTTATTTTTTTTTTATTTTTAATTGTAATAAAGTAAAAAATACAGAATGAGTACGTAGTGACAGCGCGGTGTTCGTATTTGCAATGGCTGCCGCGCGCAGTGTTGCCAACGTCAGTCCCCTCACTTGCCCACAGCGTTAACATCAAGTATATCTATACTACCAATCATTATATACTACAACATTATGTAATAGTTTCAAATGTGTGGCACTGGTGGGTTGCAGCTAAAAATCAGCGTTAGGTAGTAGTGCTACCTAGTACTGCTACCTGAGATCATGGCCCTTTTGGCACTTCTGTCCTACCCCTTTCGGACCGGCGCAAGCTACGACGAAACTTGATATTCTGAGAACGAATTCTAGCTAATTTGGAGTTGTAGATTACGAATCTGAGAATTTTTTCCGGATTTATATCTCTATCCGCACAATCGTTCGACGCTGGGCCCGTCCACAAAGCACGTAAAACTGATGAGCTAAACGCGATCTTGTAACCCGCACAATTGTATTTGACTGGCCCGAAAGGGCTACTATTATTGTGTTTTTTTGTATGTCAATTTAATTGTTTGTGCCAATAAATACATTTCTATTTCAACCTTCGAGAAATATTTACGACTTAACAAAAAATTTCAAACCTCAAATTCAATAAAGACCATAGCTTATATAATATCCGTGAAATATCCGCCCGTCCCCACCCCTACCAAAGTATCAGCTATACTTAACGTTATTATCTCAGTTCATACCACTTTAAATTAGGCATTGTCTGTCTTGAAAAGTTTCCGAGCGCTCGGCGGCTCGGCTCGGCGGCTCGGCGCTGAGCTCTTTAACTCGGCCGTGTTACAACTTGCTAGTTAATTAGTTACGATATTATGCATTGTGTCTGCTGGCATATTGTTCTGAGACTGTGTGTATGCTGAATGTTCCTTATTTAGGATGATTTAGTGTGTGGTGTTATAGTTATAAAGTAGTTTCTTTTAGTATTAAGATTTATTTTTGACTTAGTCACGTTTGGCCCTAATCTCACCTGATGGTAAGCGCAGACAGGGTCTAAGATGGAGCACACGAATCTAAGGAACAGAGAAATAGAGGGTTTCCCCTATACCCCTCTGGCTCTCACATACACACGATGGAACACAGTAAACTGCTTGGCACCGGACTTTAATGTGAGGGTGGTAGCTAGCCAGGCGGACCGTATAGATCCTACCACCAAGTGTGCTGGGTTTTGTTGAATCTTACAACACGCGTCTATTCCCAGCCTGTGGTGAGGAAGTCTTATATCTAACCCGTCCCCCACACGGGGTAAACATGATCCATTACATACTGTTATTCTGATCGCCTATACTTCTGTAATTCATTATTTTTCTCCTTGTCCATGATCGCTCTCGATATTTATGTCTCAAAAGACCACTTTAAGCCTAGGCGTATACGAAGGCGATGGCCGCGCAAGCAACACACTTCACAGTTTTACAATCCATACAGTTGGGCAACGCCTACACGTGTGGTGACATCGCCCAACATCAAAGGTTTTGCCCAATTGTGGCTGGACTGTGTTGCCTGCGCAGCCTGGGCTTCCGTATACGCCTAGTCCAGGGGTCGGCAACATGCGGCTCGTGAGCCACATGCCGCTCTTTCGATGTAAAGTTGCGGCTCTTCAGTTCCATACGCAAAAAAATATTATTTTAATATCAAAACCCTCAAAATCGTGCAATCAATTCATAATTGAGTCAGTATATTACAGTCATACTATATTATATAGTATGACTGTAATATACTGACTATGACTGAGAGATAGATATATAGGTAGTAACTATATCTAAATGTATTTCCGTTTTGTATTTTTTAAGGTACCTAATCATTTTAGCTGAACGCCATTTCAAGGTTATCCATTAATTATAGGACAGCCTGTATAAGCAAATATTGAAACGAAATTTTTTGTGGCTCTTTGAAAACTGTGAAATTTCGTGAATTGCAACTTTTGGCTCTTCCGTCTCAAAAGGTTGCCGACCCCTGGCCTAGTCTAATAACATATTTCCAATTTCTTGCAGTCTATCATAGTCCACTATTCCACAAAAGCCTTTCCTGGAAAATGCTGTACATAAAGTACCACAAATCCGATTAAATTTGATAATAGCAGTTCTAGTCAAGTGCTATACGTACCTATTCGAGCAATATTAGGTAATAACAATAGCCTCTCTTCACAGTTGTCTTTTTCTTTCAGGGAATGATGAGCAATATTCTACGTTTTGTTTTATCCCCAGTTGGGCAGTTCTAAAATAAAATGCTCTATTCTGTAAAAAAAAGTAATTCGTACAAAGTTTATAGTGACAATAAAGGTGAATTAAGTATCTTATTGAGCTCAATTCATAAGAATTTGTATGGTTATGAAGTTTTTTAATTTACGTCAAGTGAATCCTTATAGAGAACTTATTGCAAAATGATTCTCGCAGAACATTTATTTTTGTCAAATGTCTCGGCACAAACTTTTCAAGGAACATATTTTTATGGAGAGTTCATTGCCTGCTAGCTAATAAGCGTGCCAATAGTTTCTTATAGTATAGGATCCCAGTATAGAACGACATTCACCAAGCTGGTTAATAGATGAAAAGTATTTTATATCAAATTAAATATGTCAATAAATATATTGCAAATGGGTTGACTAAAAAATGTCAGTCCAGAATATGTTTTTTTTAAGCATTTCACTGGTTTGGTTAATAGTCAAATTCCATACCATTCGAAAGTATGAAGCCTATAGAATATGCAAACGTTAGGTTGACTATTTTTTTCCCGTCACAACTCTTGGGTAGGCAGGTAAAAACACAGCATTTCTATACCGGGATCTTAGACTATTAAAACAAAATGAAGACTATGAACTAACTACCGCCAGTACGATACAATTATGTCGTACAGTGTAGAACTGACACAATTCTTAACATTGATAATCCTTACTTTTATAAAGGCGAAAGTAACTCTGTCTGTCTGTCTGTTACCTCATCACGCAAAATTACTAAACCGATTTTGATGAAACTTGGTACAGAGATAGTCTGGAACCCGGAGAACTATATAAGCTACTTTTATCCCGAATACGCGGAATACGCCATAAACGACATCCATGCGGGCGACCTCTAGTATATTATAACGTAACGTTAAGTACGTATGATACGACAGGGTAAGCAATACTGTACTGTCTTATATACAATGAGAAAAGTGCATAGCCTTTTACACCGGGCACAAATCCTAGTGTTGCCACTGATTTAGAAATATTAAATCTTCAAATCTTACGAAGTCATAATAGTGAATCACCATCAAAAGTATTTTAGATGGTCAAAATGACAAATTATTTAAATTCCGCTCTGGATTTGTGCCCGATTAATGGCAATAGGCTCGCCCTCTATTACATGGGACTTAAACATAACTGGCGAAACGAGGGTGTACTAAAAATACCTCTGCCGTACCCTTTGGGGAATACAAGGCGTGATGTTATGTTAAATGAAACACATTTACGTCAATATACATAACATCATCATTCAGTCGTAATTAATAATGCAAAATAATTATTTTCAAATGAAAAACATATTTATTAACAGACGATTGCCAATTTCACCGAAACTTGTATATAAAACGTACGCACATAAATATTACAAATAAAATCGTTAATAAAGCTGTTAAAATTTATAGACACATCAATAAAATTGTGTGTATAAATAAATCAGGGCTGCGACAAACCCAGCTCCAATACGTCAAAGATAACCGAACGTGAATAATCGCGGGTAGTTGGGAACAATGGGTATTTGCATTTATAAATGATTCATGTGCGACGCGCCTGTTGTAAGAGAAAACGTTCTGGCTGATCGTTGTTGGCGGAATTTTGACGATTGCCAACCCTATGCTAATAGGCCGTGCGCTTGGCCACGAGCGGAGCGAGATTAATCTACACTAATATTATAAAGAGGAAAGATTTGTATTTTTGTATGTAACGAATAAACTTAAAAACTACTGGACCGATTTCAAAAATTCTTTTGCCTTTAGAAAGCTCCATTATCACTGAGTAACATAGGCTACGGGCGAAGCCGTGAGGACATAGCTAGTTTATTATAAAGTACCTATTTTGGTTGTTTAGGTTTCCTATAAAATGTCCAAAGGTGAGTCGAAAGTAATTAAAAATATGATTTATGCTTTCATAGGAAAGACAATCAGTTTGATAGGTATGTCAATAATTTAAACACATATTTATAATGTCTCCATTCCTTCTTCTTTCTCAGACTAGGTATCCATTCTATATACACTGGCCTGCAAAAATAAGTATCACACTTTTAAAATTGCAATAACTTTGTAGGTACACAAGATATATTTTCGAAACAAAAAGGACTCAAAAAAGAGTTTAACTTTGTTACTATAGTTTCAAAGAAAGCTGTTAAAAGTTGCTATAAAACGTTTTTTATTTTAAATCTCTAACTTCTATAGTTTAGAAAAAAATGAAATTTTAAAAGTGTGATACTTATTTTTGCAGGCCAGTGTATATTCTATATTCTTTCTTTTACAAAACAGAAAAATATGAAAATCAACCGGTAAATCTTTTCTAAGCTGTGAGATGTAATCAGCAGTCTTTTCAATATTCGTAATTAAAATTTCTAACAAATGAATAAATTAACCTTGCACCTACATTGTCATTATAATAATCGTAAAGTTAAAAACTGCTCAATAATAAATATTAGTATTGTTAATTTTAAAATAATTATTGATATACGCTCCCGCGCCATCACTATGCACAGCCCTAACCTACTCTAACACAAACACAAAATCCGACTCTATAAATAGATATTGCGTGTGGAAAACCAAATATTTTCGCAGCGATATCGTTTTGATGAAGTTCGCTCCATGTTTTATCTGACACACGTTTGTTTTTGTCACAAAAACACACACAGAGACATACATACACGCTGTTATTATGTCACACGTATGCACACATGCACACGTGCGGTTTTTATACCATATACATACAGGGTGTAAACGAAATCATGTAATTCCTTCAAACCCCGTGATGTACTGCTGACATAGAATAACCCTGCATGGGATAATCTGGATTCAGTAAAAAAATTACAAGAAGTAAATATGTGTTCTTAACGTGAGGCATTTTAGCGCTACAAGATAAATGACTGCGCCGCGAGCGATAGCCGAGCAATTCACTCGGGGCGCTAAAATGCTCCACGTAAGAACACATGTTTACTTCCTGTATTTTTTTATTGAATCTAGTAGTATCCCATGCAGGGTTAATCTATGTCAGCAGTAAATCACGAGGTTTGAAGAAATTACATGATTTCGTTTACTCTCTGTTTAAATGAGCTCTCACACACTAGTGTACCTACTATGTTTCTACGTCATAAAACATTGGTGACAGAATAGCAAAGGTAAACTCGTGTAGAGCCAAGTGATGTAGTCTGAAGTACCCGCGACTCTGACGTAGCACTCGATGGCTGCTCGTGAATTCTACATATTTTTGTGACGTCTGAAAGATGCCAAGGTATTGGCAGGAAAAGAATTCTGAGCTGGAAATTCTAGCTAAAAACTAAAGACACAAAATGCTTGTAAAAGTAATGTTCTAAGACTACATACATATAGTCAACGACCGGTCGATATAGCAATCGGGTATGAGGTGAGTCGTGGAGGGGGGGACGCCCCGCATACCCGCACAGCGCCCGCGCCATCTTAGTGTTAGCGCTGCACTAGTCCGCATCGACCGCGTTTATCAATTTAGGCCTCGCTAACGTTGTTGCTTGTAGTTGTGTTGAAAATGACTAGAAAATTGTCATGTCGACCTGTCGTTGACTGTACAAGTGCCTGTTATCTCCGAAGGGGTAAACAGAGGTGTTCTCCTATAACAGGGGTTTATAACCCCACGTTTCACTTGTTATATTAAATCCCATGTAACGAGCCTATTCCCATTTTTTGAGCACAATTACAGTGCCAAGTTTGCGGCCTCTTACGACTCGCTTGCCCAGTGTCATAGGTGAATCGTATTCTTAATCCATCCCCCCACAGACGATTTCGGAAAACGGAATAGCGGTGACAGCCTAGTGGTGTGACTGTCGGACTGCCAAGTCATAGGTCTCGAGTTCGAACCCAAGGTACGCAACTCTGACTTTTCGGATTCATGTGCGTATTGTATAAGTATCACTTGCTTTAAAACGGTGAAGGCAAACATCGTAAGGAAACCGGCATGCCTGAGAGATATTTCTCGACGGCATGTGAAGCCATACCAGGTTAGCCACTAACCACACGAAAAGAAGAAGATGTACGATTAGGTTAGTGGTAAGACTCATGAGTCAAATAAAACTGATAGAAGGCTATTTTGACATTAGAATAATATTAATAGGCACTATTATCACGGAATTCAGTGACGTGTTTCTGAATCAAACTTACAATACCTACTGGATAACTATTCATCTATATACCTATATAGGTAACGAATCTCCAAGCCCATCGCGCACAAGTAGACATTATTGTAGCCCATTTTCTTCAGCTGGCTTGCATCTTAAATCGGCTACAATGGCTAAAATTACGGCTAGCTTACAACTTGCACTAGGAAACAGCGTTCTAGCACTAATAGCTTTAAGAAGCTTTTTTAAGCTGCAGGAACATTTATTGCTTGAGACTACTGTTTATAATATAACGTACTTCCAAAATGCGTGTCAATCGTTGGAAATTTATTTTGAAATGGATTCAGTAATTGAAAAGCAATATAAAATATTAGGTACTAGCGACCCTCCCTGGCTTTGCATGGGTGCAATGTAGATACTAATGTGGGGCATATAAACCTTCCTCTTGAATCACTCTATCTATTGCTGAAAACTGCATTAAAATCCGTTGCGTAGTTTAAAAGATCTAAGTGTACAGACAGCGGGAGCGACTTTGTTTTATACATGTAAAGAAGATACGTCTTCTAATCATTCATTTTTGCCTGAAAAAACACTTACAGTAGTACCAAAAAATGTTGTTTATCAGTTGTTTAGACTAAACTGGGCTAAAAACCTTTCTAATGTATAGATAGGGTTTGACGTTAGATACGGTTTATAACAAGTATCCTAACCTTTGTAGTACGAGTCAAGTTTTATTTTGTTTTGTTTTTTGTACATTACATACATTCCATAAAAATTACTTTGTCACCAAAATGTCCACAGCTTACGCTATCTTAGCATTAATATGGTTTTGTTTAAAGCTTACTCACACTAGGAAACTCTCTGTATTGTCGGTGCGTTTACGAACATAAATCTTCACATATGCACAGACACCCAGACTGACCATCTGTAGGCCATACAAATACTTGTTCCTTGTGGGAATCGAACACACTACCCGTTGCGCAGCAGCAAAATGCTCAACCACTGCGCCAATTGTGTCGTTAAAACACAATCATCATCATCCTCCTGCCCTTCCCAACTTATTTGTTGTCGGCGCAGTATGTCTTCTTCTTCCATACATCTCTATTAGCCGTCATCTCAGTAGTCACCCCCTTCTTTCCATATCTTCTTTCACACTATCCATACATCGCTTCGTTGGTCTTCCTCTACTCTTATAACCATCCACATTCATACTCAATACTTTCCTCACGACATGTTCCTCGTTCCTCCGCATCACATGCCCATACCATGACAACCGGATTCCACACAACTTCTCAGTCACCGGCGCCACTTTCAGGCTTCCTCTGACATACTCATTCCTAATTGATTGAATGACGACACGTTTGGTGCAGTGGCTGAGCGAACGGCTTCTGCGCTATGGGTCGTGGGTTCGATTCCCGCACGGAACAAATATTTGTATGGCCTACAGATAGCTGTTCCGGGTGTTTTTGCGTGTGAAGATTTGTATTTGTAAACGCACCCACGATACAGGAGAAATACAAGTGTGGGGCAACGTTTTTAAAAAAAAAAAACCATCTATTCGCTTAATACCTCACATCTCTCTTAGCATACTCATTTCAGCTGCATGCAATTGCCTTTCATTCAGCCCTTTTGTGTCCCAACATTTCGATCCATACAAAACAATCGTTAAATCACAATAGTAATATCATTGTTTAATAATTGCACGAGCATACAATACCATGGCTAATAATTGCATCAACGCACAGCTCAGCAGGTAAGCGGCGTGTTGTTTGCATGCCAAATTTAATTTGAAATATTTTCGCCCGCTGTTTAGACGTCGTCTGTACCGTAATGAATAAAACATTTCTTACTCATACGTCGCTTCTAGCCTTTTTGATGGAGCCAGTACGAAAGCGGAGCAATAAGCGATAGCGAAAAACTTGGGCTTAGTATGGAAGTAAATATACTCTCGTTCCGTAGTAGAAATAAGGCAAACATAAAAACTGTTTAAATGAAGTTTTTCGCTTGAGAAATGTAGGCTGCTTTTGAGAATAAATGTCCAAGGTCATTATTTATTAAATAGTACTTATGAACGACACGCTCTGGTGAACTAAGTGTGTATAGCGATGAACTGAGTGTTGTGGGGCAACTTGTAAGGGTCAGTGTAGACACGACACTTTTAGCATCAGCGATCGACGATTTAACGACTGCATCGAGTTTTGGTGACCCTCTGTGTTCGATCGCGGTATGTAAATTGCACGTTTTAGCAATTGCATCGGTACCTGTTTCACTTCGCGTGGGAAAATCCTCATGGATGTCCCTCGCCCGGGGAAGGCGAGGGGATCTGCCGAACTCTTACCGGCTAAATACCCACGGTGTTCCTTTCTTTAGCCTACGGCTGGGGTCACGGGATTCGCTATTGCATACACCGCAACCGCGGCAGGTCTTGTTCCACCAACCCGTTTCGCTTCTAACCTAACCTAGCCGAATCAGCTTGCTCAGACTTCAGACTAATCTAGAGTTAGACCTAGTTTTAGTCGTTATTAAATAGGCTACACTTAATTCTAAACAACTGCAACAACCCACATTAGTTGGTGCGGGTTAAACCCAAATGTAACCGTATTTCGGCTTTTAGCCGTAACGTGCACATATACTAAACAAAACAATGGCCGTCTCTCAGCTCTTTCCCTCTGTAGTCATAGCCACAAATCGAGCGAGGCAATATAAAGCTTTGACGATTTTCTTTTCAGAATTTCAAGTGATTCTAAAGTCCTTCGGAGTTATACGACAGGTTTGCATACCGCAGCAGCTCACACACACATACACACACGTGTAATGTACACCCACACATTTTTATATAATGGCCCGATTTACATGAGAAGTACTCGTCTGCAGGAAATGAAGCTTGTTAGCATGTTGACCTAAGGAACTACATACCTACCTCGTTATTATAATAAACACTCCAATATCTGTATTATAGATAAATCAACAGCATGTCATTGCCCCAGGTATAGCCAGGATTACGTCCAGGGGGAGCCAAAGCAGCTCAGTCAAACAGTAAACATCTATTTTAATCTGGAAATGCAGAATGGGCTATGGTGCAATTTTGCCCATACACACTTTATTGAGGCCCAAATAAGTATAACTAGACATTGATCTGCCTATTTTAGTAGATATGGGTGTTGAGTTGACTGAATCTGGACTATTTATCTATTCTTCTCTGTGCCGGGTCAAGCGCCCCATCAGCCCCACCCTGGCTAAACTAGTGTACAGAGAATACAATCAGTATACTGGGAGATCTTACTGCTCTACTTCCTAAGAGACACGTGCTTCCTAACCTGCATCATTTTTTACTCCATTACCTATTACAAAGCTAAGATACCTAGTTCAGCCCGTGTGGAGACGGGCTAGAATATGAAATTTCCTCACCACAGGCTGAGAATAGACGCATGTCGTAAGACTCAACAAAATCCAGCACGCTTGGTGGTAGGATCTATACAGTCCGCTTGGCTAGCTACCACCCTTAAGTATAAGTCAAGCAGTTTACTGTGTTCCGAGGAGTATAATGGAATCCCTCTATATTTTTTCTACTTGGAGTCGTGTGCTCCAACAAACTTATCAAGATTATATTATCACACACATAACCATAATTCTTCCACAATTTCTCAACATATCAACATACTTCAAGCTCAGAATTAATTAGCTTTGCACTCAAAAGGACTGAATCCCATTTAAAATGCGCAAACCCATACATTTTTTACGCACAATATGTTCCTAGTTTCTCAAAGAGACACACAGAAGACGAAGCGGATTCAAACGGAGGTAATTGAATCCTTCCCGACGGATCCAATCCCTCTGAGATGAGACAACGCATTTGCATCTGAGATGCAGCTATACATGCAAGCGAACATACTTTGAGCATCGCTGTCACGTGATATTGTTGTACTTCTTTGTGGCGTGTGTTGAAACAATAGTGTTGAAGTCTTTTTTATTAAACGTGTTATAGTGGTGATATTTATCATATGTAGGTACTGATATTATTTAAACTGGAAACCGTGTGTGTTGGATTATACTTTAAAATTCAAATAAATATGTATTTGTAGTACTTTTAATTTAATTTACAAATTGTTGGGTGTAATGCTGTTCCCCTATCTTGGTTACTGAGCAACCTGTATTCAGGAAGTGTGCGCTTCATTACTCTATCAGATTATATTGAAATCGTATTTTACAGAGACGTTCACGGTGCTATATTAGTTTAAAAACCAAAGTCCCTAGCAAAACTGAATGAGTGGGTCGAGGAACTTCAAGTATACTCCACCAAGAAGAACATAGTCTGCTTAGTTGTCGGCAATAAGCTTGACAAGCATATCATTTTGGGACCCAGTGCATAATATCAGCAAGCACATTGGGTCACCCGCACGACACCGCAACGAGTATTCCCAAGGAGGGTTGATGTCAGGCAGGCGACTGGTCATAAAACAATAAGCCAAAACCTCTAACAACGTGGATTTACGAAATACATATTGTGCCGACCCCACCTAGTGTGGGATAAGGGCAGGAAGAAGAAGAAGAAGATTATATTGAATATCGGGTATGTAGGTAAATACACGGCTTGATAATAACGTTGTTTCCCTTGCGTTGTTTGCCTTTTCAACGTTCACATTTTGAAATTACCAAAAAAATGTAAACAGCCAACATAGTACTTAAAGTTAAAAGGTCACAGTGACCATTAAAGTAAATTCTTAAGCTGTAACGTGTAAGGGCCTGATTTACAGGCTCACAAACTGCGTGGCGCGCGACCGCGGCTGGCGGCGTACGGCGGATAGTTTATATAATTTATACAAATTTCACGGCAGTTATCCCCCGCGTTATGGGGGATTGGGGCCGGACGCGCGGCGTAATGAGTGTCATGTTTTAGTTCTGTTTGCCTACGTACTCTGGTGGCACAATGAGGGTTAGATATTTTTATCAGGTTGTTGCGTGTATGTTCCCGTGAATGCGCTTGATAACCGGCGATCCCGGGCGTAGGTCTTCAGAGGAATACAGTGGTGGTTTTAGTTGGTAAGAGTCCGATATAATCCTCCTCTTCCCCCAAGGTGGACGGTATCCTTGAGGAAATAACAAAAACGTTTTAGCTTGTCTACGAGATGACTACGGCGTAGTCGCCTATGTTATCTTCGTAGACATCTACGTCAACGCCACAATTTAACAGCAGTGATAGCCTAGGGAAGTGACCGTCGTAATACCAAGTCATAGGTCTCGAGTTCGAACCCAAGGCACGCACATCTAACTTTTCGGATTCATGTGCGTATTGTATAATTCTTACTTAAAAACGGTGAAGGAAAACATCGTGAGGAAACCGAAACCGGCATGCCCGAGAGATATTCCTCGAAGGCATGTGAAGCCAAGTCAGAGTCCCATGGGCGGCATAAACTCTGACACCAGGTTAGTCACTAACCACACGAAAAGAAGAAGAACGCCACAATTCTCTTATATACCCCATACGTTATGTCTCCTCGTCCCCGCTATGTGTGCCACGGTCAGCCCAGTATCGTCCCTTAGCCCTATTTGACGTGGTGTCGTAACGCGCGTTTTCATTAGCGCGCCTAATAGTCGGCGCACACTTGACGATACTTTCTGCGGCCGCACGATCAAGTCAAGTTATTGTCGTGTGCTGTGACACAATCATCATCACTTGTGAGGGTTTACTTAGGACTTACTTCATTATGTTATAGATACGGTAGAAACAGGATATAATTAATTATATTTTTCGAATTGAGTTATCTGAATAAAGTTAATAATTCTTTAGGTAGGTATATTATGTCATTCGACATGTAGGCTAACGAAAGTGTATGCACTTAGACCCTCTCTATTCTCTCATTGCTGTGGCCGCATGCTATCCCTTAAAACGCACAGCGGCAGTGTCCATCCTGAGCTGCATACACATTTTTTTATCTTTGGAAAATCCTCATGGATATCCCTCCCCCGGGAAAGGCGAGGGGGTCTGCTGGACTCTTACCGGCTAAAAACCAACGGTGTTCCTCCTCCTGACCGTTCGGCCGGGGTTGCGGGGTTCGCAAAAGCATGCACCGCAACCCCGGCAGGTGCTGCATATACCTAAGCACATCTTGGTTTAACTTAGTCGTATCCCGTTACAATCTGATAGGCACCTCAAAGATTCAGCTGTTTACTTTTTATTTATTTATTTATTCTTGACTAGTCTCACCTGATGACTTGTCCTAGTCTCACCTGATGATAAGCGCAAACAAGGTCTAAGATGGAGCACACGAATCCAAGGAACAGAGATATAGAGGGATTCCCCTATACCCTTATGGCTCTCACATACACACGACGGAACACAGTAAACTGCTTGGACTTTAATGTGAGGGTGGTAGCTAGTTCGAACGCACCGCAGTGGTGTCCTTCCTGAGCTACAAACACCTAAACACGTCTCGCAACTTTGTCGCATCTCCCTACAATCTGATATGTATCTAAATGGTTCTTCTGTTCACGTTGAATCCAGCCTTCACTTTTCATACAAAAAGTAAGAGGTGCAACAGCTGCGACAACTTGATGATAGCAGCTGCGACAACGTCGCCGCCAACTGTTTAAGTAACAAAAGTGATATGAAAATATTACGTCACGTTTATGAGAATATTATTACTCAGAGAATTCTTTCTCAACGACACTTTCCCTATTATGTATTTCAACTTCGTTACAGAACGAAAGTGAAACTAAACCGGTGCAGTTTACGTCATACAAGATAAAAAATCTCCAAGTATGCGACCTCATTCACGACACAAGTAAGCCACTCAGACTTGAAGCACTTTTCCACTTAGAAGCGACTGTTGGCGTCGATTGGAGGACAAATCGGCTACAAGTGGGTGGCGCCGGCTAAAAGCATTGTCTTGTTCGGCCGCCGCGAGCGAAGCCGACGCGCCGATATAACTTACTGCCTATTAATGTTTCTACGTGCGGTTCAACATAACGAGGTGATGGGGATATCTTTGCAGCTGGAGTTTAGAAACGAAAGAATAGTGTACATTCCGAATTTACTTAACGTTGCTGTGCTACAACACCGTAGACTGCTACGGCGTAGCTCCTCTACGGACTTAGTTAAAAGAAGGCTGAAGATCATTCTTTTTTTTTGTTTTTTTTTAAAGGCATCTTTATTTTTATTACATAGTATAAAACAAAGTTGCTCCCGCTGTCTGTACGCTTAGATCTTTTAACCTAAGCAATGGATTTTAATGCAGTTTTCAGCAATAAATAGAGTGGTTTATATGCCCCACATTAGTATCTACATTGCACCCGTGCGAAGCCGGGGCGGGTCGCTAGTCTATTATAATTGGAGAATATCAATATTATTATGTAGTAGTCAGGTTGTGCCTATCATGTGTGTATGATTATTATTGAGTTATTATCAGTCTGGCTTTGACAATAAACAACTTTATTCACGCAGAACATTTGTAGCGTATTCTAGTTCTAAAAATAAACATTATCGGAATTGTAATAATATTATACACATTTAGAAGACCAACCAACATACACGATCGCCACCTAATAACTACCCTAGCCATTAAATATTCGCATAAATCCAAGCCTGCACGGAGGTAAATTTGACCGGGGATCAGGCAGCTAGCAATTACATGTCGGACTTTGCGCGCCGGAAAAAACTTGGATGTCGAAACAAACAAGTTATTTTGGGCAACACAAAGAGTCCATGAATTTATAATGCGAAGGGAAATTAGCTTTTTCCTCTCACTTGCTGAGCGCGGGCCGAGAGAGGCGCGGGACGGGCACGCAGAGGCGCGCGCCGCGGTTGTGTCTGCTGAATTGTGTTGGGTTTAATATTGTTGAAAGAAACAGTAGTTTAGAGAATGCCTCTTTGAGTGTTTATTCAATATTTAACTTTTACTGTCTAAATAATAACCGCATGGAACATGAAAACACGCAATGTGAAAATTGTTAAACAAAACGAAATAATATATTTCATCTAGCTGCCTCGTTGGTCTAGTGGTGGCAAGCGCGACTGCTGATCGTGAGGTCCTGGGTTCAGGTTGGGCAGTGTTTTTGGCTTTTTCCGTATCGTACTCCTCAGTAGCAGCCCAGAGTTTGGTTTCGTGCCCGGTTTATGGCAATAGGCTCGCCCCCTATTACACGAGACTAACATAACGGCGAAATGAGAGTGTTACTATACACCTCTGCCCAAGGTTTTTGGGGAATACAGGCGTGATGTTATGTTATATTTAATATGTTTATCGTGGTGTGTGATATCTGTGTTATTCTATTTACTTTCGACTAACGCTACATACTCCTAAGCCTTAAAAACATCCACTAAAACACTTATATAAGACAACCAGCGTCTTAGACAATTTAGGATAAACTTCAATTCGCTTCTTAGGTCCAAAAGTCTGAAAATGTTTTTCTGTGAGCGCTGAACGTGCGAGCGCGTTCATATTTAACCAGTTTTTTAAGGTGGACCCCTCTCCTTGCCCCCCGCACACCTCCTCACACCCCAGGAAAAGGAATTTTTAATGTGGCTACATTTTTAATATACCTCCAGAGATTTTATTTTCGAGAAGACAACAATCATATTTAGGCACAATACAGTTGTCGCGATGTCTTTCAAATATTCATCGCTTGCAAGTTGATGATTTTTTTTCTTCTAGTGGACTTTTTATTGCTGTCGAAAATATACTAAACTATTCGATTCAATAGCATAATCAACCCATTACTGTTCCATTGTTGGGCACGGGCCTCATCTCAGCTAGTAACACTGGACAATATTGATACAGGAGTGTAATTGTCAAGATGAATTAACGTACCCGAAGTTATAAAAACAGTGATCATTCGACGGAGCAAGGGATTCCATGTCGAACAGCCGAAGAAGTCTGACCTTTTATATCTGGTTTGCTTGTCCTCATTTTCTGATCTTGTGTAAATTATTATATTGTGAACTAGCTTCTGTAACCAATTACTAACCTAATTAAAAGTACTCTCATGGTGAAGAGTCTATGTTGGCTTAATTTATTTTATTGACTATGTTCCCAATCCTGACATACCGATATGAGCTATAACTGTAATGATAGATCCACCCCTATAAGATTCTGTTGTATGTCTTTTATGACTTGGTGCCAATTGAGGATCTACACACACCAACGCGCAGTGCACAGTTTTCTTCACCATGTTTTCCTTCACCGTTAACGCAAGTGATAATCAAATTTCGATCTAACATGAATTCGAAAAGTCAATGGTGCTGGTCGGGTTTGAATTTGAACCCGCCTGCATAAAAGGCCACCGTTCAACTGTAAGACTATCAGTGGTTCGATTCATACTAACGGGGTGTCCTGCGTAAGCGACAAACGCGACACGGTGCGACGCGACGCGACACGACGTGGAACAAATACGCGTTAAGTCGCGTCTCGTTACATAGGCCGCTAGTAGGGAATGCCGTTGTCTTGATCGCGTTTGTTGCATTCGTCGCTTACGCCGGTCACCCCGTAACAGTATAGCCTGCTCTCCTCAATAATACCAAGTTACAGCTAGTTCACACAGAAACTGTTTACAGGGTCCGTTTTTATTCTGGTGATGGCGCCTGCAGTTGTATGAGCCAGTTCACATACACGACAGTATTCCAAATACAGTAAAAAATACTGGTCCGACATTTTTACACACATAAACTGGATGCCGGAACAGTATAAAGAACGGATCCGTACATGAAGATGTATGGAGAAGTATGGGTGCCTTCTAGGGTTTCTTTCCCGGGTTCCCGGTCCCGGGAACATCCGGGAAAACTATCGATCCGTTTTAGCGGATCCGTTAAAACGGATCCGCTATGTGTACGCGGATCCGTTTTCTTCGGACCGTTTTAACGGATCCGTTAGAACAGGTGTGAACAACACATCCAGTACCAACGGATCCGTTAAAAATGGATCCCCTGTGTGAACGCACGGTTATCAGCGATGTCGTCAAGCGAAATGGTATTTTACATAGTTATAAAGCATTTTAATGAAACGTCAATCTCAACCAATATGAATAGCGGCACTAAAACATTTTATTGGAACTGAGCAAACTGCTGCGTTATTAGTAAAGGTAGCACAGTATTAAAACTACGTTCGCCTACAATATCAGTATTTTTTTATTCAAATATTTTCGAGGGATTGGTTCACTTTTTCGCGACTATGCAAACTTCATACATACGTTCTACTTTATTACTTAAAAATAACAATTAATATAAAAAATTACATATATAAAAAAAAAATCAGGGAACCGCTACACAATTCCACCGGCACGGATTCCCTACAATATCAGTTGAAACAATTATATCATTGTCTAGTTTACTACATCACAAACTACGCATAAACATAGTTCCATAAGAACCATTATCGATTGTTGGAAAACAATAAGATTTCAATAAATAGAAAGCAAAGTTACGTGGGCATTTAAGGTGGACGCACACTTATCAGAGCCGAAGGAAGCGAAAGAGCCGAAAGAATCGAATTTTAGAATTACTTGTATGAAATCCTATGAACCCTCGCACACTTATCCGAATCGGCCGAATCGGACGATTCGGCCGATTATAAGTGTGCGTTCACCTTTAGACTCCGTTTGTATCGAAGCAGCTGACTGAGAACTTGGTGCACCATATCTCGCAAACAACCGGATTACATAAAGAATTGGATTAGAAATGGTAAATCCACTATTTGTCTTTCACTCTCAGAGAATGGTGTGAGCGAGATGTAAATATCCACAACAGTTGTAGCGCCGCCAATTTCAATCCGATTCTTTACGGTAGTCGGGATTTTTTTAATCTATTTTTTTCGAGGTTTTGTACACTTTACGTGACTATAACCTCATAGGTACCTCTTATTTTATAACTTAAATATAACATTATACCTAAGTAACAACTGTTTTCTTTTAGATTACTTTTAAAAAGATAAAGTACCGCCCTAGTACATTGCTGCCGCGAACGGACCGACATATCGAAGTTATAAGGGCTTCCCAAGACAGAACCCTAAAATACACTTCAATATAATTTACCTCCTCAAGTTGCGGGGGGTAGAAGCTATTTATAATGTAGCAAATAAAATGAGTAAAATAAAAAGTTCCATTTCATTGGGCAGTTTGTTTCATTTCCGCTGCCTCAGTATTATAGACACCTTATTTTCAAGAGAAATTATAAAGCAAAGCAAAGACAGGGCATTTATTAAACCCCGGTAAGCTCCCGTGTACCGGCAGGCCATGAGACTAGCGAGGTTCCATGGAAGATAAGCGGGGAATGACATTTTGATAGCTGATAAACGTATAAATCGCAACAGTACATGATCAGAAACAATACAATATCTGGTCCCGCTGATGGCAGTGATAGCCTAGTGGTGTGACTGTCGGACTGCCAAATCATAGGTCTCGAGTTCGAACCCAAAGCACGCACCTCTGACTTTTCGGATTCATGAGCGTATTGTATAATTATCGCTTACTTAAAAACGATGAAGGAAAACATCGTGTGGAAACCAGCATGCCTGAGAAATATTTCTTGACTGCATGTGAAGCCAAGTCAGAGGCCCATGGACGGCATAAACTCTGACATCAGGTTAGTCACTAACAACACGAAAAGAAGAAGGTCCCGCCATTATTAGTAAAGTATAAAGATTCTGCTGGTTTCTCAGCAGTCCTTATTCACCCGCTAGTGATATTATGATCCCGACCACCGACAGCCGCTAGCCGGTGTAAAATGGAACACATTTATTATTATTTGCCACGAAAGCAGTCAAACACACAGACAAAATTCATAAGAGAAAAAACAAAAAAAAAATTGCTCTGTGTCTAGCGGCTGCGCCAAATAGGTTCAGTTCAGCATAAATGTCAGACCACTAGTGCCTGACGCTGGTTTTCAACTGAACCTATTGTGACGTAACTGATAAATTAATTTTATTTCTGTAAATAAATCTGTTACAGACACTTTTACAAGTCAATGTAATGTTCTTTTTTAAGACTAGATGGCGCCGGCATTTCCTGTCTGACTAGCTCTGAGAAGAAAAACCGAAACAAACTCAGAAATCAAGGTCTCTTTTAAAGTCCAGACATTGCAGTATAAAAACTATGCAAGTAAAACGATGTGGGGCAACGTCTGGAACGTCTTTTAAGGAAAGTGCCATAGCAGGTTTGAGTTGACCTGCCCTGCACATCTGCATCAGTCATCGCGGAGCTCAAACCTTATTTTAGGGAGCTCAACAACCCGACTGCTGTACGACACTATCAATCAGCTGGACATTTGCGTGGGTCACAAAAAATACTCAAGAACCGCCAAAAGTTCACAAATTCACAATTTGAGAAAAAAAATAAAAAGAACCATGAATCACTTTGTATCCTACAACCCACTCCTACAAACTACCCAGTCCCCGCTCCATCGTATGATTCCGCCGGTTTCATGCCAGTCCAGGTTCCCTCGCCCGCTAGTGATAGATCACCCGCCACCGGCAGCCGGTGTAAAATCTGCATCTACTTACACCAGAGCCTGGATTTGCACTACACTTTATTTACGCTGCTCTTATAAATCGCCACCATCATACCCTCGCGCCACCCAATTACGAGAGAGCGAAGGATTATTACATGTATTTTTTGTCGAGCGTCTTTAGTATGCTTGAAATTTTATTTTCACTTGCTAAATTTGAATTTTCGACGGTAGCTGTAATAGTTTATGTGTTTTTAGAAAACTTTTCCCCACACTATGATTTCTCCTGTATTGTGGGTGCATTTACAGGCACAAATCTTCACACGCCCAGATCCGGAACATCTGTAGGTCATGCAAATATTTGTTCCGTCCGGGAATCGAACCCATAACACGTAGCGCGGAAGCCAATCGCTCAACCACTGCATCAAACGTGTTGATAGTTTTGCTTGTATAGAACGTTTTTAATTCGGTTTAAAGTAAGGATCAGTTTTTATATACGAAGACAATTGTTTATTAGATTATCTGCTAAGCATGTAAAGATTATCTTATAGCCCTCCATTGTTTTTTATCCGAGATTACAAATGACATATTCGATGAATCTGTTTTATTTACTTAATAAGTTTGTGTATTAAATATATAAATTCAAAAATAAAAACCTAAAACAATACTAAGTTGTCTATACTAATATTATAAAGAGGAAAGATTTGTATTTTTGTATGTAACGAATAAAGGAGAATGACCAAAAGTGGTACCAAAAAGTCTCGTGCATCAAGATCAAAGTATTATAGTAATTATTTTCATATATTTTTTACGACATTTACGCGTCAGTGATTTGGTTTTTGAACAGGGAATTTAATTTAAAGTAAAAAAGTGTTGAAATTGTTTTATTTCCTAATGACGTTCCGTGATACGAGTATAACCTTCAATTTTAAAAGTGTCATGATCATGTGTTTCAAAAAACATCTAAATAATATATATACTTTGGCAAAAATAACTAGAATAAAATAGAGTTTTTATTTAAACAATTATCATTTTTATCTATGGTTAATCAACCGTTCACAGTCAGTCGATTTTTGATAAATCGATAACTAGTTTTTGTTCAAGATACTCTCTAGACTCAACGAGCTCTTTACTCAGCCTGACGGTCACACTTATTAATGTTTTATTGGTATTGGTGTGGTAGTGTGATCACGGTAGCGTCCAATGATATAAGTAATACCCTTAGATACGTTACCCGTTCACAGCATTAGCATTATAAAAGTCTGGTAAATCTCCGAGTTTTAATTACGCACCCTGTGCACCTGTGGTCGGCTATACGTCGCTTTAACTCTTAATTCTTAATAATATTAGCGGATTACGCTGTTTTTAGAGTAAATATTGGCCGCTCGTGGTCTAACAAAATATACTAGTTTTTAGGTTATTTCGATTTTTTTGAATAACTCCGAAACCCGGGTTTTGTTTACAAAAAGAACTTTTGTAGGAATTAATATGATAAGTGTAGTTTTTGTAAAACAAAGTTTCACTTCGATGCAGCTTGGTACGGGATTCCATACATCTATGAGCATTGTCCTTTAAAAAAAAGGGAACGGTTTCAAAAATTATTTTGCCGTTAGAAAGGTACATTATCACTGAGTAACATAGGCTATATTTATTACTGGAATAAAACTTCTTACGCGGGCGGAGCCGTGAGGACACAGCTAGTATTTTATAAAGCTCTTCCTGATCTATACTATCTACACTAATATTATAAAGAGGAAAGATTTGTATTTTTGTATGTAACGAAAAAACTTAAAAACTACAGGACCGATTTCAAAAATTCTTTTGCTGTTAGAAAGCTGCATTATCACTGAGTAACATAGGCTACGGGCGGAGCCGTGAGGACACAGCTAGTAAGTTATAATTAAGTTTATTTTAAAACAATGTAGATATTAAAGACGATCTTCTTCTTCTTTTCATGTGGTTAGTGACTAACCTGGTGCCTGAGTTTATGCCTCCCCCCATGGGTCTCTGACTTGGCTTCACATGCCGTCGAGAAACTCTCGGGTCGGTTTTCTCAGGATATTTTCCTTCACCGAGACCTATGACTTGACAGTCCGACGGTCACACCACTAGGCTATCACTGCTGTAGACGATTATATGTTGTTTGTCTGCTTGGTTGTCGGCAATAAGATTGACAAGCATGCAGCACCCGCAAGCCCGAGATGGAATAAGATCGTAGGTGGTGCTTGCCACCAGCAGAAGCATTTCCAAGGAGGGTTGACGTCAGGCAGGCGGCCAGGCATAAAATATAGCCGAAACATTTGTGCAATATGATATGAGACATACTGCGCCGACCCCAAATAAGTTGGGATATGGGCAGGAGGATGATGTATAATTTGTCTAAAATAAAAAATAAAAAATCCAAAATTGAATAATCAAGGGAGCCACGATCAATTGACCTTTAATATAATATTTATGTAGGTCACAATCGCTTCACATTATGTAAAAAATACGGTGAAATAATCTCGGTGTACCAATACTGCCTACCCATTGTTATGTATCCATCATATTGCGATCTCTTTCGTCTGGTAAGCTCGGTGATTACAGCAATACCTCCACTAGAACCGACTCTAGTGGACATTTGCTGGCTGCGCGAGCATTGAATAAATCAACATTATTTATGCTCTTTACAGGCATTGCAGTCTTTGTTCGGAAATAATATCAGCAAAAGATTTAAAGAGTCTGAATTTACCCGATCTGAAATACACCAGACACAAATTAAAAAAAAGAAGCCGTCACCGGAAACCTGGCAGATGTGTAACATCGAAATATTCATTTTGGCCAAAATCAAGTCCGAATTAAACCGAAGACAGCCGACGAGTTACGAAGGTCTGCCGTCGCGAGCGTCGCCACGCATCAGCCTCTCTCACATCCGTACCGCCGCATTAGATATTTCACATCCAAAGTCTCGTGTAACTATAATTCCACCGACACCCATTACTTGCCTCGTTGGTCTAGTGGTGGCAAGCGCGACTGCTGATCGGGAGGTCCTGGGTTCGATCCTCAAGTCGGGCAAAGTGTTATTGGGTTTTTCCGTGTGGAATTCCTTAATAGCAGCCTGGAGTTTGGACTTGTGTCCGGTTGATGAAAATAGGCTCGCCCCCTATTACATGGGACTTAAACATAACTGGCGAAACGAGGGTGTACTAAAAACACCTCTGCCTAACCCTTCGGGGATTACAAGGCGTGATGTTATGATGTTATGTTACCCGTTACCCTTCACACCAGAACACAACAGTACTACTTAGCGGCAGAAATAGGTAGGTATTGGTGGTAGTACTTACTGATGAACTATATATACTAACTACTACTATTGTGCTTACTTACAGCTAGTTCACACAGAAACTGTTTACAGGACCCGTTTTACGGATCCGTTTTTATATCGGCGATGGCGCCTGTAGTTGTATGATCGAGTTCACATACACGACAGTTTTCCGAATGTACTAAAAAATATTGGATTCGTTATTCTTATCATATCCTGCCTGCAGATGCGACGCAGCTGCCATTTGTTTAACTGATACGTCGGTACAGATGTGAACAACACATCCAGTACCGACGGATCAGTTAAAACGGATCCGCTGTGTGAATGGGCTCTTACCAAAAACATTTTTATCTTCAGTATCTATTGACCCTGCTGAATCTAATCAGTAGTGTTGTAATTGTGTGCTGTTAGCTTCCGACAAATAATAACCCATCCCTTCTCATTCTGTGGGTCAGTAACTGGTCTGCATCTCCTGAAACGTAAACAGCACCAGTCTCTTGTGTGCTGATAACATACAGCAATCACCAAATCCGTTTGGCAAGCGTGGTGATAATGGTTATATTCCTTTAGGACCGTTCTTCGCAGTCTGTTTGGAGGCCCATGTTCAGTACGGGCACTAGCCCATTCCCACTAGGGTAATCTCTAGCTCTTCTTCTAAAGACTTCTATTTTTCCCATTCTAATAATAAAACAATAATGGCGACAAACTTCCACCACCTGCTGAAAAAAATACAAACTGCATTATAGAGCGCAACGGATTACCGACTACCTTCATTAGTTATGTCAGGAGTACTTTTTTCTTTTTACCCGACACAGATAGGTAAGTGGAGAATATTTAACCTCGTCATTGTATTTATCTTTTTTAAATTTTATAAGAGTTCTAACTTTTTAAAAGATTTTTTTCTAAATTTTATACACTTTCCTTTGTGTCTTAAAAATTTAGTGTACAGAGCATATAAACAAAAAATCTCACATGCACAAACACTCAGAACCGGAACAAATATATGTTGGTCTTACTTAACAACATAACATCACGCCTTGTATTCCCCAAAGGGTTCGGCAGAGGTGTTTTTAGTACACCCTCGTTCCGCCAGTTATGTTTAAGTTCCCTAGAGGACGATCCTATTGCCATTAACCGGGCACAAATCCAGACACTAAGCTGCTATTGAAAAATTCCTAATGGAAAAACCCAATAGCACTTTACCCGACCTGGGGATCGAACCCAGGACCCCATGTTCAGCAGTCGCGTTTGCGACCACTAGAGCAACAAGGCAATCCATATTAACTTAACTATGTAATTCAGCTTATATGATACAAAAAGTTACCCAGATCACTAATATCTTAATATCCACTAATATCTAGTACCTCCACAATGCATCGCTCAGCTGGCCACCTAATTACCTCTCACCTATAACAGTATAACTTGCTCAATACTCAATCAATCATTCATAGCTCCTCGTTACTTCACCGCACCTCATTAAATCCTATCAATCATGTCATCTCTCTCTACCGTACGATATTAGAACGAGATAAGTAACCGAAGCATGTATCGGGTTTAAACACGGTTAGCGGACCAGTAGTGAATTAAACGGGGCATTTGGGAGATAAATGCCCGGCTGCATTTGTGCAGCAGTGCGGCGCGCTGAGTTGCGCGGGGTACGACCAGAGATGGCGCTGATTCCTCTCATTAATCATTACGCGAACGTGTGACGTCACTGGGTGATGCGGAGACCACTCTGTCACACAATAATAAGGTGCAGTAAGCCCAATCCTAACAACACACAAATAGTCAATACAATTAACGAGACATGCTTGTCTCAGACTGGCAATGCTTCTTGCCCAGTGTAGTGGCTACACTAATCATGTGTTTTTATGTTTTTAAAACGTTTCCCTTAAGGATGGTTTCCACCAAACGACTCGTATCGCATCCGATCGGAACGGATTTTCCATCTTTAAATGATATTAAATCCTGTACACAGTATTTAAAGTCTATATTACCAAGCCACGCACAGCAGCTTGGCTGCGGGCGTCTTCCGCGACACGCGATCGTAGGTGAAAGCATGCTGCGACGCGCGAACAGCTCCGTTCGCCTGTCGTCGTATCCGATTCGATCCTTTCAAAAATAAGAACACGTCAACACGGTAGAAATGAAACTATTTGACTAGGCGTACAAACGGATAAGTTCGCAAGCGACTGTACGGAACCGATCGTATGCGTCGACATCCTGCCGGACGCGATCGGCTATCGCCGCATCCGTTCGTATCTTTTCCGATCCAATGCGATGCGAGCCGTTTGGTGGAAATCATCCCTTAGGGGCGTTAATAGACACAACTGTCACATGCACAAATACCCAAAACCGGAATAATATCTGTGGGCCATACAAATACTTGTTCCGTTCGCGGATCCGACCCAGGACTCGCGTGGTCAATCAAATTGCTACAGTATAGATTGAAAAGTGCAACGGAACGTATTATCAAAGTTTAGACATTTATTAAAACCATGTCTAACGTCAACTCAATACATAAATAGAAGTGGGGGTGAAAATCGATTACAATCTTAGTAACATGTGAAGCTGTAAGTGAGTGGAAGTATAGTATAGTGTTAAAGACCTGTTTGGTATAAATACCTATTAAACACGATTTCGTGGTAAGTCTCAAATCATTGGCTATTATTAGCTAGTCAGAAAGGAAATGGCGTCGCCATCTACCTAGTCTTAAAAAAAACACAACAGATTTATTTACAAAAATATAAATCATTTATCATTGTAATCAACGATTACACGTGCATGAATAAGATGCATTTATTTGTTCAAACATATGTGGTAATAATGTAACATACTTGCAATATTCAATAATTTTGTATTAACATGTTTTGCCGTTACAGGCGTACAAATTATTTTGATAAATTAAATTATTATGATAAAACACAACCTCATCCCACCGGCCCCCTTCTGCCATCGGACATCTAGACGCACTACAAGTTACCATCCATACTTAGTTGCCATTCCACCAATTCGCACTAAGCGCTTCCAAACATCCTTCATAATGCGCACTGCAAAAGAGTGGAACTCACTACCTGCGTCTGTGTTCCCGAATGCATTCAACCTGAATCTCTTCAAAGTTAGAGTTAACAGGCTTCTTCTGGGTAAACTTACTCCATAGTAGACTTTGTCTCTGTCTCCTCTGACCTAGACTAGAGCCAAGAGCAAACCCATTTCAAATGAAAAAAAAACAGATGTGCTTCGTCCGCCATCTTATATAGTAGTATGTACAATACGGGAATGAAAAGGTTATGCACCTCAAAGGCTATTTCTGCTTGCACAGTGCAACAAATTATTTTACCGACTATGTATTGCCAACATTATAAAAATAAAAATTCAAGTATTTTTTGACAGGATATTAAAAATTATAATGGTGACATAGTGACAGACAAGTAATGTCAATTTATTTAATCATTGATTTGATTGATGTCATGGTTTTTACAACAAAACTCTTTAAATCAAATCAAAGACATTTCATGGCACTACTACGTCATATGGTGGCAAAAGGCAATTTTGATCTTTGCTACCAAATAATTAAACATAATTTTCCATGCATTGGTCTTTTCCGTTCAACAGTTTGAAAAGGTAACATGTGCCCGCGATGTAGGAAAGGAATGAATTTGAAAACTGACGTAGCTATTCATTCCCCTACTGTACATGGTACGCAGTATTCCTTCTGAACTGATCTTCCTTGTAACATATCGCACGTACGATATTCTCATTTAATGCAATATACGTAACGTCATATCGGCGATATAAAATGAGATTCGATTTCAGGTCACTGGAAATTAACGGGAGGAAATTAATTACTGAAATAAATGAAGGACAAAGAATGAACGCAATAACCGTTTCCGATATTTTGTTTAACGTATTAATTATATTTAACAGTGCGGGCCACGTAATGGTACAGAGTAATATTAATGTTTGTTGTAATATTATTTTTGTTTACTGTTTAAAAAAATAAAAATACAGGTCATGCCATTATCAGAGGTTTGCTGTTGTACATCCACATGTCGCTGGTGACGGTATTCAGGCCTACGTAATAGGGCGCGAGTTTTATTACCATATATCGGGCTATATTCCAAAATTAAAGTTCAAAGTTTTTTATGTCAAATAAACATTTACAAGCTCTTATGAAACGTTATTTAATACATATGACGACACGTTTGGTACAATGGCTGAGCAATTGGCTTCTGCGCTACGGGTCGTGGGTTCGATTCCCGGACGGAACAAATATTTGTATGGTCTACAGGTAGTTGTTCCGGGTCTGGGCGCTTGTGCATGTGAAAATTTGTGTCTGTAAACGCACCCACGCTACAGGAGAAATCCTAGTGTGGTGCAACTTTTTTTTTTTAAAGAATGGAATATAATTATGTTGTTACAAACATCATTTTACCGACACGGGTATCAAATTTAAAATTTTGCGTTTAGCGGACGCTTCCGACCGCTTAACCATTGAGGCAATCATACTACAGGCACACGCTATGTATTAACTTGTAAACATTTGTTTATAAACATTGTTTCAGAAACATGAATTTATGTGCAAGTTGCGTGTTGCTAAACATTGGTCATGTGTCATTGATTCCTCTGTTGTGGGAGTCCGTGCCAGTGGAATTATGTAGCGGTTCCCTGATGTTGAATTTTTTTATATGTAACGATGTAGTTATATTTATATGTAATGTTATTTTTAAGTAATAAAGTAGGACGTACGTATGAGGCTAGCATAGCCGCGAAATAGTGAACCAATATTTCGAAAAAGATTAGATTTAAAAAAAATACATTGGTCATGTATTCCGGTAAAAAGTGTTGCTATAGCGGTGACAAAAGCTCCAAAACATCATTTTTAGAAACATGTTGTTTCAGAAATTGCTGACAACTTGTATCTGAAGCAATGTCTCCTAGTGAGTACTTGGCCTTAACTACGCGCTTTACTTATTTTTTATATCTTACTCATTTCTAGAATATAATATCAAAGTTACGCGATCCATCTCTCACGTTGTTACTACTCCCTGAAGGCATAGGTACTTCATCTTTTCTTTTTACCTCAAATTTTCAAGAAAACTGATCGAAATGTATATTTCCCAAGCTTCAGTTGCTTAACAAAACATGACTATTTGTTCCGAGAAAACAAAACCGAGTAACAAAAAGGTGTTAGCAAAAATCTGTGCTCAGAGTCATGGGTTCAATTCTGGTATCAGTACAATATTGGTTTAACACTCACTACACAGAAAAATATAGCAACGTAAAAAAAAGTATTTAGGAAAATGACGAATAAGAATTATAAATTGAACATAACATCACGCCTGTATTCCCCGAAGGGTTGGGCAGAGGTGTATAGTAACACCCACATATTGTGGTTATGTTTAAATCCTATGTAATAGCGGGCAAGCTTATTGCCATCAACCGGCCACAAATCCAAACTCCGGGCTGCTACTGAGGAATCCCATACGGAAAAACCTAATATCACTTTGTCCAACCTAAGGATCGAACCCAATACCTCACGATCAGCAGTCGCGCTTGCCACCACTAGAACGAAACAAAACTTAAATTAAATGAAAATCCATTTATTGGCAAAAACAATACGATTAAAAATACGGAAAAATGAAAATGATAAAAAGTAAGTGTCAAAAAACACCAACACAACAATTACAATGGCGTTTTACATCCCTGTTTCAACATTATCTAATCTCCCATGCGATTTGTCGAACATTTTTAGGAGACAAGGTCTCTGGTGTACCACATTTTTAAGTTAAGTAGTTAAGTTTAAGTTACAAAGGTATAAAGTGTACAACCCATACCTTGTATTTTTTATGGTATACAAGGTTAGTCGGAAAGGGGGTACTAAGCCGAAAGGGTGTTAAAGTACCCATAATAAGGGATAACTTTTATTCTACAACTTTCCCCAAAACTCGATAGTTTAAGAGAAATAGCTGTTCAAATATTTCGTAAAAAATATGCTAAAATCTATCTGTCCATAGCTATGATCAGCTGTGTTTACAATTTAGGTCATATTTGGGGTCACGGATTAGAAAATTTATTTTCTGAATTCATAACTAAAGCAGGTATGTTATTTTTTTTTAAAAAAACTAAAATAAAAATATTTTTGCAAACAAATAAAAACTATCGAATTTTGAAATTTTAATACTTGCTTTAAAATAGTCATCAGTGATACTTTAAGTGACCCGCGGCTTAGTACTCCCTTTCCGACTAACCTTGTATAACCATTTTATTTGTCAGTGCGGACCCGTCATAGATTAAGTCCAGTCTCAGCTATCTCGGGCATTAAGAGTGAGTTGTTGCATCGAGGCGGCGAGAGCTATCCGCCGAGCGCTTCAGCCGCTTTAGGCATTAACCGTCAGATGAATGGACAACAAACTAATGTTGCACGGTGCACGTAAATACAGAGTGTTCTGTACCGACGGGTACATCGAGTGAAACGTTCTAATCATTCTTAAAATGTACGTGATATAGTTTTGGTGCGTATGTAAAAATACGAATTGTTTTTCAATTTGTATTTTTATGCATTTTTTTTTATTACCAGCAGTTGTCGCAATCTTCATACATTCATACAATAACGCCTGCTTCCCATTGGGGTAGGCAGGGACTATAGTTTTCCACCTGCTACGATCCTGACACACCCTTTTCGCTTCATCTACATTCATTAACCTTCTCATGCATGCTTGTCGGTTTAGGTTTTGTTCGGTTAGGTCGGTTTTGTCGCAATCTAATAGGACGGAATTGACATCTGGCATAGTGTCAATACTAGTTAATTACTCTAATCAAGGGCGTGATACAAAAAGCGGTAGGTACCCCGCGTATATATGAAGGAAATTCCTCTCTTTGAGACCCTGACCACCGGTAGATCCTGTTCCCGATGCCAATAGGCATTTCTTTATATAGGTATTCCTTTTTTTTTGTTATGTAGAAATATTAAAATGTAAATTATATAATTTACAGAGAATGAATAAAGAAACACTTTTTCTTTATTTGGGTATAATAAAGTATATAGACTAACTAGGCCCCTTGGACTACTACTACAGTATCTAAAAGGTAAAACAAATACTCACTACGTTTTACTCCAGACGTTGAAAGTGAAAGAAACACGCAACACACACGGAAATGAACGTTATTTTATTAGCCAGACTTCTTAGCGGGGGAACTTAATCATGTGCCAGTATGCGAAGTCAAATGTCCGGCCATTTGTCCGAGGATGAGGCAGGAATGTCCGGACACAGCGGACACTAGTACATACGTTACACGGAATTGTTGCCACAATATTGTGAATACGTCTTGTGCTGTCTCTTAGCCCGGTGTAAGGGACAATATTTTTGTTTATCTTTACATAGTATAAAACAAACTCGCTCCCGCTGTCTGTACGCTTAGATCTTTTAAACTACGCAACGGATTTGAATGCAGTTTTCAGCAATAGATAGAGTGATTCAAGAGGAAGGTTTATATGCCCCACATTAGTATCTACATTGCACCCGTGCGAAGCCGGGGCGGGTCGCTAGTGTATAATAAGATGCATCCTTATCAAAAAAAGTTTGGAGTTAGGGTAGCATGCTTGGCTGTTTTTTACTAGTATTCATAAATGTATGTAACAACTGTGAATTCCAGGCTTTTATAATGACTACAGAAAACGATTAATTACAAATCTATGAATATAAAGGTCCGGCGACACGCTCAATTTTATTTGCACAAATTCTAATTTGCACAAGTAAACATGTATGCCAAACGGCAGTAGGTACCGTTTGCGCAAACTTTTACACAATCTGTTTGCGTATGCAAATCGCTGCATGAAGCCGGACCATTAGATCTCATAATTTTATATTGCACTTCTAGCATTATCAGTTTTGCCCAAACCGAATTTTGTAGTTTCAATATATCAAGATTCACATTCATTCATAAGGTGGATGTTGAACAATAATTCAGGATTTATGGAACATGTTTAATAATATCTCAATGTGTAGGTACCCGGGATTACGTTCCCATTATTTTGCCTATATCAACAATTGTGATACTGTAAGCTAACGTAATAAAGTAGAGCTTTTATTTCGATTGGTAGAAAGCCTTTACATTAAAACATTTGCTTTGACTAATGATGTCACAAGCAATGTCAAGTTTTAGTACATACTAGCTTTCGTTCACAACTTCGCTTGCGTGATTTTTTTTCACACGCTTAGAGAGGAATTTTGAAAAATCCTTCCTTAGTGGATGCTTACGTTACCTATATCTACTGTCAAAATTTCAAGTTTCTAACCCCAGCGGTTTAGACTGTGCGTCGATAGATTAGTCATATATACAGATTTAGCATTATAACATGTAATTCAGTATCTATCTCAATCTTCTTCTTTACCTGTGGTTAGTGACCTAACCTGGTGTCAGTGTTTATGCCGCCCAGGGGCCTCTGACTTGGCTTCACATGCCGTCGAGAAATATCTCTCACGCATGTCAGTTTCCTCACGATGTTTTTCTTCACCGTTTTTAAGCAAGTGATAATTATACAATACGCACATGAATCCGAAAATTCAGAGGTGCTTGCCTTATATTCGAACTCGAGTCTGACTTGGCAGTTCGACGGTCACATCACTAGGCTATCACTGCTATATTAATACTTATGCTGTCTGACTGACATTTTACTCAATTCGCAAAAAAATTTCGTTCGCCATACAAAAAGTAAAAAACCGCGCCTAATAAGAACATATTAATATCGTACAGTGTCACTCGCTGAGGCAACAACAAATGTCATAATATTTAGTAACAACGTTGTTACAAAACATACGGCGATGCAACACGAGCGTTTACGCTGCGTATCCAAAATAAACTGCATTTACCATTTACATCAATAATGTTATAATGCAGAGGCAAGCCACAAATTTTACAAAACAAGGTTGAACTTCAATATACTCACGTCCCGTAATGTACCTGCATAGACGTTTCGATATAACACAAGCGGAAACCGTGCAAGCTTCTTAAAACAATCTTGAATATGATTTGATGATCGCGACTGCTGATCAAGCGCAACTGCTGATCTTGAGGTCCTGGGTTCCATCTCCAGGTCTGGCAAAGTATTATTGGATTTTTGGAATTCCTCAGTAGCAGCCCGGAGTTTGGATTTATGCTCGGTTGCAGGCTATAGGCTCACCCCCTATTACATGAGACTTAAACATAAGGAAATGAGGATGTTACTATAAACTTCTGCCCAACCCTTCAGGGAATACAGGCGTGATGTTATGTATGAATATGATAACAATTAAATAAGGATTCACGATTATGAAATACTAGCTGTGTCCTCACGGCTCCGCCCGTAGCCTATGTTACTCAGTGATCATGTAGCTTTCTAACGGCAAAAGAATTTTAGAAATCCAGTAGTTTTTAAGTTTATTCGTTACATACAAAAATACAAATCTTTCCTCTTTATAACATTAGTATAGATAAAGATAAAGATTGTATACCTAAACAAAATTTCCGAACTTAGACCACAAAGAACGCAGCATTTGTGGCCACAATTTGGTGCCGTATCACCTCACATTCGCGGAGAGCGTCACAAGATATGTTCAGCAATCAAGCGACGCGAAACATCCGCGACACAACACGACACGACAACGGAACGACTACGGACCTCCGACGAAACGACGCCGGCACGGTTCTACCCATTTATAACCACACACTGTTCTATTAACTTTTCGCTATTTCTTGGTATTTTTATGTTCATTACTCTGTTTTATCGTGGTGCTGCATCTCAACCGGGGACAGGGAACTGCTCTTAAAATTATTGGTTGCTACCGTTTGTAGTTATTTATTGCGACGGTGCCAAAATTTTGCCTCTAAGTAAAAGTATTTAGTTTTGAGGAAGAAATCTTTAACTAGAGTAAATCTATACTAATATTATAAAGCTGAAGAGTTTGTTTGTTTGTATGAACGCGCTAATCTCAGGAACTACTACTGGTTGGAATTAAAAAAATCTTTTTGTGTTGGATAGTCCATTTATCGAGGAGGGTTATAACCCTCCTATAGCCTATAGGCTATATAACATCACGCTACGATTAATAGGAACGGAGCAGAAATGAAAAATGTTGCAAAAACAGGAAAAATGTCCACCCGTGCGAATCCGGGACGGGCCGCTAGTAATAAATAATTTCAAGGTTGTTGGTGAGGTTTTGGGGTATTAAGATGTTGGATGTTAGCACAGAATCTAGCTCGGACAAATATTAACTCCACTTGAACATAACTAGCCAATTGCTGTCCCGCGATCAGAAACGGGTCTCTTCTCGAAATGAGAAGGGGCTTCAGTTCACGACGCTGGCTTAGTGCAGGTTGGCAGATTACACAACACCTTCGAGAACTTTTCGGAGTCCTCTCAGGTGTGCAGGTTTCCTCACGATGTTTTTCCTTCACCGTTAATGTATGTGAATCAAATTCTAATCGGCACATGGATTCGAAAGCAGTCAATATTCCAAACCACCCATTGATTAATAAGCCTGACACAGTAGTGATAGATCGATCAGAGCGTCTTACAGTGATTGTTCATATCACTGCCCCACATGATGAGAACCTTGTGAAAGCCGAAAAAGATAAAGAAATTAAATATCAAGACTTGGCACACGAGGTTGTCGACATGTGGGAGGTTGACTCAGCAGTCATTGTGCCGAAAGTCGTTACGGCTAATGGCTTAATAGCCAAGAGCCTCAACCAACATCTGATGAGGCTCTCATTAGGCGGCTGGGTCAAGGGCCTGATACAGAAAGCGGTACTTCTGGACACGGCGCGTATTGTTATGAAGTTCCGCTCTTTGAGGCCCTGACCAACGGTAGCTTGGACCCTGTTCCCGATGTCGGTGGGCTACTATTTTTTACATTTTTAAATATTTTTTGTTTTTATGAAAATATTTAATCATCTATACTTCAATACTAATATTATAAAGAGGAAAGATTTGTATTTTTGTATGTAACGAATAAACTTAAAAACTACTGGACCGATTTCAAAATTCTTTTGCCGTTAGAAAGCTACATTATCACTGAGTAACATAGGCTAAGGACGGAGCCGTGAGGACACAGCTAGTAATGTATACAAATAAATTAGGTGCAGCAAGGTAAGCACTTACTATTAGATCTTGTAAGTCAGTTGAACGTTCCTTTAGCGAGAAGTCTTACCAGGGTACAACTATTTCACTGCTCAGTTTAGAGAACAATATAAAACTACCTACTACCTAAATGCCTGAAACATTCACGTACGTACTGAGTGAGAAAAACTGGCGTTCACCTTACGAATACCACAGTTCGCCCCACAAATACCAACACCACAACCCTTAACACGAAGCCACAAGGTCTATAATTGAAGTTTTCAGGTGTATATAAAGTTTGTCAAGTATTTAGAGTGCATTACACATTCGCGGAGTTAAGTCAGAGTTGTGTGACGGGATCGGAATGCTAAAACATCGGTAAAGACCCATATGTATGCATGCACTTTTGTACCTGCCAGTGCTATGCTAAACATATTGCGTTTGTACGCTATTTGAAACGTCGGGGAATTGAGGATGGTTGTCAGACATATTGTTCACTTATGTGTATTTGGCCTAACATGGACTCTTCTTCCAAGCCTTTTCCCAACTATGTTGGGGTCAGTTTCCAGTCTAACCAGATGCTGCTGAATACCAGTATTTTACACGGAGCGACTGCCATCAGACCTCCGCAACCCAGTTATTAGGCAATGCTGATATCCTAAGGTTAGACCGGTTGTCAGACTTTAGAGGTTAGACTTTCGAGCTTCTGACTTCTCGTAACGACTGTCATAGGTATTCGTATGACATCCGGGACCGACTATTTAACGTGCTCTCCGAGGCACGGAGGGATCACGATGTGTAATACAAACGGTCACCCATTAACAGACTGACCGCGGCAAGCGCAGCTTAACCGCGCACATCTAGACCGTTACATACATGTATAGTTATTTTTTCATTGGATCATTTAGATATAAGTATATATATACTAGCGACCCGCCCCGGCTTCGTACGGGTGCAATATAGATACTAATGTGGGACATATAAACCTTCCTCTTGAATCACTCTATCTATTGCTGGAAACTGCATTAAAATCCGTTGCGTAGTTTAAAAGATCTAAGCGTACAGACAGCGGGAGCGACTTTGTTTTATACTATATAAAGATCTAATATATAGTTTCAGCCTACCCCCATGGGAAAAAGGCGTGAGTTTATTTATGTAGAAATCATTTAATGCGATATCGATATAAATGCTGTAAAAATATTTACTCAATCATTATTTGATTAGTCGATGAAATGAACACATCGAAGCGATATTGGCAGCGCAATTTATTTCAAAATTATTCTTATTCTTATATTCAAAATTAATTATGAACTTAGGTGTGTGTACTTCCCAACTCTAAACCTAACGCTGAAACGTAGTACTCGTTGCTACCCGATGACGTAGGCGAAGAATCTGACAACAAACCACTGCCAAGTATTACAAATAGTATAACGCAACAACAATACAGATATCGCAATTCAATAAACTTGGTCAAAACTTTACATAATAACAACACCTGGGGGTAAACACAACTGCTTAGTGCTGCGACAGGTTCGCGTCAGCGTGGACAGCGGGCGCCGGGCGCCGGGATCGACCTCTATATTAAATATTGAAAACTAATATCTTTTCCCGGTGCCCCTGTCCAACCTGCTTGCCTTTAACAAACGCAACGTAATATATCGCCGGACGGCCACATACACATAAAAAAATGGACGATATAAAACGATTGGGGTTCGTATCGACTCGCGTGGTTGTGATTGCTCAACAAATTGCTCGATTTATTTTTAGTGGCTTTTCTTTTTGTGATAAAAATATTTTATTGTGATTTATTTTGTAGGATAACTATAATATATTCTTTTTTTTTAGTAAAGCATTGCACCTCACTAGGATTTCTCCTGTATCGTGGGTGCGTTTACACAAATCTTGACATGCACAAACGCCCAGACCCGGAACAACTATCTGTAGACCATACAAATATTTGTTACGTGCAGGAATCAAATCCGTGACCTGTAGCGCAGAACCCAATCGCTCAGCCACTGTACCAAACATGTCGTCAAACGTGAAGAAAAACATCGTGAGTAAACTTACTCACCTGAGAGGGCACCAAAAAGTTCTCAATGGTATGTGTAGTCTGTCAACCCGCCTCAGGCGAGTGTGATAAACTAAATCTAAATCCTTCTCATTCTGAGAAGAGGCCCGTGCCTAGCAGGGGAACAGTAATGAGCTGATTATGTTATGTATTACATATATTCTAAATTTCGAGCCGCTACTAAGAATTTTCTGACAGAACAACGCACTTTACCTGATCTAAAAAAAATACAGCCGAATTGATAACCTCCTCCTTTTTTTGGAAATCGGTTAAAAATCAAACTAAGGACCCGCACCCGGCAGCCAGACCTGCGACGACTATACCAATTGGTCAGATGAAAAACAGATTACAAAATTATAACTAGATTAGCTAATTTTCTAAACTCAACACCCTTAATTTCAACATTGGTGCAGTTCGATCCAAACCGAGAGCTGGTAGTAACTGCTTAATAAACCAGTAAATACAGTAAGAGCACAATCAGCAATTCATTGGGTGTATTGCAGCGTTGGGTGAAGCGCGCCAGGAATCCCGAGCTCCCCGGGATTGCGACGGGATCCCGTTGTATTTTCCCAGCGCGTTTGCTATTGTGGAATTCGAAACGCGCGGCCGCGGATTTTGACTTGTACCCGTACAGTACGTACTGCACGAACAATTGCTTCCGTGAAAGATGCTTGGTTTTTAAAATTTAGGAGCGCTTTGCTCAAAGAGTTTCAGTCAGCAATCTCTTTACGAACTAATCCTGAACTTTCTGCGTTATTTTTAAAAGTCAGATTTAAAAAGGTAATGTTATATTTTATGCAGTGTTTATTTTGTACGTCTTGATTTATCATAAGTGAAACAGTGTTCCTACTAACGTAATTAATTTTCTTCTTCTTCTTTTGCCTCTGACTTGGCTTCACCTGCCGTCGAGAAATATATCTCTCAGGCACGCCGGTTTCCTCACGATGTTTTCCTTCACCGTTTTTAAACAAGTGAATATTATACAATACGCACATGAATCCAAAAAGTCAGAGGTTATGGTAAAAAATCTAGAAATAATCTTATGCCTTATGCCATAAGGTAAAAAATCTAGAAATAATCTTATTGTCAAGTTTTTTTTTTAATATTTTGTGTTGTTTGCCCAGGTAAGAAGCATTGAGGTGATTAAAATATTCAATCGCATAATAATGTACTGCTGACCTCCTTTATTAAAGCCATTAATAAATCATTTTACATTTTACACTTTCCTTTATAAAAACTTCAATCTAGATTCCAGTCTAATTTATAATAATATAAAATAATAATGAATTAGTGTTGAAATTAATTCGATTCTGTCTCAGTTAGTCGCGTGACGGGCCTTAGGACGGCTACACGCGAGCCGTTCATTAGATAATGATTAATTTGTCGGTGGATATTAACTGTAGTTGCTAGCCTATTTGCATCACCTGTAGGCTTGCTGGACCCATAGTTTTAGCGGTACGTGCACCAGGTTAGTCAGAAAGGGGGTACCAAGCCGAAAATGTGTTAAAGTATCCATAATAATGAATAACTTTTGTTCTACAACTTTCCCGAAAAGTCATTAGTTTAAGAGAAATAGCTGTTCAAAGATTTCATAAAATGTACGCTAAATTCTATCTGTCCTCAGCTATGATCAGCTGTGTTCACATTGTAGGTCGTATTTGGGGTCACGGATTAGAGGTTCTATTATCTGAATTCGTAACTAAAGCAGGAATAAAGAATTTTAGAAAAAATTTAAATAAAAATCGAATTTTGAAATTATAAACTTTCTTTAAAACAATCATCAGTGGTACATCAGGTGGCCCGCGGCTTAGTACCCCCTTTTCGACTAACCTTGTATAAGTTACGGTAAGATGTATAAGGACGCATTTGTAGAAAGCGTAGCTAAAAAGTTCAATTACGATATGCGGACGGCACACACATTCATCATACCTTTATCTTTAAGTGAGGTCAATACAAATCTTTGTGACCTTGGAGCGATCTATTTGACCGCTCATTTCTGCTGGCTGATGGTAAAATTACAGATGGAAATCCAATCTTATTTTCCTTATTAAGGGTCATCTGTCTAAAAACCAAGCAAATACCTATTAAAAAAAAACATTTTCTTTTCCTTTGCATATTCCTAACACTTACTTATTTTGTTCTCCACCTTTTAAATTTAAATATATCTGCTAACTAAAGGTATTCTATTTATTTATTAAAACCCTTGAATTCTTCAGAAATATGTAGGAACCGAAACTCGCCCCATTTTCGTTAAGCTACGGCAAGCTGATATTATTAAAATAACAATTATTTAATTTAATAATGTTTTCTCCACCTTTTTAGACAAAGAAGTCTATCCGTAGCTTACCATAACATCTGGCTATGGATTGATTGGAAAATGTACCGCAAATATTCATCTATGAATCAAACAAAACCTATAGAAAGGTCTTGTACCTTTATTCTTCTATGCAGTTAAGAAGTGCAGTGAAGTACAGTTAACGAAAAGGTTTACAGTTCAATCCTAAATTTAGTCTAATATGACGGATAGCGATATTTTAAGACTTTCTTATTACTATCGTTCACTGACTAGCTGAATCACAATCACCTACAACACAGCACATAATATTATAGCAGAACAAATAAACGATTCAACTAGAACTCCCGTAGAAAAATTTAATAACCCTCAACGTCGATCGGCACTAATTGTGGCCCACAACCCCAACACGCGGCGCGTGTCCTGGCGACCGCGGCGCTAGTGGCGGGGCGCGCGCCGCTAATTTCCCGCGTGGCCCATAAATTACGTGCACTTTGTCGTCACTACTCCGCGCCTGCGACAACGACCAGAGGGTCAATTTGGGATGCTATAAAATACTATTGTTTCAATGAAAAATAAAAAAAATGGAATAAAAAATAAAGTTTTTTATGCTGATCTTTTATCTGTAAAGCTGGACGTTTTAATTTTACATTATTGATTGGTATATGCATAGTTTGTTTTGTTTATTTCAAAGTTAAAAATATTTATTTTAACGATCAAAAGAAAAAAATATGCAATAAATACTCGGTAAATAAATAAAATTATTATTGAAACCTCAAAATACATGCAAAATGACAACAGCTTTACATCAAAGTACACTTTAAACATACAAAGCCAGATATAATATAACAATAACTACCGGCATCAAGCCGTTTTATTTTCAGTGTTAGTAATTAGTATATTCCTCTGTTTGTTCTGTCGTATGCGCTCAACTAAATGCGGAAACATTTGCTCGCCGGGGCCGCGGCGGTATTGTGCCGCGTGCCGCTAGGGCCCCCGGTCCCCGCTGGTGTGCTCGCGTCCGGACGTCGTCGCGGATGTGGGCCCGCGCCCGCCGCGCATACGTAGGGTTAACTCCTATAACGATACAGTTCAAGTACAGAAAGCCAGGTTTTAACATAGTCACTAAAAAAGTCGTGAACACATGCTTTTACGAGTGCGTAAGAAGAGTAGAGATAAACTACGATAACATTTCCCGCCCCTCCAAATTACTATTTCACTGTGTTTAGTCACATCTTTAGTGTGTATGTAGTTGTAGTTTTTGTTTGACGGCTGTTTCAACAGGCACACATGCGTTGGGAGTATTGGTGGTGCTTTAAAATACTTTCACAAATACATTTAAGTGTTTTGAATTTTGGAGGGGCGGGACATGTTATCGTAGTTCATGCCTACAGACACAAACTAATTATTAACTGCCACTCCTTGAGATGGCTTATATTTTAAATGCTAGTGCGCACATCCTCTCCTTCAGAATATTATGATGAAATTGACTATCTAATGACAAATATTGAATACTATGTTGACATGGCGTTTGGCGTGCTATTGTCGCACAGTGTAGACCTTCTGTTGTCATCCATTCTAGTCACTCTATGAACAAATGTTTTTACAAAAACTGTTAGTCCCACCCGCGCCAGTTTATTTCGTTTAGCGTTTTAAAGCGCACCTCTTGCGCAAATATATAGAAGCGCAATGAATGTACATTAACAGGTTGAATGTAAAGTTGCGCTTCGGGTTATTTATTACTGAGCTAATTAAACATTTTGTACGGAAGTAGTTTCAAGCGACGTTACGACGTAGCGCAGTGTTTTGTTTTTTTTTTATGTTTAAAATATAATGTCCACGCTGTTACAGTAAGGAGTGCTTTTTTGTGTAAGAGGAACGGTAGATAAAGCTTCCTCGAACGACTAACTAACGAAAGTACACTCAACTACTTATCAACTGACAGAGAACTGTCGATATCAGAATAATTAATCGAACTCAGTAGTGTGGCGGCATCTATCACGCCACGTGCGAACTACGCAGCACAACGAGTGTCTAGCAGCCTACAGCGACAACAATGATAATTCTAAAAGATGACACCACAAAGCCTGCATCGCGATATTAAGATTTGACACGCAGATAGTATATTGGGTGTAAAAATACCCTTAACAAAGCAGAGAGCCACGTATTCTTCCCATCATTACGAAGATTTTTTGGTATTGGCCCATACCTGGGAACCGGCTGGTTATGGAGATATTGAAGGTCAAAATCACCATATTTTTGTACGTTTTTCATGAAAACTAAGTTTAAATGTTATTACTAAACATTATCTACAAACATTATCAACATTTTTGAAATGTAGGCACAGACTGCTGCGCGCGCTTCCATTGCGCGCTACAATTAAAAGCTGTTCTTTAATACCAAAAAATAAAAGTCATTTCCCAGCAATTATTTTTGTTGTATGTTACTTAGTTTTATGTACAGTATGCGTAGACTTCGGCTTCGTTAAGGCTATTTTTACACCCAGTATATACAACTTCCCAACATCAACCGTAGGGCAGTAGCCTGCCAGGCATATGACCCGCCTGGTAGGAGTATTCTCTCTATTCGTTGGAGGAACACCATACCTCGTTCCTCCACAGTAGCATGACGCCGTATGTTTATTAACAGCCGATATTAAGAACATAATTATCTCAATCCAAAATAAATCGCTGTAAGATTTCGACATTACTTCTTTTTGTTTCTGTCAAAAACTTACATTAATCCAATTTTGGATTATCGGTTATGAATATCAACCGTAAGAAACAAATGACCCGTGACACGTGTCTCCAGCGATGTCTGACATCGCGCGTCTTTATATATCCGGATATTGTCACTGTCGACGTCTCTTGATGTCGCAGGTGACAAATGTCCCGCGTCACTTGTCTCCTAGTGTATACCAAGCGGATTTAGCGGTGACGGAATTGAACTGTCACTGTGGTCACCTACTGGCCCAACATGGCTATCCCGCAATAAACAACAACAATCCACAACAAGTTGAGTAGGTATATACAGCTATTTTTGACTAGTGCAACACATGTCTTCTTCTTCCTGCCCTTATCCCACACTAGGTGGGGTCGTCCCAACATGTATTTCGTAAATCCATGTTGTTAGAGGTTTTGGCTTATTGTTTTATGACCGGCCGCCTACCTGACATCAACCCTCCTTGGGAATAATCGTTAAGCGTTCGTGCGGGTGACCCAATATGTTTGCTCATATTATGCACTGGATCCCAAAATGATATACTTGTCAATATTATTGCCGACAACTAAGTAGATTATGTTCTTCTTGGTGGGGTATACTTGAAGTTCCTCGCCCCCGACTCATTCAGTTATGGTAGGAAATTTGAAACCATAACACATGTGTATCATCATAATCAGCCCATTACTGTCCCACTGCTGGGCAAGGGCCTCTTCTCAGAATGAGAAAGGATTAGGCCTCAGTTCACCATGCTGACCTTGTGCGGGTTGGCGGTCATCGAGAACTTTGTGGAACCCTCTAAATAACTCAATATATTTTTTCTTCACCATTATCGTCATTTAAAAACCAGCGATAGACTAGTGGTATGATCTTCAAACTACCAAGTCATAGGTCCCGAGTTCGAACTCAAGGCACGCACCTCATACTTTTCGGATTCATGTGCGCATTGTATAATTATCACTTGCTTAAAAACGGTGAAGGAAAACATCGTGAGGAAACCGGCATGCCTGAGAGATATTCCTCGACGGCATGTGAAGCCAAGTTAGAGGCCAATGGGCGGCATAAACTCTGACAACAGGTTAGTCACTAACCACACGAAAAGAAGGAGGTTTTCTTTTAAGTTTAATTTTACTTATAAGTTAGTGTATAAGCACTCCTTGAACCAAGACTCAGCACAAAAGGCGAACACTCAACCGCTTCACTTAATGTACTGCTGAAGCATTTCCTAAGTCCAAGCTCAAGATTTAATAAAGTACAGCTCGTATCTCTCGCGATGCATCGGCGCTTGTTTCCACTGGCCCGCTACACACGATACGGTATCCGTCTCTGTCGGCCGCTTGCCACAGCGGCTGCATGCAGCGCTGCAGCGGATTAGAGGTGTAATTGATGTCCGCAGATAACGCTGGAGATGGAAGCAGCGCTGTATCACTAGTACACATGATGATACTCGACGGGGGGTTTTTTAAGGTCTGTCGAGATAAAATTGGTTAACTGATTGTCACGTGTTCAAATTTATATCTTTGTTTGTGATAATAAAACGTATAGATATTTAGATCCGCTATTAAGGTTCAATTCTAACACAACGCACCCTTAGTAATGTAAGGGCACAACTCGAAAATATCAACTTTTGGGAAAACGGGTTAAAAGATTCAGGGAACCCGATGTTTTCACAGTATAATTACAGTATTTGCTTTAATATTATCTTTTTTATCTTTCTGTGAAAGCCAAGTGGTAGAACAGTTGATACTGAAACCATCTAACACAGAAACTCAAAAACTCAATATTTCGAGTAGTGCCCTTACATTACTAAGGGTGCGACAAGTTCTATACATAACTCGCAAAACGAGGGTGTACTAAATACACCTCTGCCGAACCCTTTGGGGAATACAAGGCGTGATGTTATGTTTATGTTTATCTATCAGCATTACTTTAAATTATTTGAGTTAATCTCTCTCTGTAACTGCCTCGTTGGTTTAGTGGTGGCAAGCGCGACTGCTGATAGTGAGGTCTTGAGTTCGATCCCCAGGTCGGGCAAAGTATTATTGGGTGTTTCCGTGTGGAATTCCTCAGTAGCAGCCCGGAGTTTGGATTTGTGCCCGGTTGGTGGCAATAGGCTCGCGCCCTATTACATGGAACTTAAACATAACGGCGAAATGAGGGTGTTACTATACACCTCTGCCCAACCCTTCGGGTAATACAGGCTTGATGTTATGTATTTTATTAACTCGTCTAGTGTCGGGCGCATGTGCGCCCGACACTAGACGAGTTAATAAAATGTATGTACGGGTATGTACGGGTACCCCGTATGTACGGGTAACCCGTATGTACGGGTGTGCGTAATAAATTCGGGCGCGAAGTGTCGGAGGCACACACGGGTGTGCGTAAGGAACGCGCTCCTATGGTAGCGGATTTTGTACGTTTTATTTTACTGTTTACACGAACCGAATTTATAGGAGCGCGTTCCTTACGCACACCCGTGTGTGCCTCCGACACTTCGCGCCCGAATTTCTTACGCACACCCGTATGTGCGCCCGACACTTGACGGGTTAATTACAGTTTTGATTTCTTCCTTGAATAAACAGCACACAGAAATGACGGCTCCACTAGACATAACCCGTGAATGCCGTGGCACTCCCGGACCGCGTCGCTATACGTCCCGACATAAGCACCGCTTGGAGCGCGGGGGATGCACGGCGCGACAAAAATGAGCACACACATTGACACTAATTGGACTTCCAGTGACGTCACGCTATAAATACGTGGGTAGTTTCAATTTGAATACTTTCACTACACGAATATCTCCTATATTCGTGTAGTGAAAGTATTCAAATTGAATGTGGATCCTATTGCGATTACAATGTTATTTAGACAGAAAACGTTAGGTCTTCCTGTCTAGCTTTTTCCCAACTATATCGGGTCAGGTTCCACTCTTACCAGATGCGGCTGAATACCAGTATTTTACATGGAGCGACTGCCATCAGACCTCCACAACCTAGTTACTGGGCATTGCCGATATCCTAAGGTTAGACCGGTTGTCAGACTTTCAGGCTTGACTTCCCGTTACGACTGTCATAGGTATTCGTATGACACCTGGGACCGACTGTTTAACATATACTCAAGTAAGGCTCAAATATTGTCAAAGCTACATATCAAGCAAAGACAATATTTCATCGGTAAATAATACAAAACACAATATCTTAGGTGCATTTTAAAATACATTTTTCCAACAGTTCCCTTTACACATGTTTCTTAAACGCCTCACAATCAGTTACTTATATTCCCCTCGCTCTAATATATACTGTGTATAAAGTATATGCATATATCAGCGAAAGCATTTTTAAATATTCACATATGCACACAATAGCAACAAATGGCGCGACTCCGGATCGCGACCTCTGCCTCGTAGCGGTGTAGCTCTGTAGCGCCGTAGCGGCGTAGCGCCGTAGCAACAAAACGTCGCCTCTCGCGAGACACGCCACTCACACACCTGGCTTGCTTAACTTGCTAACAGAATGGCGAAGGCTTTTAACTAAACAAATATTAATTAACAATACATCAGTACGTATTCGATAGAAAACTTGTAACTCCCTATAAAAGAAACAGCACAGAATTAAAAGTAATTAACTTGTTATTATTCCAGTTAACTTAAAAACTAATAAATAATAATAATAATCAGTTTATTTTCTCTTCACAAATTTACAGTGGTATAATGCTTAAGTGACTGGTTATTAACAAAAACTCTTCGTTGATTAACAAATTGTCGTATTTAATTTATATGTTAAAATAAAGTTAATAACGATAAAACAAATCGTTTCAGTGCGCGTAATTAACTACTAAATATTTGATTTTAAATAAACCAGTTTGCCTGTTGTTTGTCAATTAAAATGCGGTTTACCCTATTACGGTGGACAATAACACGACTATAATAAAGATAAATGTATGTTTAAATAGTAAACCTACAACTACATACACAATAATAAATCGTTGCATTGGTATAAAACTTTTAATATTCACAATGCACTTACGTTATAATATTTATTTTAAATCTACATAAAAAAATATACATCTACATAAAGGTTGTCTAGAATATATAGCTATTAGCAATAAGACCGCCATTTTACCCCTAAGCAGATAATTGTACTGTTATTTTACTACTCCTATGGTGTTCATAAAGTATTGTATCTATCAATCTTTAGCATTAATATGTCATTGTAACACAACGTAAGTTCTTAATTAAGCTACCACCACCACCTAACAAAGTAATTTTTATTTTATTATTTTAACTAAATCATTATTTATAATAAGATCTGTCTCCATACTTGTCTAGCAGCCGGCGCCTTGCATAACTGAGGCATATTCAAGCGGCTCATCTCGTGAGATGCACATTTGCACCGCTCCTCCCCCCGCGCGTCACCTCACCTCCCCTCCCCTCCGCGACCCGACACACGGCGCCCTCTACCGACGACCTCTTTGTGAAACCTTTTAGGATATCATCTCGCCAACAAATAGCACGCGGCAGCCACCATGAAATATTATTCAATTTTATAGTCGACGTGAAATATCGAATGTTTTGTGCAAATACCTGCTTTTTGTTGTCTTTGTCGGGATTAATAGACTCCTCTGTTTTATGTTCTATTATTAAACTCGTCTTAACATTTGTAGCATAGGATGCGACCCAAACACATGGACTGACGAACTGAAGACAGAATGCAAAGCGTGAAGAGATTGGTCTCCTGAAATAGGTTTAATATCAGCTGATCAGTAATATCAACTGAACCAATGAAAAGCAGTGATAGTCTAACGGTTGAACGCTTGCCTTCCATGCAGGACGATCTGTGTTCAATCACGACCCACACCTCTGACTTTTTCAATGCATGTGCGGATCAGAAATTTGACTATTGTTAACGGTGGAGGAAGACATCGGGAAGAAACCTGTACATCTGAGAGGGATATAAAATGTTCTCAATGGTGTGTGTAGTCCGCCAACCCGCACCAGGCCAACGTGGTGGACTAAGGTCTAAACTCTTCTCAAACTGAGACGAGACCCGTGCCCAGCAGTAGAACAGTATTGGGCTGATTTAGAGGTCCTTTATGTAAAAATATTTGCAGCTATCCATATAAGCCAAAAAAAACTCATACTGTACCTATATAAATCAACAAATAAAAATACCAAAAAAAAAAACTCTCATGAAAAAATCAACAATTTTCATCATAGTAATGTTAATGGCGACCGCTTAATATCGCTAGAGTATCATGAAATCCCTGGATGCGTGACGTCACGCTGACGGCTAGTGTTGTTCATAAATAGAGAGGGGCAACAATCGCGCTAACGACTGCCGCCCGTCAATCGCGCGTCGAGTTAGTGACGCGATTGTGTGGGCACGCGATATACCGCGACACTATTAGTTATAGTGAGCGAGAGTGATATATTACATACATACACATACATACATACATAAACTCACGCCTTTTTCCCATGGGGGTAGGCAGAAACTATAGAACGCCACATGCTACGACTCTTACATACCCCTTTCGCTTCATCCACATTCATACATCTTGTCATACACGCACGCCGGTTGAGAGTACTACGCACCTGACCTTTGTGAAGAACATCACCAATAACATCGATGTATGTCCTTCTAGGACGTCCTCTACCAGCGTTCCCATTAACATCCGCCTTATAAATTCCTTTTGTTAATCGCCGTTCACTCATTCTCTCAACATGACCAAACCACCTAAGCATACTCCTTTCAATTTTTGTCACTACATCATCTTTTAAACCGCAACTTTGTCTAATCTCTTCATTTCTCAATCTATCATTCAAAGTTACACCGCACATACTTCGCAAGGAACGCATTTCCACGGCATTTATTCTACTTTCATGCCTCTTCTGCCACGACCAACATTCACTTCCATACATAAGCGTAGGTACCAACACACCATTATGGACAGCCAGTCGTGCCTTTTTGGACATCGACCGGCTAGCCACAACCGCATGCAAAGCACCATTTACTTTATTTCCCGCATTTGCTCTCCTTTCCACATCTTCGTCAATCTTACCATCTCTTGTAAACATGCTTCCCAAATAAACAAACTCATTCACCTGTTCAATACTTTCATCTCCTATCTTTACTTTACACTCAGATACATCTGCATCTCTTTCAAAAACCATTACTTTCGTCTTGCTTACATTAATTTTCATCCCTTTCATATTATATGCTCCATTCATCATAGTTACCATGTCTTGCAACTCTTCCGCCGACGATGCAAGCAAAACTTAAGTGATATATTATTGGTTCTATTTGTTGATTATTGTAATATAATTTATAATACGACAATGCGTTTGGTGCAGTGGCTCAGCGATTGGCTTCTGCGCTACGGATTCTGGACGGATCTGGGCGTTTGTGCATGTGAAGATTTATGTCTGTAAATACATCCATGATACAGGAGAAATCCTAGTGTGGACCAACTTTTTATTCAAAAATGAAATATACAAATAAAATGATCAGGAGCACACACTACCGGTATTTTTTAAATGTGTAGGTATTGTGTTTTAATAAAATACTTTGCAGGTATTGTGTTCTAATAAGATACTTTTTTTTATCCTTTACTTATGATATTGAAGCATCAACAGATTGTACGTTTTTATTTTATTTTCGAATATTTGGTTTCCTTTTCTTTGCTTTCATTGGTAATATTCTAATTTAAAAAAACAGTAAAGTGAAATTATGAAGTAAATGAAAGTTCATGTATAAATGCATCTAATGTTATTTTCGAATCTTATAAACAAAATAAAAGAGTGAACAAAACAATGTTTAAAAAAATTAAAATTTTTTAGTCACATTTATATTGTATGCTCATTTCTTAACATCTCTATCGAATTCAACCTCAAGCGATGACCTCAGTGTCGCACAATTTGTATAACAGCCCGCTGGTGAACAAATGAACATCGCGCGTCTCCCGCGCCGCCATTAGCCGAATTAAACGTCCTCTATGTGGCCAATATACTCTCACTGTCATAACACAGGGCTACCTACTAGCACTACAAGTGTAAGTGGATGAAGTATGCCATGGAAATTGATAAATTATAATAATGATGATAAGGGCTCTGGTGGAGTTCATAAGTAGACAGGCATACACGAAATGATTATGAACGTGTGAAAAGTTGTATACATGTTATGGTGTGTTGGGGTAAGTGATAAGTAGGACATTATTTATAACGCTTTTCTAATTAGGCAATTATTTATAATGATCAGACGCTGTGATAAATAATGAAGATAAAAACTTATTAAGTTATTATTTATATTGCCTAATTCGATTTGTCATTATTCATACTCTCCGGGCGTTATAAATAATATTCTTAGGATTCATTTGGTCAATAAAATACATAGATAAACTGAAATATAAACTTCATTGGAAGAGTATACTTACTCCCCTAATTTGAGCACTAGTTTTGTATGAACTCAGGAAATAAATAAGTTTCAGTGCGGCACTAGGTTAGGTTAGTTCAGGGTTGCCCATCACTATCAAAATAATTTAAAGAATCTTAAAAAACCCTCCTCATTGAAGTCCTCGGAAGACTCCTCGGAAGTGATAATCTAATACAAACCGCACATGAATTCGAAAAGTCAGCGGTGTGGACCGGGATCTCACTCAGAGCCTCCTACATAGAAGTTAGCATTCAACTACTAAGCATCACTGCTGATATGTTCTGCCTAGCCTTTTTCCCAACTATGTTGTGGTCAGCTACCAGTCTAACCAGATGCGGCTGAACACCAGAATTTTACACGGAGCGACTGCCATCAGACCTCCGCAACCCAGTTACTGGGCAGTGCCGATATCCTAAGGTTAGATCGGTCGTCAGATTTTCTAGCTTCTGACTACCCGTAACGACTGTCATAGAAATTCGTATGACATCCGGGACCGACGGTTTAACGTGCTCTTCGAAGCACTATCACTGCTAATATGATTATCATAAACATAACATCACGCCTGTATTCCCCGAAGGGTTGGCAGAGGTGTATAGTAACACCCTCATTTCGCCGTTATGTTTAAGTCCCATGTAATAGGGGGCGAGCCTATTGCCATTAACCGGGCACTAATCCAAACTCCGAATTGCTACTGAGAAATTCCAAACGGAAATACCTAATAACACTTCGGCCGACCTGGGGATTGAACCCAGGACCTCACGATCAGCAATGGCACTTGCCACCACTAGACCAGCGAGGCAGTTATCGCTAAATCTAAAAGAAGACTACAAGTTGAGAATAGATCTAAGATCTTTTTTCCTAAGCAGGCAGCCCTGCACAAGATGTGAGCAATATACTCGTGTCATATGTAATGTGGAGGTACATTATTGTGTCGCGAGTAAGCGCTGAGGAGCACTGCCATTTATTTTTTAATCTAGCGGGACGAACGGCGGTCATTAGTCAAAAGAAACACAGACAGTGTGCTGGGAGAAGTGGCTACGGTTAAATGTATTGCTGCTAGTAATAAAACGAAAGGAGATAAGTCATTTTGTGAATTAGCTGCTACATCTTACGTAGGATACATTGTTTTGTTTTGAGACTTAAGGGTTTTGTTTCACGACTACATTACTAACGGGTAGCAGTAAAAATGGCGTTAACGATAGTCAAATAAAAATAAGCGTTGTTTCAACCTTTGTCATTCTTGACATACGTCAAAAGACATACAACGCTCTGCGTTTGACGGACGTTAAACTTCCTACGTAATAGTTAATATTTGACTAACGTAACATACTTTTACTGATCGTTTGAAACAACCGGCCCTAAGGCTTGTATTAAACAGCTTGAGAGCTGTCTAATACAAGCCTTGAGTTAGCAAATGAGTTTGAGGGATCTCCCAAGAGGAGCTATCATAAAGCTCTACTTTATGGTAGCTCCTCCTGTAGGTCCTTCCACACAGACAATTAACTTTAAAAAAAATTAAATTATCTCTTTTCATGTCAAAACCACACTTAAGAAGAATCTCTCAAAAGAGAGCGGTTTATTAATTACGAGCCTTAATTTTAACTCAGTAACTATTCATATCATATTATTTGAACAAAAGTTATACCTTGCAGTCTCCGACTTCAAATGTTCCGATACTTTCCTACAGCTTTTTTTTGTGGGTGATGATCGAAGGTGATGAGGTACGAATACATAAGACATTGATAACACTATATCAGTTTTGTTAAAAATTGCTAGATGGGTGACTCAATGCTCTTTTCGGAAAAAAATATACGAGTTAGAAAGTAACAAAGTACGTCTCTTCTGTTCACAAGAAGAAACAGTCTTTACAATTTGATCTTCCGACTGCGTCTTGCGAGTTTGCACCGTTATTCTAACAGATGGCGTGCAATTAAACAGTAAATTACCTCTCCCTCCCCCCACCCCGCCTGGCCCCCCGCGTCGGACAGTATTTACGCCGTCGTTACGTCACCGCGCCGAATTTACAGCTGTGAGAGAACACCGCACGACTGCCGCTGCGGATAGGATGATCTTGAGAATATGATTCTGCTTAAGTTAAAGGAGATAATAAGGAAACAAGCTTAAGTATAATAATATTTATTGGGGTAACTCATAACATGTATTCCCCGAAGGGTTCCGCAGAGGTGTTTTAGTATACTCTCCTTTGCCAGTTAAGTTTAAGTCTCATGTAATAGGAGGCGACCCTATTGCCATTAACAGGGCACAAATCCAGACTCCTTGCTGCTACTGAGAAATTCTTAATGGAAAAACCCAATATGTCTTTGCCCGACCTGGGGATCGAACCCAGGACCCTGTGCTCAGCAGTCGTGCTTGCGACCACTAGACCAACAAGGCAGTCAGCGGGTAATAAAATGTAGGTTATATTAAAGCTTCAATGGTCATCGCAATAGGAAACGCATTAAAAACAGTAATTCTTTCTACTACAACTATTCCAACTTCACAACTCCATCAATTTACCCTTGTTTACCCAATCACCTACAAAGTTAAACAGCAACCTGCGGAGCAGTAAGGACACCTCAGCACAGTGGCGCCCCTCGCGTCAGTAATTGGTAACGGACACCGGCGCGCGGTGTCGCGTGTCGCCCGCCAGCGAGCGAAGGCTCCGTGTTAAAACAACCTGCAGGGTTCCTTAGAAAACTGCGCGGGTAGTTATAAGTTTTATTAGAATATGTATAAAGACGATAATAATATTGTTGAATGGAAAATAACAGGAATAGGTGACAGAGAAAAATTCATCAATGGCGTGACCAAGCGAAGATCAAGACATGCCATGCCATGCATTGTGTGCAAGACTGAAGATGAAAAATGTTTACGAATCATACAAAGAAATCATTTAGAATGGTTGTCGAAAGACGATAGTTAACAGCATTGAAAGATTAGCCGCCAAATAACCACGTTAATTAATATTGTAACCATTGCATTTACGTGTCGAAAGAGACTGGATCCTGCAACACAGGGTATCCTAGTGTGGGATCCAGTGTCACATTCAAAGTGCAACTTTTTTCTTGTACTATATAAACGTATTAATATTATTTACTTATTACTTACATGAACCGTAACTGTAGTTAATGAAAAATACGTAAATAAACATTTTAAGTTTTCAACTAACCGGTTCATTTCACATTCCGTTACCTTATTTTATCATTAATTAACAGAAACCCAAATCGACAATAAAAATGCTGTTTTTACAACCAATCTATTAAACTAAAACTTATCAATTGTTAATCACGGCAAACTTTTGTACTAGCCACAACGTGTTGCGTTGAAATCTTTTCAACGGGCGTCGCCTTCCCTCACGAACTTGTTCAGTTTCGACACATTCGTTATGTATTGATGTCGCTTTGAATTACGTCAGAAATTCTTTTGATTAAAGTCAAAAGTCAAAGTCAAAGTATTTATTTCAATTAGGCACATAAAAGGCACTTTTGAACGTTAAAGTTACAAAGAAAATAGAATTGATTCTAGTTGCCCCTTCCAAAAGGTAGTTTCGTATGGAGAAGAATGGGCAAGAAACTCCACCGTTACTCTTTTAAAATGTCTTACAATATTTTGTATAGGTACATTAATTATACAATTATATGTGAAAACGATGCACCTAGAATAAAATTACTATACCACAATAGGTAAAAAAAAATAAAAAATGAAACAATGACATATTAATTGTGATATTAAAGGTTTTAACTAAGGTAAAATAGTGATGCGGATGAAGTGTTATGTAAATCTTCCATTATGGGCCAGCTACACGTTAAGATGGCAAAACGTTTGCGCATGAAAGTCGCTGCGTCTAGTCGAACCGTACCATATTGGGCTGTAAAAAGTTGCACGATAGACAGAATGCGAAAGGGAAAATATTAAAAGATAAAGCTAAAAGGCTGAGTACACTACTACTTCTTCTTTTCGTGTGGTTAGTGACTAACCTGGTGTCAGAGTTTATGCCGCCCATGAGCCTCTGACTTGGCTTCACATGCCGTCGAGAAATATCTCTCAGGCATGCCGTTTTCCTCACGATGATTTCCTTCACCGTTTTTAAGCAAGTAATTATTATACAATTATTCAGAGGTGCGTGCCTTGGATTCGAACTAGAGACAGTCCGACGGTTACACCACTAGGCTATCACTGCTACTATACTACTAATAAACTTCCTATAATTATGAAATATACTATACGGGTCCATATGTTAAGTAATTTGCTCTATTATGCACTCTGTTTAGTTGACTCAAGACTTTAATTGTGCGATAAACAAGCTGATATAATTTCCACTGAGTTTAACCACAGTTTAAAAATAGTTGTGCCCTCTAATTTTGATTTTTATCTAAATTATTATTCTAAATTCAAATATAAAACTTGTTCTTTTTTTCATTGGCACTACTCTCAAAAAACATTAAAAATGCCATATCCATATTTAACGCTTCGGTTTTTTTTAATATAGGTAACTATAACATTGTACAAACAAGTGTTGTATGTAGTTGTGTGAAGTATTACACGGACATTAACTCTTGGCGCAGTTCGACGGCGGGCGATTAACTGCTCGTTCACGGCTCAAAGAGACTATTAACGGGGAATAAAACGAGGAACTTTATAACAATGTTTAAGGGATATTCAGATATAAGCGATATTCGCTATCGCTGTGGATAGCAAAAAATACCGACCGATATTCCACCGCGTGTTTGTATGAACTTATACAAGTTTAGTTGGAAAGCCGAAAGGGTGTTAGAGTACCCATAATTATTGGGTTACTTTTGTTCTACAAATTTCCTCAAAAGTAATTAGTTTAAGAGAAATAGCTGTTCAAAGAATTCATAAAAAATACGCTAAATTCTATCTATCCTCGGCTATGATCAGCTGTGTTCACATTTTAGGTCATATTTGGGGTCACGGATTAGAAGCTCCATTTTCTAAATTCGTAACTAAAGCAGGGATGAAAAATTTTTGAAAAAACTGAAACGAAAATCATTTCGTATGGAAAAAAATATCGAATTTTGAAATTTTAACTCTTGCTTTAAAACAATCATCAGTCATACATTAAGACAACAACTATGTATTAATTTTTGATCGTCTAAAGATCTGTTAATTATTTAAACAAGTATTAGGTATATACAAAGCATACATACATACTATACCTATATGTATGTGTAGGTACACGTATATCGTATGTAAGCGTGTTCACGCTGACGCGGCGGCGTGCAATTGTGCGTGCCAGCTAATCCTACACACGAACAATGGTTAATGCAACCGTGGAACATTACATACGTTGTTTAACTCCGCGCCGCGCACACGGGCGGGTCTCACTATGAATTTCCTCAAGTGGTCTTAACTTAGTAAACTGAGTTAATGGCGCCTATTCTGTCGTGCAGAAACTAAACTTAATTTACGCTATTTTCATCTTTTTCACTCTGGTAAAATAAGAAAGAGACGGACTTAAATGAGACCTGTCAAATTTAGTTGAACTAAAATTTCCATACAAATTTAGACGACACGTCAGAACGTGTCGACTAAAAACCCGGTAAAGTTTAGGGCGTAAACTAGTTTGACATCGTCAACCTAGTTCTTATCTATCACCGTCCTTTTCTGGCGCTGTCTGTTAGTAAAAGATAGCAAGTCTTTAATTTTAGTTTAGTTGGTGATCAAGAAAATCGACACCAATGTGATCCCAATTTACGGATGGATAGGGAAATAATACAGGTCAATGACACTAAATAATTGAGTGGAATCTAGCAAGCGTAACCTAACCTCACAGTAGCCCGGCTCTAGCTAGCCTGGGGTACTTGTACAACACCCCAATACCTATCTCTACATCTGTCAGTTGACCTTAACGATCCGTTGGTACAACACAGTGCTTTGCGCTTTCTCGTTTGCATAATCACAAATAGTTCTCTATTTGTATGCTTAAACACTAACAGTAGATTTCTTAAACACTAACAGTACCTATAATTTATTCGGTGATGAGAAGCAACATTTACTTTTCAATAACATTCACGAATGCTTATTAATTTTCACAAATATTTAGTCGCTAGTCTACACAGGTGTACGTCAGCCGCGTCGCGTCCGCACGTCGTCGCGGCTATTCGCACAAGTGTGAATTAGTGCGCTTTATCCCAGCTTAGCGCGGTTATAACGCCACGGGGCCACGCCACGCCGGCTAAGCCGCTTACCGCGCTAATGTTCAATGCGCTGCTTAGTTCCTACTTAGCCGGACCGTGCTTCCACTAATTATTTGTGACGTAGTATTGTTGAAAGCCTCGTAACACAGCTACCGCGAAATGACGACGTTCCTAATTAATACACGAACCGTCAAGCAAGGAACAATGTGTTAGTACTGTAAATTAAATGAAACGCAAGCAAACTTATAACGTATATCAGCTTTTCATCTGGCAGCGAGTTGTTCAGCAAATAATGGCGGGTAACAATGGCTGACTGGAGCAATACGAGCAACCAGCTCGTTTGAGTACGTATTGTATTAAGACGTTCAGGCATTTGTACAAGTTTATTTAACATGGATTCCTTTAATTTCAACTGAATAAAACATTGTAGTACGATTGTACAGTTTTCAAACTGTTTAAGGCCGACCGCATATTATAAGAAATTTCTGTCAGACTGACGCGTGCGCGAAGGCGTTTACCGCATACATTTTGTACTAGACCCCGCAGTGTCGGATCATTCAAATTTATTATTTACTAGCGACCCGCCCCGGCTTCGCACGGGTGCAATGTAGATACTAATGTAGAGCATATAAACCTTCCTCTTGAATCACTCTATCTATTGCTGAAAACTGCATTAAAATCCGTTGCGTAGTTTAAAAGGTCTAAGCGTACAGACAGCGGGAGCGGCTTTGTTTTACACTATGTAAAGAAATTTGGAACCAATCGGCTCGTTTTAAAAAAACACATTTTATGTTACAACTTTTTACATTACAACTTTTTATGTTACATATTTTTATATGTTATATATTATTATATTACATATTTTTATGTTACATATTTTTATGTTACATCTTTTTATAAGTGACATCTTTAATATGTTACAACTTTTTATATTACAACTTTTTAATCTTTTAATATGTTACGACTTTTTATGTTGTAAAAATATGTAACATAAAAAGTTACATATTATTAGTTAGATCTTTTTATATGTGACATCTTTTAATACAAGGTGTGAAAAGACCCTTCACCAAGCCGTCAACCATGCATTCAGTACATCAAACTAAGTAACCCTACGCAAAAATTGTCGCTGGAAAACGACTTTTTTTTTTTTGGGTGTAAAATTTCGTTTTACTGTAAAGCTAATTGTAACATACTCAAAACACTGTGCTGATAGATGCAATGAGTAGTAAACGGGTAATGGAGGTATTTCAAGTACTTTTGCAACCTTCAAAATTAGTATTTTAAAAAAAAGTTGTGAAAAAATGGGAACTTTGACCTCCAATATCTCCGTAACTAGAAGGTTCCGAGGCATAGACCAAAACAAAAAAAAGTTCGCAATGACGTGGAAAATAAGTGCCTATCGGCTTCGTTAAGGGTCTTCTTACACCGTTTATGTTACGACTTTTTATGTTATAAAAATATGTAACATAAAAAGTTGTAATATGAAAAGTTGTAACATATTAAAAGATGTCACATATAAAAAGCTGTAACATAAAAATATGTAATATAATAATACGTAACATATTAGAATATATAAAATAAAAAGTTGTAACATATTAGAAGATGTCACATATAAAAAGATGTACTTAACATAAAAATATGTAATATAATAATATATAACATATAAAAATATGTAACATAAAAAGTTGTTATATAAAAAGTTGTAACATTAAAAGATGTCACATATAAAAAGATACAACATAAAAAGTTGTAACATATTAAAAGATGTCACATAAAAAGATGTCACATATAAAAAGATGTAACATACAAAAATATGTAACATAAAAAGTTGTAACATATTAAAAGATGTCACATATAAAAAGATATAACATATCGCGACACCAGTTAAGATCATTACCTATTTTCATTCATTCAAATCATTACCAATTTTCAAGTAGCCGTTTCAACTTACACACGTTCATATAATATAACAAAGACTTATTGGTATTCCGCCGCCATCCTCTCAAGGACAAGGAAAAAAGGGTGTTTAATATTTAGTTGCGGTTTCTCTAAAATATATTATAGAGCAATAATATAGCGGGCAACGGGTGCGGGCAGCGGGTGCGGGCAGCGGGCCGATCCAATGATAATAAAATGTGTCAGTGTCAATAAGCAGACGGGCTACGCAGGGCTACCCGTATTCGAACGAGGGTTGGACGACAACTGCAACGGACATGTTACAATATTTTTATTACAATAGCTTTCAAATCTTTTCTAGTGGTGTTGTTTGTTGAAAGATTAAAAACTCAAAACTGGTGCATTTATTTTTTCTTTTCATTTTGGTTTCCTCTTACCTCTAGTCTAGGTCCAAGGTAACAGAGACAAAGTCTACGATGGAGTGAGCTTACCCAGAAGAAGCCTGTTCACTCTAACTTTGAAGAGATTCGGGTTGTATGCGTTCGGGAACACAGACGCAGGTAGTGAGTTCCACTCTTTTGCCGTGCGCATTATGAAGGATGTTTGGAAGCGCTTAGTGCGAATTGGTGGAATGGCAACTAGGTATAGATTGTAACTTGCAGTGCGTCTAGATGTCCGATGGTAGAAGGGGGCCGGTGGGATGAGGTTGTGGAGTTCTTGAGCACACTCACCGAAGTACAGTCTATATAAAAACTTTTTTAAGTCGGTTTAGTAAGTCGGTGCTGATCCACGCTGAACCAAATTGAAGGCACCGACTTCTGAAACTGTTAATTTTATATGGTAATTATTTTATTCTTTTTTGAAGTCGGTTTACATTTTTTGTAAAAAAGTTTTTATTTTTTTCATTTTAGTGGCCTTAATTAAAACTTGGTTGGACCTACTAAAGACGCTGCTCGTAACATAATCACATCATCACAATATGCGTACTGTTCGTCATTGAGGAGTTCCATAGTCTATCTCCGAAGTTCTTCATCAGATCTTCACCAAATTTAAATGGGACCAACTTCAAAGTATACTCTACCCATTAAAAAAAGAATCATCAAAATCGGTTCACAATTGGCGAAAATATCGATGAACATAAACAAAAAAAAAAAACAAAAAAAACATACATACAGACGAACATAGTAACCTCCTCCTTTTTGGAAGTCGGTTAAAAAGACCGACAAGCAGGCAACCTTGCGGCGATGAGCCAAGCTGTGAAGCTTGGCATCCACCAGTTTTACGTCGCCAATGAGCCTCTTAGCTGTGCGTTCCACTGAGTCAAGTGCGGCAAGTTGGCGGCAAACTGAGCCATCCCAAAGGTGGCTGCAATACTCCATGCAGGATCGGACTTGTACTTTATAAAGAGTCAAAAACTGTTCAGGCGTAAAGTATCGCTTCACTCTAGGATGCCCAGTTTTTTGGCCCCTTAACGTTTCTTTGACTTTTGGTGAGGCGGTCTGGCGTAAAAAAGGCGAAATGTTTGGTGTTTGTCTGTCGCGATCCCTAATCAAAAGTTTGTTATCGTAAATATAAAAGTGGATACTGCTGCCAGAGCATTTGATACAATGCCGCCGGCTCTTACATCGCTGGTTGAATATCCTCCTATAATATATTCCTATTCGAGATAAGGAACAAATTATATAAGTTTACATACCAAACAATATTTATAAACAAAAAACCATATTTATCAAGCATCGCAAAGCAAACAAGAACAACTCTATAAAAACATTTACCAAAGATACAAACTTGTCGTCCACAAAAAGCTGGTTGGTTCAACCCTAGGGTGTCCCGTCCCGCGGCCACGGTCGACCGCCGCCATATTTCATCGTTGTGACGTAGCGCGCGTGACGTCACACCACCGCGGCCGGCGCCAGATATTTATGGCACCCACTTTATTTATATCGCTTATCGACCAGCCTTAGATAAACATGTGTTTTTGTCACGCACTGCCCGCACGTGATTGAGGACAGCGATCGTGGAAACGTGATTGGATCTTTTGGATGCAGATGCGGCAACCCTATAGTAATAATAAATTTGTATACACACTGCAAAGGACGGACAAGCAGTACTAGAGAATAAGAAATAATCTTGCAGTACTATCTACTACCTAATTAAAATACCAAATTGCACCACCACATTCAGCTTTCTGATTCCGGTCTAACCTTAGGATATCAACATCGCCCTGTAACTGGGTTACGGATATCTGATGGCAGTCGCTCCGTGTAAAATACTGGTATGCCGCCGCACCTGGTTGGACTAGCAGCGGACCTCACCATAATTGGGAAAAGTCTAGGCAGAACATCCAGCTTTCTGATTCAGATGGACCGATGACCTGAAAGAAGCAGTTTGGGCAAACTGGATGCGGCGAATGGAATAACCTGAAGTTTCGAAGACCAAAATGTGATTTTCCTTATTCCTTGCAAAGACAGTCCCAAGAACAGCATTAAAAGAGAGTCTCCACGAGTGACGATACTTCAGTACGGCCGGCGCACCCTGGGCAGTCAGCCTCACTACTAACCTTTCTCACTAGCTAATCTTTTCATCACGACATGAGCTATTCTCGTATAGCTCGTGCTAACACGAGAGAAGAAGCAGTATCTTAGAAGTAGTAGAGCTCGTAGTGAATGAGTTCGTCCGGGAAAATACTACCACCATAGCTATTTCTGCCGCCAAGCAGCATTGCTGTGTTCCGGAGTGGTTTGACGACACGTTTGGTGATAGCTGAGCGATTGGCTTCTACGCTACGGGTCGCGTCCCCGCACGGAACAAATGTTTGTATGGCCTACAGATAGTTGTTTCGGGTCTGGGCGTTTGTGCATGTGAAGATTTGTGTCTGTAAACGCACCCACAATACAGGAGAAAGCCTAGACCGGGGCAACGTTTAAAAAAAAAAGTTCCAGAATGTTCCGGTGTTGCTGTGTTTGAAAGCTATGGTGCAGTGAAATTGCAGTCACTTAGGACTTTTTAACTCTGTCCCTAGGGTTGGCAACGCATCATCAATTCTCTGCTGCTATTATGGACAAGTCTGTAATTAGTCATACGTCATGTCCTAGCCTGGCCCGAGGCTGACATACACTAGTGCTACTACTATAATTATGTAGTACAGTGTACTGCTAACATCAATTAGTGAACGATACAATATTCAACGTTTAATACCTTATTAGTACTTAGGAAACGATAGTCTAGTGGTGTGACCGACGGACTGTCAACTCATAGGTCTCGGGCTCGAACCCAAGGCACGCATCTCTGACTTTTCGGATTCATGTGCGTATTGTATAATTATCACTTGCTTAAAAACACTGAAGGAAAACATCGTAAGGAAACCGGCATGCCTCAGAGATATTTCTCGACGGCATGTGAAGCCAAGTCAGAGGCCCATGGGCGGCATAAACTTTGAGACCAGGTTAGTCACTATCCACACGAAAAAGAAAGAAAAGACTAACGTGAGATTGTAGTAGAAATAGATTATACGACGGCCTCGTTGGTCTCGGGATGGCAAGAGCGACTGCTGATCGTGAGGTCCTGGGTTCGACTCCCAGGTCGGGCAAAGTGTTATTGGGTTCTTCCGTGTGGAATTCCTCAGTAGCAGCCCAGAGTTTGGATTTGTGCCCGGTTGATGGCAATAGGCTCCCCCCTATTACATGGAACTTAAACATAATGGCGAAATGAGGGTGCTATTATACACCTCTGCCCAACCCTTCAGGAAATACCGGCGTGATGTTATGTCATTTAAAATTAGTGGCAGTTATTATAATAATAATTATAGGTGATAATTTCACAGTTATTAGATCCAATTACAAAAGTGATGAATTTTTAACATTTATAGTTTCGCGGATCATAAAAATTACAAAATGTGCAAAACTAAACCGACGTGACCTTACTACCGTCCTACGACCTTCATATCTCCATTTGCCTATTATCAAATCTAGAATCGAACATAAAACTCATTAAAACAAACGATCTTATGCTATTTCAGAAATAAGTACATGAAAATGTGTACTGTTATGCCTCACAATATAAACGGAGTCCTTACTTGTACTAACTACACTACAGCAGTTTGAAATTACATAACACGTTGGAGCAACTGATCCTCCTCGTTTGATTCCCGAGCGGGCGCCAAACTAACTGTTATTACAATTGATACACCCAACACCGCACTGTGTCAGTGTCGACACCGTGTGACACCAGTTCTCTGTGGTGTTCCCAGTGTCGCTGTCGCTGTGTCGCGACACATGTGTCGGTTTCCCTCGTCACTCCCCCACAACACAAATTTCTCAGAGCACAAACTTTGTAACAACATTTAATGTTATGATTGTATTAAATGTATTCTGCGAAAATGTACCACAAATATTAGCTGAGAAACTTTACTTAAGAATTTTCTATGCTGCTTTGTTCTCCTTTAAGTACTACACATCAGCCTTATTGCTACAGCGATAAGGTTCATAACGTAAATGAAATAATTATAGCGAGCGCACATCGCGTTGTAAAGTTTACAATGAGCTCCCGCCAGATGATTTTGTTCCCATACGTACAGCTATTTCGTGGATACTGTGTACATAAAATAATATTTTTCTTGTGGGCGCCAGTTTCGAAGAAATTCTTCTTACAAAAGATGACACAAAATTTATTAGAGCGCGTGTAAAATTGTTTGTTTTATTGAGAATATTTAACGTAGATACTTATTTGAGAAAGAATTTAAGTTAAATCAGTTGAAAATATCAAAATGTTATCACCTGCTGTTAATTTCCTAACTTTTCAGTACGACGCTTTCCGCTACAAAGGTCGTAAAGATCATTTTGGGCAAATTCACTGTTTGATGCAGTCTTACTTAGTTTTTCACCCTCTATCGATCTGTATATTTAAAATTGCGCTACGGTGAAAAAAATGGTTATTACTACCCAACATTTTCTTAAAGCTAAACATCACTTTTACGCAAAACCGAGTCGTAAAACACATTTACTTTACATTACGACAGCAAAGTTGGTGTAACTACAAATACTTAAATTAAAAAACGGGGTAAAACAATAAAAAAACAAATTGTGATTTACGCCCTCCAAATATAAATTTTGCCAACTCTTGATGTTCAACCTTATTGCCTTAGTAATAAGGTCGAAAAGTGGTTCACGGCAAATGTCCGCGAAGGTACCTAACTGTATTATAATTAACAATTAAGAGTCGTTGTTGGCAACAAGCTATATTATTTCAACGTTAAAATCCATATTAAAGTTTCGTCCCGGTTCACCCCGTTACATGGTACTCTTTTGTTCAATTGTGATTGATTTGACTTTTAGTAGTTATTTCCATAAAACTTTTATTTGGAGAGTTTAATTAACAATTATAACTAATAATATAAGTACAATATAGGTATCTAATTGGAATCAAAAGGTCAAATAGTCCGTAGATAAGTGTTAAAAACCTACGAAATAGTATTCTAGAACCGTAAAATTAAAATTTATACTAAAACCTCGTGATTTCTTTGCAATGAAACGTAATTATTTTAATGTAATTAATTAAAATAAAGGAAAAATAAATATATTTACTTCTGTGTTGTAAATTATAATTATAATAACATACAGGGGTAAAAATCTTATATTTTTCATAATTATATAGATTACGGCATACAACTTGGGCTTAGCAATGATTTGATTTCATCCACTATTTCATGAACATGCCAGATTTTCAAATTTTAAATGAACAAAATGAATGTACCTGCGAAAAATAACAATATTTTTCAATTAAAATCTGAAAAACTGGCATAATTATGAAAGAGCGAATGAAATATTGTGATATCCAGGGCCCAACTTGCTTGACGGGACCTATAACTTACCATTTGTGATTCAATTATGTTCAGAACGTTCCTATATCGGTATCCTATGTCGTACGTTTGCCGACACGTTTGGTGCAGTGGCTAAGCGATTGGTTTCTGCGCTGCGGGTCGTGGGTTCGATTCCCACACGGAACAAATATTTGTATGGCCTACAGATAGTTGTTCCGGGTCTGGGTGTCCGTGCATGTGAAGATTTGTGTTTGTAAACGCACCCACGATACAGGAGAAATCCTAGTGTGGGGCAACATTTTTAAAATATATATCAATTAATGATTAATAACGAATCATTATTTATATTAAAAATACCTAAAATCCATCCTCTTTAATGAAATTGCTCACAGAGTCATTGCATTAGTATTAATAACAGGGTGTATTTACCAATTTTGCAAAAAAAACGGTTTTTACAACTATGAAAATTACCCTTGTATGTGCTTAACTGGTTTTTACTGCAGATGTTTGTTACCAGCCTTTTTAATTATGGGTTGTATATACCTTTTATTTAGGTTTTCAAGGGTGTAACTCCATGCTAACTTCGTTAATAACTTTCGTACATAATTGTAATTAAATAAGGCAAAAGACCGCCAAAATATAAGAACTTCTTTGCTAGAACTCAATTTTATAAGTATAAAAACAAAAGAGTTATTTAAGAAACTTTTTTTTATTTTTCGTTTTTTGCTCATTGCCAAAAGTATGGAATTTGGAGTTACGCCCTTTGTAGCGGAAAGCGTCGAGTAGGTCACCAGTCTTCGAACATAAAAATGTTTGTCTAATCTATTATAGCATTATTCCCTGATGGCTCGGTAAGCTAAGCCGTGAGTTAATTTCCCCCGCTGTGATAAGTTTGAGACGCACACTCCTCGGTTCTAGGGCCGCCACAGATACTAACGACACAAGGATATGCTCGATGTCATGCCGTGCGCAAAAAACGCGTTGACATATTGTGTGACTTTATTATACATGGTTGTACTGCAAGATTAGTACCTAGCCGAGTCAATTCAGATTACACAAAGAGTGTCATAATTCTGCTCTCAATAGGCGACGTACTGTCCATCATTAATCTATACTAATATTATAAAGCTGAAGAGTATGTTTGTTTGTTTGAACGCGCTAATCTCAGGAACAACTGGTTGGAATTGAAAAGTTATTTTTGTGTTGGATAGTCCATTTATCGAAAAAGGTTATAGGCTATATAACATCACGCTATGACCAATAGGAGCGGAGCATAAATAAAAAATGTTGCAAAAACGGGAAAATATATTCTTTTTTGAGAGCTTCCGTTGCGTGCGCTGCGTAAACGGTTTAAAGCTTCTTACGCGGGCGGAGCCGCGAGGGCACAGCTAGTTCATTATATTTTAAAGGACCATTTTGAATGACGTCTCTATTGTGGAACGCTTTCATTGTATCTGCTTTAAAGAATATTTTGGCTTAGTGTAAATATACATCACATAACATCACGCCTATATTCCCCGAAGGGTTGGGCAGAGGTGTATAGTAACACCCTCATTTCGCCGTTATGTTTAAATCCCATGTAATACGGGGTGTGTCTAATCCACACAGAAAAACCTAATATCAGTTTGCCCGGCCTGGGGATCGAACCCAGGACCTCACGATCAGCAGTCGCGCTTGCCACCACTAGACCAACGAGGCAGTCATATATCTAAATTGTATCAATATACCTTTTAATGAAAAAGTTAAATGAGCTTCAGTAATGTTGACCTCGCATAAAAGTACAAACAAACAACAGCTATTTATAATTCCACTTTGGTTATAAAAATAAAAAGTCACTAAAGGAAACAGATTAATAGGAAAGAGGAAAGAAATGCATGCAAACCGACACAATCAATAATATAATACCAATAGGTGTAACAGTTACCTTAAAAATATCAGAAGAACATCAGTATAGGCGCTCAATAGCCGTCGGACTGCCAAGTCATGGGTCTCGATTTCAAACCAAAGGCACGCACCTCTGACTTTTCGGATTCATGTGCATATTGTATAATTATCTCTTGCTTAAAAACGGTAAAGGAAAACATCGGGAGGAAACATGCCTGAGAGTATTTCTCGACGGCATGTGAAGCCAAGTCACAGGGTCATGGGCATCATAAACTCTGACACCAGGTTAGTCACTGACCACACGAAAAAGAAAAATAGCATACATACTGTTACAACATACAGATATTACATAATTACAGTCTTTTAGTATACCTACCGCCCAATCATTATACCTATATACAACGTGCGACACAAACAAATACGCATTACAAACTAAATGTACCGTAAAATGTCGGCCGCGTACCAAACGCTCCCTCACCGATGTGGGAGAAATAAAAATACCAATGTATTATCTCATAAAAGCTCATTGCGTGCCATAAATTGTAAGGGAAATGAGTTCGTAAGCGTTGAGCCAACAATCTTTTACCGGCTTGGGAGCATTTTAAACACGATTTTGGTACGCGCTGTTTCAAAGGAGCTTTTTTAGAAATTTCGTTTCCTGTGATCAGTAAACGCATTGTTAGTAATTTTTAATATGGATATGTAATATGTATGGAAATATTGAGGGTCTTTTAAGCATCGTAACCTCATACGGCCTTATCGTTTTTGGGCAAACAAACAGTAAACTGATTTATTTGTCCCGTGAGTGTCGCAGGAGGCGACTAAAGGATGATTTCCACCAAACGGCTCGCATCACATCGGATCGAAAAGGACACGAACGGATGCGGCGACAGCCGATAGCGTCCGGCAGGATGTTGACGCATACGATCGGCTCCGTACCGTCACTTGCGAACGTATCGGTTTCTGCGCCTAGTGCAATAGTTTCATTCCTACCATTTTCACAGCCGAAAGGATCCGATCGGATATGACGGCAGGCGAACGGAGCCGATCGCGCGTCGCAGCATACTTTCGACTACGATCGCGTGCCGTAGAAGACGCCCGCGGTCAAGCTGCTGTGCGCGGCTTGGTAATATAGACTTTAAATACTGTGTACACGATTTAATGTCATTTAAAGATTATAAAATCTGTTTCGATCCCATGCGATGCGAGCCGTTTGGTGGAAATCATACGTAAGTCAAAGTCAAGTCAACTAGCTGACACGATGACGTGATGATCGCGTACCCATAACACGGTATAATACATGTCATAACCATAACCAATTGAACACGCATATTTCAAAGATAATTATTCGGTGAAATTGCTCAATGACGAGTATTTTGGGATAACTAATTCCGAAAGTGATACAATCTCCCTGTTTTGTATAGATTTCTTTGGATTCCTTCAATGAAACAGATATCATTGTATCTTTAGCTCCTAATCTATTTATATTTTCTCCCAGGAATTTTCCATCCTTTACATAACATAACATTACGCCTTGTATTCCCCAAAGGGTACGACAGAGGTGTTTTTAGTGCACCCTCGTTTTGCCAGTTATGTTTAAGTCCCATGTAATAGGAGGCGAGCCTATTGCCATTAACCGGGCACAAATCCATTCTCCAGGCTGCTACTGAGAAATTCCTAATGGAAAAACCCAATAATACTTTGCCCGACCTGGGGATCGAACCCAGGGCCCCATGCTCAGCAGTCGCGCTTGCGACTAGTAAACCAACAAGGCAGTTTCCAGTACATTTACATATATTTTTTTTACCCAAAATATTTATTTTTCACATAGTTATTTGACACACCGCCTCGAGTACTTGTCTACTATCTAGTGAGGTGATACATCAGGTACATAAGATTAGTAAATGTAAGTGGAGGTGCATCACTTCCATGCATGACATGTATATTGAAGAGTGAGTGAGCGATAAGGATTATTAAGCAATAGTCTTCAACAGCACTAGATTTTTACTACTTACGCCAGAACACTTGCAAGTAACAGACAAGGTTTCTAAATTCCAAGAGGCTGTTTCAATTACTGAACCACTGAAAATAGTGTTACCTGACACCCCTATCTAATCAGCGTCTTCGTTCAAACACAGCATTGGAATTGCGATTAGATTGCGCTGCTGCGTACGAGCAGAACGGGAAGCTACCGAGACTGGGGTAGTACCATAGAATAAATACGTACAGAAGGCCCATTTTTATTACAGATAACTCCGTTTATAGCCGTTATTGGTGGACGAAAGCCTCATTAAAAAAAGGTAATGAAAAGTAATTTACGTTGAGCAGAGGGACAGCACAGATGACTGCTGCACATCATACATGACGGAGTATTTGAGTTGGCAAATTTATGACTATCCCGTCATCAGGCGATCGTCAGAGCCCATTAATAGCATAATATGCCGCTTATAAGTGAGGATGACGATATGTCGTGTGATTCTCCTTCACACTCCATACAAACTCATGCAGGTCGAAAGAATAAACAGTTTAAGACTATTTCACCTCAAGCAGCATGGCTATGTTGCAGCATAATGCTGCAACATAGCCATGCTATGGTGCATGGTCTATTTTTGGCTTCGCACATTTTTAGAAGGTACCTTATTTTGTTATTTTATCTTATTTTTTTTTATTATTGCTAGCCGTTGGGTTTCTGTCATTCTCACGGTTTTTTAAAATTTTATCTTTGTTTTTTAACTGTACCTAGAAACCCAAATTGTATCCTTTTTTTTCTGTGTGTTTTTTTTTTATTGTTCTTATTATCACTTTTACTGCGACTGGACCTTCTTCTTCTCATTTAGCGGCTGTAGGAAGCCAAACACCGTGCTTACTTTGTTTGCGCTAGATAATTAATACGTCGGCAGACGTCTGAGGTATCTACTGATACTTGCCAATTTTAACAAGAGGGTACATAGTGAGCGTGACGTCACGCGGCAAATATTAGCACGCGTTGTTTGTGTATGCAGATGAGTATGATATTCAATAAGGTAAGTACCCGATTGTAATGAGGGTTTGTGGGTTTTAGTTTAAAATGTGTCTTGACTGCCTTGTTGGTCTAGTGGTCGCAAGCGTGACTGCTAATTGTGAGGTCCTGGGTTCGATACCCAGGTCGGGCAGTGTTATTGGGTTTTTCCATTAGGAATTTCTCAGTAGCAGCCCGGAGTCTAGATTTGTGCCCGGTTGATGGCAATAGACTCGCCCCCTATTACATGGGACTTGAACATAACTGGCGAATCGAGGGTGTACTAAAAACACCTCTGCCGAACCCTTCGGGGAATATAAGGCGTGATTTTGTACCGTGTATCATTCGATTGACGCCATCAATCATCAGATATCACTGATGTATTTTAAAGGCCTGCAGGCAAGGGCTAGTATTTTATATCTAGGCAAATAGTCTAGGCAGCCAAATTACTACAGTTAGCCAACATACAAAGACGTACGGAGCCACGTCCCTACAGGTTGGTGAATTGTAACAAGGCTTGGTTATCATATGGCCGAGCGTTATTGGTTAAAATTATAACTTGTATTACTACCAATAATGAAGCAAATACCCCATAACTTTGTATAGTAGACCCTCCCAACGATAGTAGCTATCGGACGTAAAATTAGCTTACGAGGCTATTTATATGCTAGGTATCGCAATAAAAAATCCTATTATCGGTAAGCAAAACGATTCGTTTTTAGCCATAGGAACCGGGCAAAAGTCGATACATTTACTACATAGCAGACATGGATGTGTAGCTATCACACTTAAAGTGCCCCTACCACTTAAGACTTTATACGCCAATTAGCCATGTTCAAAAATTTGCGCCAAAATATTCATAGTACATAATATGCATTGAAAATTAATTTCACCCATTTCATCGGAGGCAATCATTTTTAATTGAATTAATTATATCATCAGAGACAGATAATAAATTTACTCGACGTGCAGATTAGCTACTGTGATATAAATTATTGGAGACAATGTGAAACACTGCGATAAAATGAACTATATTAAAGAGAACAGTTAACTGTAGCAGTTGGTAGTGACATCAATGGGTTCTATTTAAGTGAACAGTATGTTACGAGCCTATCTTTATATCAATGAATAGAGTAACAATTAAATAAATTGAACATGAAATTATGTATTTACTAACGAAAGAGTGAACGAATGAGTTTTTTTTACCCGACTGCGCGACGCAAAGGAGTGGTAATGTGTTTATCAGCCTATGTTAGGTATGTATGTATGTTTGTATGTTCCTTTGAAGCACTATACAGACCAAACGCCTGGGCCGATTTTTATGATTCACACGTCAATCGATTCCTCTTAGTCCGGCGAGTGTCACTAAAGACATGACGTTAGTGAAAATTCAATATGGCGATTACTGGACGCCATATTGTGAAAATGAAAAAAATTAAAGTCTACAAACTATGTCAAGTGGGGTATCATTGAATAGGTATTTAATAAAAAGCATTTTTAGAAACAAAAAACCATCTAAAAAATAATACCTAAAAAAAAGAAAAAATATAAAAAAAACTAAAAGAAGAAAAAAATGTGGTCTACTTTTTATTTGAAACTAGCTAGGTAGGTACTCATAACTAAAAAGTATAAAATAAAAAAATAAAAATTTTAAAAATCAAACAACCCGACTGCGTAAAATGTGAACCAAACTACGTAGGTACATAATAAAAAAAACTGAAAAGAAAAAAACAAGCACTTAGATATCCGGTGGTCTAGAATTCTATAATATATTATTGAATGAATACTATTGAAAAAATAAAATATATTCTAATAATGGAACATAACAACTGAACAGTTGGGATCCATTATTCGACAGCTAATCTAATTTTTCAATGGATCCCCACTGTTCAGTTGTTATGTTCCATTATTATAATATATTTTATTTTCTTCAATAGTATTCATTCAATAATATATTATAGAATTCTAGACCACCGGACATCTAAGTGCTTGTTTTTTCTTTTCATTTTTTTTATTATATACGTAGTTTGGTTCACTTTTTACGCAGTCGGGTTATTTGATTTTTAATTTTTTTTATTATAAAATACGTTTGTGATCAATGTAATTCTGTTTTTGTGAAAATAAACATTGGCGCCGATTCTCTTATTCACCAACTAAAATAAAATTATAAATTGCTATCTTTTTCACTCTGATAAAATAAGAAAGCGGCGGACATAAATAAGAACTTTCAAATTTAGTTGAACTAAAATTTCCATACAAATATAGAAGACACGTCGAAACGTGGCGACTAAAGACACGGTGAAGTTCAAGGTGTAGACTAGTTTGACATCTGTAACTTACCTAGTCCTTATTGATAGTAATGTGGGGCATATAAACCTTCCTCTTGAATTACTCTATCTATTGCTGAAAACTGCATTAAAATCCGTTGCGCAGTTTAAAAGATCTAAGCGTACAGACAGAGGGAGTGACTTTGTTTTATACTATGTAAAGATTATTAACAACAACTCTTGTCAAATAACAATTCCAATTTTTTTTTCTACAATTGTCACAAAACACACTAAAATTAGCGCTTAAATCTGCTCAATAACAAGATCAATATGCGTAAGCACATGAGTTCAACCGCGAACATAACTCAGGAAAGCGCTGAAATCGCTGAGTGCGCCGCAAACAGCCGCGCGAGCTTAATTGGCGTGACGTAGCGCGACGCTGACGTCACGGCGCGCGTGGCTGCGTTCAATACGTGATAGTGATCGCACGTTGTGTTGTGATAGTGATCGTACGTTGTGTTGCATTCGCACTATCAGGGGATATAAAAGATGTATTGTTTGTGACGTTACGGGGGAATTAAAGTTGGAATGTATTGCTGAGATTAAAGGCTTCAATGCGCTACACCCTCCCAATACAGGCTCTGACGACGCATAAATCGCAGACATGGGAAGAGCTTCAGTATGAAGGAAACTGACGCTGCAGTCATAGAAGAGAAGGCTGAAAGTGGTTGATGTTGAGGGCGTGCGTTAACTTCGCTTGGTTAGTAACGTGGTGTGAAGCGCGTAGTGTGGTATGTTAAAGTGGGTGCTATGCGTCCGTTCACTTGGAGACTCACTATGTGACTATTGACTAATAGTCATGTAGCGCGGCTCCAAGCGTCAGTGTAGCCATGGCGATAGTAAACGTGCGTCCGCGTCAGTTCGCTAGGGTATGTCACCTAACCCGCCCGCCGCCCGACCAGTAACAGGCCCGAGAAGGCGGCGCGCAGTGTTCCATCGCGCTTCTCAAGAGGATGTGGGGCAAGGCACACAGAGGAGAATGGCTGGCGGACCGGGACCTGCCGGGGTTGCGGTGCATGCTTTTGCGAATCCCGCGACCCCGGCCGAACGGACAAGGTCAGGTGGTTTTTAGCCGGTAAGAGTCCGGCAGACCCCCTCGCCTTCCCCGGGACATCCATGAGAATTTTCCAAAGATATAAAAAAATGTGTATATCACCTAGAACGCAGCGTAACTCTAAGCACCAGGCAAAGCACCTGCCTGTGTGGATTGGGCCTAAGGAAACAGATATTATTTTGTGGACTAGAAACACTAAACTTTTCTAGTTTTTTCTTTGCATAATGTTCATCGGTGCACGATAGTTAATTCAGTTGCAGCACTGTGCTGTACTGCGTTCATACCTATCTCCGTATATCCACTCTTTCAATTCCCTTCAGGTAATCAAGTAGTCTGAGACAAAGTTCCCTTTCAATAAACATGACTATGCAGTTTGAATATTTTAGATCTGAACACTTTGAACTGCAGCAACGGAGCTGTGCGCGGGGTGTGGGGAGTGGGGGGAGGTCAAGCGAATAAAACGTCGCCGTAAGTGAGGATAAATTCAGGAGAATTTATTCCACTGTGATGTATGGTATGTATGACCGCGAGACAAAGAGGATAGAATACTGCAAAAACGGTACTGTGGAATAATGTTTAGTGGATTTAGGAGTTTATAATGTAAGTGTGTGTGGGTCGTAGCATGTCGCGTTCTCTAGTCTCTGTCTATCCTTAAGAGGACAAAGCATGATGTTATACAGGGTGTAAACGAAATCATGTAATTCCTTCAAACCTCGTTATGTACTGCTGACATAAATTAACACTGCACGGGATATTTTGGATTAAATAAAAAAAATACAAGAAGTAAACATGTGTTCTTAACGTGAGGCATTTTAGCGCCCCTATTTAAATGAGCACGCGGTGAGTGATAACCGCGTAATTCGCTCGGGGCGCTAAAATGCCTCACGTTAAGAACACATGTTTACTTGTAATATTTTTTTTATTGAATCCAAAAGTATCCCGTACAGTGTTAATCTATGTCTGCAGTACATCACGAGGTTTGAAGGAATTACATGATTTCGTTTACACCCTGTATATTGTACTTCAGGCAGCACAATATTTAGCACACTTCGAACCGTGCTAAAATTAATTATTGTTAGTGCACCCCATAATATATCGTGAGCGGTATTAAGTACATACATAAATCAATGCATAAACGTCCAGATTCGGAACATCTACTAATTCTACTAATCGTGCAGTTTTCCCGTGGACATACGGGCCCGTAAATATCCTCTGCTGAACACTGATATAATGATACAGTCAAATTCAATTGAATAAACAGCTAAGCTTTCTCCTATCCTCGTAAAAATAAGTAGGTACAAAAATTTGTTATACTTTACGGTATAAGTTATACAGATCGACAATCTTCGTGTTTCCGAATTTTTACAAATAATGCGACCAATTAACTGATCTGAAACGAAAGGCAGTGATAGTTTAGTGGTGTGACCATCGGACTGCCAAGTCATAGGTCCCGAGTTCGAACCCAAGGCAATCACCTTTGACTATTCGGAAACATGTGCTTATTATACAATTATCACTTGCTTAAAAACAGTGAAGGAAAATATCGTGAGAAAACATGCCTGAAAAAATGCCTGAGAGATATTTCTCGACGGCATGTGAAGCTAAATCAGAGGCACATGGGCGGCATAAACTCTGATACCAGGTTAGTCACTAACTACACACGAAAAAAGACTGATCTGAAGATGACGAAGCCGGAGTTAATGATATTAAAGATACATAAAAAAATTGACCTGCCAGCCTAACACGCACAACGCGACATCATTTTTGACTTACGGGGTGTACTGCGTAAGCGACAAACGCGACGCGGTGTGACACGACGCGACACGACGTGGAACAAATACGCGTTACGTCGCGTCTCGCTACTTACATAGGCCGCTAGTAGGGAATACCGTTGTCTTGATCGCGTTTGTCGCGTTCGTCGCGTCGCGTTAGTCGCTTACGCAGGACACCCCGTTAGCGTTTCTCGTGCCGAGAACAGATATGACTTATCTCGTCTTAACGAATAATTCGTACAAACTCGAAAACACGATGATTGCCGAGGAGTATAACTTATGTTTTTATTTATCTCCGACTGGTAACCATGAGAATGATTGGTAAACTTACAACAACAAAATTATAAGAGCACTTGTTGTGACGAGTAACATCCAACATCCAATACTGTCATCCACTCAAGCACAATCCATACAAATAATAGCAGCGTCACGAATATCCTGCGTTTGACAGCAAGCTCTTCATCCGATGCAAACTTGTACAATATTTGTTTTAGTACATTCAACATCTACCTACAACTCGCTGCCTCGTTGGTCTAGTGGTGGCTAGCACGACTGCTGATCGTGAGGTCCTGGGTTATGGTGCGTCCAGACCTGACGAACGCGCCGCGAATGCGCCGCTCGCGAGCCGCTCGCGAGCGGCGCATTCGCGGCGCGTTCGTCAGGTCTGGACGCACCATTTAGACCCCCAGGCCGGACAAAGTGTTACTGGGTTTTTCCGTATGGAATTCCTCAGTAGCAGCCCGGAGTTTGGATGTGTGCCCGTTAGATGGCAATAGGCTCGCCCCATATTACATGGGACTTAAACATAACGGCGAAACGAGGGTGTATTAAAAAAACACCTCTGCCGAACCCTTCGGGAAATGTAAGGCGTGATGTTATGTTACATTCAACATCTACCTAAAAAGGTCCTGGCATGTTTCATGGCAATATTCGCGTCCGCTCTACATCAGTATAGTAAAGCCGCACAAGTGATACAAAATATATCATAATATACATTACAGCTAGTTCACACTGAAACTGTTTACAGAACCCGTTTTAGCGCATCCGTTTTTATTTTGGTGATGGCGCCTGTAGTTGTATGAGCGAGTTCACATACACGACAGTATTCCGAATCCAGTAAAAAATACTTGATCCGTTATTTTTATCGTATCCTGTCGGCCAGATGCGACGCAGCTGCCATTTGTTTAACTGTTCCGTCGGTACAGATGTGAACAACACATCCAGTACCGACAAATCAGGTAAAACGGATCCGCTGTGTGAACGGGCTCTTACTTGAATATTCCTTGCTTTCAAAACTACTATATAATACTAGGCCTTCTGTTCCAGCTATCAGTTCGTGTATTAATTGCGGAGTGGCTCATAGATGCTTCATCGAATGCTTTTAGTGAACACATTTATGTAAAGGCTTACTGTAGTTTTTGTTTTCCACACTAGGATTTCTCCTGTATCGTGGGTGCGTTTACAGACACAAATCTTCACATGCACAAACATCCAGACCTGGAACAACTACCTATAGGCCATACAAATATTTGTTCCGTGCGGGAATCGAACCCACGACCCGTAGCGCAGAAGTCGATCGCTAAGCCACTGCACCAAACGTGTCGTAATTAATTAATTGTAGACCAAAATTTTCTTTACATAGATACACCTATTATTATTTTCAAGTCTCTCAAGGATATTTTCTTCGTTGTCGTGTAAAGGTTTCTGTAAACCATGAGCAAAATAAACGAGATCTATTTATTTATTTATACTTTCGCACAAAGTTTGTACAAAGGCGGACTTAATGCCTTAGGCATCTATATATTACACAACGCCAAACACTATCCAATAAATATTCGGACCAACATTGCACCTATCTGCGTATTGTCAGCGTGGCCATTGCGACGAGGTGAGTCCAACATTAATTAAAGTATTATATCGGCTCGGGTCGGAACGGTTCGGCTACGTTCGGCCTGGTTCGGCACGGTACGCGCTAAGCTGCGGCCCGATAATGATATAATGTGTTTTAATTCAACTCGCCCACAAATTAGGGACGCCACCGGTACTGGGACTCCGGGACGCTGGAACCCGACGTTTTGAGTGTAAATTAGGTTTTTATTGATGCAGGTGTTCTTGGTGAGTGTTGACCCATTAAACCACCTGATTACAAAGGAATTTTATTATTATGAGAGTGGACGAACTGAAAGGAGTATGTAAGGATCGTATAATGCGGCGATAATAATAATATCGTCTGTGTTCCCGGACGCATTCAACCTGAATCTCTTCAAAGTTAGAGATAACAGGCTTCTTCTGGGTAAGCTCACTCCATCGTAGACTTTGTCTCCGTCTCCTCTGACCTAGACTAGAGTCAAGAGCAAACGCATTTCAAAAAAAAAAAGTACATCTGTACCTAGTTTCTGCCAACCCATAAAGAAAAAAGCGTGAGTTTTTGTATACATGTATGTATTGAAGAAACATTAAAAGCATTGTCTAATACAAAAAACCATCTAAATATTATGTTTCTTTAACGGCTGAAGAACATTATACCTACCTTAGCCAGCTTTACTATTAAACAAATTTAGACTTGAGCTTATTTTTAGCTAGAGTTAAGCAATGGTCCACTCGAGAGCGTAGTGGAGTAGAACTCCTTGTAAAAGAGCTCGTTCGGGGAAGTACTTCCACCGTACCTATTTCTACGACCAAGCAGCATTTTTGTGTTCCAATTTGAAGGGCATGAGTGCCGATGAAATTACAGACACATGAGGTTTTCCAACTTTGTCTCTACTGTTCGCTATGCATCAGCAATCCTCTTGGTGTTGTTGGTGTACGTAGGCGGCTTGTTTGCCAACCTATTATAAAAAAGAGTACAATATACGTAAAACCCACGGAATATTAGAAAGAGGTTCTGTATTCCGTATAAGTCCCAACATACCTCCACAAAATAATAACATGTACTATACGCACACCAATACGAATGTACGTAGGAATACTTGAAGGAAAACAAACTCATACATCATAGTGGCGCGTGGCGTCCCATCGGTTAGCTGCTCACAAATTATAAACGGGCGCCGCGATTGTGTAGTGTGTGGACACAGGCAGCATGTAGCACGACGCACTGAACGGACACATGACTTTATACAAAACTAGCGACCCGCCCCGGCTTCGCACGGGTGCAATGTAGATACTAATGTGGCGCATATAAACCTTCCTCTTGAATCACTCTATCTATTGCTGAAAACTGCATTAAAATCCGTTGCGTAGTTTAAAAGATCTAAGCGTACAGACAGCGGGAGCAACTTTGTTTTATACTATGTAAAGAAAAGATACTAGGAACTTCCTTGTTGGTCTAGTGGTCGCAAGCACGACCGCTGAGCATGGGATGCTGGGTTCGATTCCTAGGTCGAGCAAAGTGATGTTGGGTTTTTTCATTAGGAATTTCTCAGTCGCAGCCTGGAGTCTGGATTTGTGCCCGGTTACTGACAATAGGCTCGCTCCCTCACATGGCACTTAAACATAAAAAGCGAAACGAGGGTGTACTAAAACACCTCTGCTGAACCCTTTGGGGAATACAAGGCGTGATGTTATATTACTATATACTATTCAGCCTATTCATCATCATTATAAGCCCATAAACGTCCAGTGCATGAACATGGACCTGCCAATGAACGGTCAGAGGGGAAATTGGCATAATCATCATGCTTGGCAAAAGAGCTGGTGATTGCAGATCGTTGTTATTAGCAGACTAAAGAACGCTATTGCCTATTCTCTGGACGTAACCCCTTATCTCCTATTACAACAACCATGGTTGGGAAAGGAATGTCCTGTACGTTGCCGGCTAGAAACTGGTACAAGATCGGTTTCTCATATCACTTTCTAATATTACTGATTTGGCAGACAATAGTCCGACCACGGGCTAATAGATAATAGCCAAGAAACACTCTTGTAAAAACTACATAGGTACTATAGAGGCGCGTTTTGGTATCGCAGATCAGCTATTTTAAATTTTGAATTAACATGCTTTGCTATTAAAAACCCTAATTCTATAGAACATAGTTCAATTTCCATTGTAACTTATTTTTATATAAGTTTATATATTTTGATACATCTATACTAATATTATAAAGACGAAAGATTTGTATTTTTGTATCTAACGAATAAACTTAAAAACTACTGGACGGATTTCAAAAAATCTTTTGCCGTTAGAAAGCTACATTATCACTGAGAACATTGGCTATATTTATTACTGGAATAAAACTTCTTACGCGGGCGGAGCCGTGAGGACACAGCTAGTATACAATATAACATTTTAAAAAAAGTTCCGAAATAATTTTCGTCCACGTCTTCTTAAAGTGGTCATTGGTTTGAGTTGCAATAAATACATATACTATTTCTAAATTGGCTCGAGTTTATAGTCACGTATTTTTCTTTCTTTTTCAGATTACCTCTAAAGAGTTGAATGGAACAAAGAACAAACGCGACGAATCAATTTATCTTTAATGTATCAAGTACTAAAGCCGCAGTTAAATGTGAGTTAAGATATCTTACATCTAGCCGCTTTATTTTTGAGTTAGATATTAGACTATTACAGAAATGGATATTCACCAGACGAATTTAAGCGACGCTTGGCTTGATTTATTAAGGTTTATTAGCTTTGATAGATGTATAACTATTTGATCGTAGTTTAAAATGGCAAATGATTTTTGTTAAAACCCTTATTATTTTTAGTTATATCAAACATCTTTTTTTTTCAAGTTTAGATAAAATAAGACATCGATGTAATGGCATTGGGTGAAATGAACCATTGATGTAATGTATTTTGCTCAATGTAAGCTAAAGGTTATTATAAGGTCGATTAGTAGTAGATGAAGTCACACCGATAATAGAGCTCTCATCAAGCTGTCTCCCTCCCAGTCCTCTCGCCAGCAACTCCCTAAGCCGAAGTCCGAGTCCCATTAGGGGTCACCCTTAGTGTTGTCGTTGCTAGTAATCATGATGTTAGTAGTAGTAGTTAGCTTAGGTTAAGTGTTTTACTCGTCCCCATTGTGGCCAGTCAACGCCTTACTAAATAATAAATGGCAAACGGCTTTGTCATCGGCGAACTGAGCATGCCACATAATCAACCCATTAGTGTTCTAAAGCTGGGCGCGGGCCTCTTTTCAGTATGAGAAGTGTTTAGGTCTTTGGACCTTAGTCCACCACGCTGGCCTAGTGCGGGTTGGCAGACTCCCGAAACCTTGTTCTTCCTAGCCTTTTCCGAACTATGTTGGGGTCAGCTTCCAGTCTAAACAGACGCGGCTGATTACCAGTATTTTCACGGAGCAACTGCCATTAGACCTCCGCAACCCTACATAACATCCTAACATAACAACCCTAACATCCTAAGGTTAATCCGGCTTCTGACTACCCGTAACGACGTCATAGGTATTCTTATGACAGACTACACGCACCATTGAGAAGGCTTTTCTTTTTTTCGGAACCGTCTCTATTGTTCAGCTTATCTCACGATGCTTTCCTTCACCCTTTAAAGCAAGTGATAATCAAATTCTGTTCCGCACGAGAATTCGAGTCAGATTTACAAATGGGGATCTATCTCAGACCCTCCAGCATGGAATGGAAACGTTCAACCGCTAAGCTATCACTGAGCTTGATACTGACTTGTAACCAAACCCTTTTAGGTTTCAAAGTTTTTATAATACTATAGTAGTTACACAATATTGTCGCAAACGTGACAATTAAAAATGCAATAAATAAATTAATTGAACAATAAATAACGCAGATAATTCTTTCTGGTCACGCGGCGGTGCCGTTTATTTGTTTAATCTAAATGCTAATTGTCCGCGCCGGGGACGTGCGGGGCCCAACGCCGGGCGGAGGCCAGAGCGGGGCCCATGGGGGCAGGGGGCGGCCCAGACGGAGACGATGAATGGGTGCATCACAGGCACCGGCCAGGTACTGTAAACAATTTCTCGTTGTTTAGACAGATAGATGTAACTAAACATGTGTACTGTGGTTAGTGTATTAGATAATCATGTTATTTAACTGTTAGCGTTTCTGTATAAGCGCCTATTAATAGATATATTTACATAGAATTACTATTAAACGGCACCCATGTGTGGATGGCTCTTTGTCTTGAGGTAATCACGACCTACAACTAACATAACATCACGCCTGTATTCCCCGAAGGGTTGGTCAGAGGTATAACAGTAACACACTCATTTCGTTGTCCCATGTAATAAGGGGCGAGTCTATTGCCATCAACTGGGCACACATCCCAACTCCGGGCTGCTACTGAGGAATTTCACACGGAAAAACCCAATAACACTTTGCCCGACCTGAGGATCGAACCCGGGACCTCACGATCAGCAGTCGCGCTTGCCACTACTAGACCAACGAGGCAGTACAACTACTAGTTTAGGAAAGTAGATTCGTATTGACTAATGTAATCGGATAATAATGTTACATACAATACATAAAGGGAGCATAGAGGGGCTCGTGGCTAATTACCAACCATGCGGATCATACGATTAGCGAGGTTAAGCTGCGCTAGCCGCGGTCAGTCTGTGGATGGGTGACCGTTCGCTACACATCGAGACTCCGCTGTACGTTACACAGTCGGTCCCAGGTGTCATACGAATACCTTTAACAGGCATTACGGGTAGCCAGAAGCGCGGATGTCTGACAACCGGTCTATGCTTAGGATATCGGCATTGCCATTTAACTGGGTTGCGGAGGTCGATGGCAGTCACTCCGTATAAAATACTGGTATTCAGCCGTATCTAGTTAGACTGGGTATTGACCCCAACATAGTTAAGAAAAAGGCTAGGTCGTACAATACACAGATTACGTAATCTTAAGTTCTCCTAACACCGCATGAAAATATAAGGTTAAAGACACGACTAGCATAGACAACGTCCCAAAATTTTCCCTGCCTACCTCATCAAACACCTGGAATAGTATTAGTAAGTTCACATTTAGAAATTCACGAAATAAATCGGCTATCTCTAACATTGCACCAAAGAAATGAAGGCACTCTTTATTCACCTAACTTGGATTAAACCGACCACCATGGCTGTCAACCTAAGCAATAATTTGTATTGAGCTAAAGTTATTGGAATGGAAATAAACCATCTCTCATAAAATTTCTCTATATCACCAGACAACCGGATTATGGCTAAGATAGCAGATTGCATATCCCACCTGAAAAAAAGGGCCATGCTTCATACAAAGTGTCGCCAAACAATAAACATAAATAAAAACGTTCAAATGAAAATGCAGTAGAACATAATAAAGTAACAAAATCAGATAAGATTATAGATCACTGTTTAGTTATTATTGGAACATTTTAGAGCAAAGCATAATGTAATCATGGTCTGCTGTCTCCCAAACTAGCCGAAAAACCTTTATCTCGGGAGGCAGAAAAGTAATATTAATTCCATGCACTGAGCCCGTGTAAGAGATATAATCATCACTTTGTACTTAACGATTCCAGACTGACAAGCATATCATTTTGAGACCCAGTGAATAATATCAGCAAGCACATTGGGTCACCCGCGCGACGGCGCAACGAGTATTCCCAAGGAGGGTTGATGTCAGGCAGACGGCCGGTCATAAAACAATAAGCCAAAACCTCTAACAACATGGATTTATGAAATACATGTTGTGCCGACCCCATCTAGTGTGGGATAAGGGCAGGAAGAAGAAGAAGAACTTAACGATTCCAAACAGATAAATTGGCACAAAGCTGGAAATAATATCCAATGTGGAACATAGTACAGTTATTTAACATACCTATAATAAAGTTCAAACAGGAAACAATAATCTTTATGGAGATTAAAAATATAGTGACAATATACTAGTAGTCATGCTAATATCCTAAAGAGATCTTATCGAATATTAGAGAATCGATTGAAACATTTTATTGAGTATCTACCTCGACTCACAATAGGTATTCATATTCCTCCTAGCTTTTTTTCCCAGCTACGTTTTGGGGTCAGCTTCCAGTCTAACCAGATGCGGCTGAATACCAGTATTTTACACGGAGCGACTGCCATCAGACCTCCGCAACCCAGTTACTGGGCAATGCCGATATCCTAAGGTTAGAGCGGTTGTCAGACTTTCGGGCTTCTGACTACCCGTAACGACTGTCATAGGTATTCGTATGACACCCGGGACCAACTCTTTAACGTGCTCTCCAAAGCTCTCGGACACACACGAGACACACAATAGGTACCATAAACAAAAAAAAATTGCAAGACCTGTTCCAAAGTCCACAGCACACAGTGTAGTTTACTTTTACGGAATCAGTGGGTGAACATTCGTAGATCTGTGCGTCGGTTGGCGGCCGGCCGGTGTTTAACCGTTTAACGGGTAACAAGACTCAATCGCACGCCTCTAATTAACGCGATTACTTCACAAATTCAGGTACAGACGGCACTGAAGCACCACAGAGTAAATATTACACACTAGGCCCGCAACTAACAATGGAAACATACGGACTATATTTCGACTACAAACCATTGTATAATGTAGTTGGTATGTAGTTAAACTGAATTACAAAAAATGCCTCGTTGGTCTAGCGGTGGCAAGCGCGACTGCTGATCGTGAGGTCCTGGGTTCGATCCCCAGGTCGGGCAAAGAGTTATAGGGTTTTTCCGCGTGGAATTCCTCAGTAGCAGCTCGGAGTTTGGATATGTACCCGGATAATGGCAATAGGCTCGCCCCTTGTTACATGGGACTTAACATAACAGCGAAATGAGGGCGTTACTATACACCTCTGCCCAACCCTTCGAAGAATACAGGCGTGATGTTATGTTTATGTCTCACATTAAAGTTCGGCGTCAAACAGTTCACTGCGTTCCTTTGTGTATATTTGAGAGCCAGAAGAGTATAGAAGACTCCCTCTATATCGTTGCTGCTTGGATTCGTGTGCTCCATCTTAGACCCTGTCTGCGCTTACCATCAGGTGAGACTAGGGTGAAACGTAACCAAGCTACATAAACATAACATAACATCACGCCTGTATTCCCTGAAGGGTTGGGCAGAGGTGTATGGTAACACCTTAATTTCGCCGTTATGTTTCGAGTCCCATATAATAGGGGGCGAGTCATCAACCACACATTGCATCGTGTCAACACATTGTCATCAACCGGGCACAAATCCAAACTCCGGGCTGCTATTGAGGAATTCCACACGGAAATACCCAATAACACTTTGCCCGACCTGGGAATCGAACCCAGAACCTCACAATCAACAGTCGCACTTGCGACCACTAGACCAACGAGGCAGTTACCAAGGCTAAAAAAATAAAAATGTTTGTTCCGTGCGGGAATCGAACCTGTGATTCGTAGCGCCAGCAGCCAGCCGCTCCGGCACTGCACTAAACATGTCGTCTAAAAATTCAAACATTATCCCGTATAGTATTTAGTGAACCTTCTGTATCTAAATTGTGCAGGTGTGCGCATTCAACTTGCATTTAATGGAAACGAAAGTTCTAGATGGTTCCAGTTCGCACCTCGTGTTGTTTACCGCCGCCATTGAGAACTGTTTCACTAACGGTATTGTTTGTCAACTAATGCTTTTAATTACATTCCGATTGATTTTACAAGTTTGAATCAAATAGAGTTCGTAACAATGTGTTTTTGAATAGCCATTGAAATAGATTATTTAAAATGTATTCAATAACGAAATAAATGATTAAAACGTTTATCAATAGATTGTTGTGACTGAGATCTTTTTCATCCATTTTTTTAATCGTTTTAATATCCTCATGGATGTCCCTCGCCCGGGGAAGGCGAGGGGGTCTGCCGGACTCTTACCGGCTAAAAACCAACGGTGTTCCTCCTCCTGACCGTTCGGCCGGGGTCGCGGGGTTCGCAAAAGCATGCACCGCAACCCCGGATCTTTATCATCCTAAGAATTTCCTAGACAAACTTCAGCGTCCATTTGCCATTCAGATTCTTTTAATACAATTGCTAATGGGTACACAACACGTTTCTTAGTCTATTTATGCTAATAGTGAGCCTTCAGTAAAGGTACACCTCCACTATACCGCATCACGCTCTAATTAGTAACGAAACTGACATTGTTGTTCTCATAAATATTAATACTACAAAACTTCCCATGCCGAGTTTCCTCATTATAGTTTGAAAAACAATATCTGATATGGTTATAAGTTTACAGAGGCGGTAGTCGTGAGCGAATAAACGTAATACGATAAGGCGCCCCGCGTATGTAAACTAGGTTCGCTCCGACTAGTTGAATAACACAAAGCGTGTATATTTATGACGATATCGCAACGATATCGCATCACATTCGCCCCGAGCCAGTGGTGGCGGTGTGTCACACCGACACGTCGGATGACGATGTTGTGTAGGTATACCGTAGTGAAGGTTTAACAAATATTTGAAAATCATTGACAACACTTCGTGTACTTACAAAGTAATAGACAATTTGTTCATTCAATATTATTCACAATAGAAAATATTGATTCCTTACCTCCTAAATCCGAAATTGACGAAAGGACGAAACGTTTACAACGTTAAAAACAATTAAAATGCATTACGCAACTCATAATATCAACTATAAAAACATCAAAGTAAAATTCTAGCCTCGAGCAGTCTCAGTCAAAATCTAATTTGGTCCTAAGACTGGGCTCGCACTTAAGTCAGCTTTCATGTTCGCGTACGTGCAAGAGGTGTCAGTGCGGGGCCCACGATCCTTCCCTTTATTCAATTCCTCGTTTTGCATAAACTGTTTACTCGGGGCGAGGCGGCCTCGTCGAGTGACAGCGCGCCTTTTGACGGGACGCGCCGGGCCCCGCCGCGCCGCGCGCCGCCCCGCCACGCGCCACGCGCCACGCTCGCTGGGAAAGTGGAATTTATAAATCGCTGGCTTTATGTCAGATCTAGTTTTGCTCGCGAATTTGTAGCACAGAGTACAGACTGCTAAAGCACTAGGGTAGAGGCTTCTATTGGTGTGCAGTAGATTCTTTGAGTGCTCAGCGAACAAAAAGATGATTGCTGTCAAATAAAGATTTAAAAAACAGGACTTTTGCTTTGTGTTTACTTGAAAGATCATTTTGGATTGTAATAGCAGTGATAGCATAGTGGTGTGACCGTCGCACTGCCAAGTCATAGGTCTCGAGTTCGAGCCCAAGGCACGCACCTCTGACTTTTCGGATTCATGTGCGTATTGTATAAATATCACTTGCTTAAAAACGGTGAAGGAAAACATCGTGAGGAAACCAGCATGCCTGAGAGATATTTCTCGACAGCATGTGAAGCCAAATCAGAGGCCCATGGGCATAAACTCTGACACCAGGTTAGTCACTAACCACACTAAAAGAAGAAGAAGAATTTGGATTAAAGGCTTTCCATTTTCATTCCCAGCTGTGTCGATTTAAACCAACTTGAAGTAGTTGTCAATTAATTATTAGATACGCCTACATTAACCTAATCTGATTACACTAAAAGGGCCACATTGTGTGTATCTAGCTCTGTTTTTACTAAAGTAATAACATCACTAGGTAACTCAGTAGTAATCGTTAGAAACTATCAACAAATAATTTACATAATCGTTAATTTGGACTCGCCGGCGCCTCACTCACTCGCTCCGCGCTCCTGGTTCGCACTCTACTTTAAATTCGTCAAGCTGTTCCCGGCTCTTACTCACGGCTCCTACTCAAGTAGATTCAGATTAACCAGATTAAGGAACATTTTCCGAGATCTTTTAACAACCCAGTTTTCCTTGAGCAATAAGTCCGCTGTTTGTACGACAATTCTTTAAAGATAATAAGTGCCTGGAAAATACTTTTAGGTTCGAAACTTCTTAAAAATTATAAAATAATTTTAAAAGGCGAAACACTATTATCTCCAAACTAAAATAGCAAATATGCTGAAAAAAGAAAACGTAAATCATCGCAAGTTGCAAATGAAATACTTGCGTCTTAAAACAACACTTCACAAGAGGGCAACTCTTTAAACTCCAAAATAAATGCACAAAAAAGAGTGTAAACAAAACACGATGAGGTTTGACCCTTCATCCCTTCCCGGAGTGATATAAAGTTAAGTAATAAGCGGTACAAAGCGCGAGTGTTTGCCGCGGCACACAGGGCGGGCGCACATTACGCGAGCAGCGGCTAAACAAATTAGTTGCGGTGAAGTTGGTCCGGGGCATTCCGGGGCCCGCGCGCGCTCGTTGGCCGCGGCGCCGCGTGCCACCCGAACGTCTAATGTGACTGACGCTTTATGCCTCACATAGTTAACACAATTAGCTTTTTTTAACAAAATGCAGTCAGATCAAATTGATGTTAACCTAAACTCATATGTAGCTATTAGTGACCCGAAAATATCCAACAGCTTTTTACGTAACGTAATTTTTAGCTAATATTTTACAGACAGTTTATGTGAACGTCCATTGAATCTCTATTACCGTACTGTAAAACAAGTTTATAGTTTGTTGAAGTTAACTACTGCTTTTTGTAGTCACTATTATTAGTTAAAAACACATTTAATATAAATAAACGTATGCGCACACTATACATCAGGCTCACGCTCTGTGATGGATGTAATGATCGTTTGTCAATGTGCGCTCAAATGTGCTGCGATTGTTGTTCGCCACGCTAGTGACGCTACGCATTGCGTTTAACTAATTTATTAAGACACGCCTCAGTGGACAGAGAGATTTAACATAGTGTTTGACAAAACATAAAGCTGGGTAGTCAAGCGTTAGGATGCACCTAATGTCGCGAGATATTTTGTTTTAGAAAAGCAAAGGAACAATAATAAAACTAATATCAGTAGATGTTTATGTACCTCGACCTAATAGAAAACAATTCAAGTCACAAATTATAATTTAATACATAATTATGCGCGATCTGTGAACTGTATAGGTTTTGGACTCTGTTGAATTACTTTATATTCTACAAAGAACATAGTCTATAACGTGAACACTGAGATTGTCAGCCCGATGACACATAAACCCTATAGATCTGCAAATGATACGTAAATCTCTCACCGAAGCTGCGTGCAGGTGCAAATAATTTAGATACAAGTTGATATGTAAGTCCGTCTAATAAAAGGGGTACTCACCAATATGTCCCTGGTCAAGCGCTGATCAAGCGCCGCGCGGACCGCTTGAGTTTTCACTATCACTTGCCACTGAACACAGCCACCACACCGAATCTCATCACTAACACTTGCACTATTGTCGTCACTTACACTTGGACGATTGACATCACTAATGCTTTGACGACAGACACCACTAACACACACGATTGTCATCACTAACACAGCGGATTTTGCGCAACCGAAACTTCGCCTGAGACGATTTAGGACCAAGCCACATCTGTCAGAAGATACGTCGCATATCTTCCGTCGCGTAATTTTCTCGAGGAATTTTAGTAACGCATCGTCGGTTAGATGTGTACGGTGTGAGATGTTTGTATGGAATTTTTTGTATCGGCGGAAGATCGGCGACGTATCTTCCGTCAGATGTGGCTTGGCCCTTAAAACAGTAACTAGTATACAATCGGTACGTGCGCAATAACCAAACCGAACCGACAGACACTCGTATAAACCTCCGAAGCTCGGAGAACGATGACGGTCGACTCCTTACACATCTGTACAACTGTTGTGACCGGCGGTGCACAGCGCGGCCGTGCAAATAATCAAAACAAATGCGGGTAGATTTTGTAAAAGTAAGATCATGTGTGGGTATAATTTACTACATCTACCCGCACCCACGTAACAATCTATTCCGAAGGTGCAGTAACATAATACATGACGATTGGGGGGCGATGCGGGGTGCGGGCGACGAGTGCGGCTCGCGTCGACGGCGGCCTTTGCTGGCCGAGGCTGGTGCACGCACCCGAGCCGCGGGTACGCATCTACGCGACACACTCTGGTGCTTCTCAACTAACTGATATCTACACAAGATGTGGACCTGTTCTCGGATAAACTGAATCAAATCATATCCGCGGCACTTGTCCACCTAACATTCTACCATAATTACTAGCCATACATAGCACACAAGTCAATGACATATTTAGCTGATCTTAATGATGTAATGATTATTATATTATGGATATTGTATCATGCTAATTCTAGTGGTAGTATGTGTTAAGTAAATTGTAACTTGTTTGTAGACGTTTTGGGTCTACCTGTTAAGTCTACAAAAATCTGAATAAATAGATACTTATTAGTAACACCAGTAACCATTATTTAATCTGTAGTAGCACTCAATCAAAAAATCAACTGGCTTGCAATTCAATAGCAAACTCAAATTATTAATAAGAATTTTGAAGGTGTTTTCTAGGCCGTCCTCAAGGCGTCCTGAGTCGAGTAAGTTTTGGAGAAACGTCGTAGAATATGGATGTAAGCATGTTCATTTGTATCACGTGATTTATACATATGCTAGTAAGTAACATTTGCTCGATATTAGCATGCTTACGTGCTACCAATGAGCATTGTAACTGCACCTTCTTTAAAATTCTGCAAAGTTGAATTATAATTGTGGTTAACCCTCAATAAGAAGAAGTTATTTCCACTGAGCTTGTAAAACAAGAAAAACCTGCTGACTTGACTTTTAATTCCGTACCTATTTGATTTATAGCGGTAGAATTATACCATATTATGTTATCGGTAGCTGATAACACTGGACAATATTGATTAAGAAGGGTAGTCGTCAAGATGAATCAATGTACCCGACGTTATAAAAACAGTGGTCATTCGACGGAGCAGAGGATTCTTTGTCGAGCAGCCGAAGAAGTCTGAACTTTTATATCTGATTTGCTTGTCCCTATTTTCTGGTCTTGTATAAATTATTATATTGTGAACTAGCTTCTGTAACTAACCACTAACCCAAATATAAGTACTCTCAGTGGCGGAGAGTCTATGTTGGTTTCATTTACTTTATTTACCATGCTCCCAATACTGACATACCGATATTAGCTATAACTGTAACGATAGATTCACCCCTACACGATTCTGTTTCCGTATTTTACACATATGATCGTATGCCTACTACCGCAGTTATGATGAACGACGAACAGTAACGTTCGGTAACCGCAGTTGTGAGTTGTGATCCCGTCGCGACCGCGTGTTGTGAACAGTTGAGCACAGTCCAGTAGTACACAAGTTGGCGCAGTAGACAGCCGCCTAGCCGCTCACTGAGCGCGTGCGGTTTTATGTTTTACTGTTTGTTATTACATTCTAGTAGCAGGTAAAGATGAATGGTTTGCTCAAAAGATGAGAATGTTTAATTAAAAGAATAAAGCCGGTGTAAATTATTTTGTATTTAAGTAGCTGCTTGTTTTAATAAACCAGTGTTTATTACAGCAACATTTATTTTTAACAATAATTCTTAGGGCCAAGCCACATCTGACGAAAGATACGTCGCCAATCTTCCACCGGTACACATAATTCCATACAAACATCTTATACCGTACATATTTAACCGAAGATGTGTTACTAAAATTCCTCGAGTAAATTACGCGACGGAAGATCGGCGACGTATCTTCCATCAGATGTGGCTTGGCCCTAAAACTAGGTTTATTTTAAATCATCGTCACCTACGCTTTAGTGGTTGTGTCTGCTAATATGTATTATCTATGGTGTCTGCTATGGCGTAGACCCTTTTTTATTTATTTTTTTATTATTGGAAAATCCTCATAGATGTCCCTCGCCCGGGGAAGGCGAGGGGGTCTGCCGGACTCTTACTGGCTAAAAACCAACGGTGTTCCTCCTCCTGACCGTTCGGCCGGTGTCGCGGGATTCGCAAAAGCATGCACCGCAACCATGGCGTAGACCCTACGTATGTGACAACTCAATCATAACCAACAACAGACTACTGTAACCAGCCCATCGCAGTCCACAGCAGCATAGAGACCTCCGGAATAGGGAGGTTGTGCCAAAACACCCAGAATTGCCGTAAAGCATGCATTCTCAAACGGATTGACGCTGCTACCTATTAACAATCTCGGGTACCTATTTAAACTTGAATGGTTCTAGAGGTCACGAGGAACTGCCTCGTTGGTCTAGTGGTAGCAAGCGCGACTGCTGATCGTCAGGCCCTGGGTTCGATCCCCAGGTCGTGCAAAGTGTTATTGGGTTTTCTGTGTGGAATTCCTCAGTAGCAGCCCGGAGTTTGGATTTGGGCCCGGTTAATAGTTAGGCTTGCCCCCTATTACATGGGACTTAAATATAACAGCGAAATGAGGGTGTTAGTATACACTTCTGTCCCAACCCATCGGGGAATATAGGCGTGATGTTATGGTTATCTTTGGTTCTATTGGTATTTTGCTGACCTTAGACCATTGTCAGATAGTAGTAAAGGTTCACTGCGTGCAGCTGAGGTTCGAGTACACTCCTCACATCAACAGCTAGCCAGACCAACTATTTAGGAGTTAAAGACCACAAATTCAAATGAAATACGTACCGTAATGAGTATTACTGTCTACAAGTCTAACAAGACTTTTTTTGTCAACACGTTTGGTGCAGTGGCTGAGCAATCGGTTCCTGCGCTACGGGTCGTGAGTTCGACTCCCGCACGGAACAAATATTTGTATGGCCTACAGATAGTTGTTCCGGGCCTGGATGTTTGTGCATGTGAAGATTTGTGTCTATAAACGCAACCACGATACAGGAGAAATCCTAGTCGGGGACAACGTTTTTTTAAGAAAAAAAAAAGAATAAATAAAGTATTTCTTCAGCGTTGGCTACTGTACAAGAGTGTGTATCTCAAGTCTGTGTAGTGACCCTAGTGTACCGATTAGCGCCTACTTTGCGCTGATCTGCACAAACATGGCGTGTGAGCTCTGTTTACACCACAACCCTTGTTTATTTGCGGATTACGTGCTGTTCGGATCAGTGGCTCTTTATGTTATACGTATGTGTGACTTCTTGGCGGTGCGGGTATTGTAAATCTACTGATAATTGAAGGTAATTTACTTATCTTTTTAAATAATCATTATCCCGCACGGAACATGTATTTGTATGGCTTACAGATAATTGTTCTGTGTCTGGGTGTTTGTGCATGTGAAGTATGTCTATATCCGCACCCACGATAGAACATGTCCTAAGTATTATATTACAATCTTATAAAGCGTAACTACAAGTTAGTTCCCGACAGTCAACTAAGACAGCTACTTGTTGCCCTTCACACTGATATTCTTCAAGGTGATTTCAGTCAAAGGAACCTTCTAGTACCTAAATCCGTAAACATCACAAACGTCTAAATCTCAATCATCTTAGCTCTATATATTTCTGCAGCTAACAGAATTACTAGAATGTTTGTGCGGCGGATTTGCCGAGTGTCGGCAACTCGCAAGATTACAAGCAAATGAGAAGTACGCCGTAATTTACTTAATCCTAATCAGAGCCGCCGCGAACATGCTCCACACGTGTGCTCCAATTATATGGCCTTTCATTATGGAAAGTAATTAAGAGACAATCATAAGTTTGAAAACACTAATCGAAAAAAAAAACCAACACAAACATTTAGGGTTGCTGTAATATCCTAAAACAAAAATGATAGATTTACAGCGAGTTGGCGGTCATATTAAAAATACATAACAGCTTCAGCAAAAGGATGTCGCGGAACAATAACAAAGTTAAAACATCGCAGTTTCCACAATAGTGCGCATTCATCCGTACTGCATGACTTGTGTGGAGAACTTGACCGAACGTCTCCCTTAGCTCGCCATATCACTCCTGCCGTGACGTCAGCGTCATCCCGACAGGTGATCATACTATTCATCAACAACCCACAACGCATAGGGACTGAAGAGAAGGGGGGTGACGCAGAGGGTGGGGGGGGGGGGGCTACGCAGGAAATAGAAAAACTTGGCTCGTTTACAATGAGCGCGACTCGAAGGTATTATTTTTACGAGCTCATCCCGGTAACGACTGTATTTGTTGCAAACTTTATTGTATGGGCTCTGTAAAACGGGTCAAGCGGGAGTTACGCCGAGCCGTTTGTAATAATGAAAACAAATAAGTGAAATGAATGTAAGATAAGTTTAAATGGTTCTTTATAAAGTTTGTAAACACTACCTACTGTGTTTAGCAATTAAATGTAACTATTAGAATACCAATCATTAATAAATATTATCTTAATTTTACTGAAAACACTGTCACTACTGTAAAGTAAGTCACGATTGTTAAAGAGGGAGGATACGGCATGGCAGTGTTGCAGACATCTTTGACCAAGGATTGTCTCTCGAGTCACGGTCGTGATAGGATATTTAGGCGTAGAATCTAAGACGAAAAAAAGAATTATTGTGATTAGTTTAAATATAATAATTAAGATAGAGGTTTATAAAACTGAATTAAATAAAGGTATCAAGCAGTGTTTGGGAGTAACATTATAGAACCAAGTAGTTTTATTTTGATTCATAGTACCCAATATACAGTTTAAATATAATTCAATTCACAACACTTTCAACACGGCCCGTTCACAATTAATGAACTAAGTCCATCACTGTGTACATACACAATAGTAGGTACCTACTCGATGAAGACTGGGCGGTGGGCAGCTTACACAAATATCTACCTACGTATCTGTGAGACACTGCAGTGTGCACACTTTACCGTCTCCCAACTCACAGGACAACAGACAACAACATTTGCGAGGCATACCTCGAGAGCTATCGTGAAACATACCTTGTAGTTTCTAGTGCTTATAGGTCCTAACGTGGAAGAACAACCTTTAGATCACGTCGATACCAGAGAACATTAGTATACATCATCAGCCCATAGCAATTCACTGCTGGCAGTGGCGTAGAGTGGGGGGGACGAAGCGAGCCATGACCCTGGGCGACGCAGATGTAGGGGCGGCAAGCTACAGCATCAGGTCATAGTCATCAGATCAGACAACTGTATTGTCATCGGGACTTCATAGGTACTTATTTACGCAAAATGTCAAGTCAAGTTTAATTTTGAAACCTTTTGCAATCAACACAGCAACAGGGTATTACAGAATTTTCACCGATTTTTTGCTTAGTTGCGAAAATAGGGTTGGGGGGCGGCAAATTTAGGGTTGGCCCCAGGTGGAGGAAATACACGCTACGCCGCTGACTGCTAGACATAGACATCTTCAATAGCACGACACTGGACTCGATCCTCGGCCTCTCTCGTCCAGCTGCTACCAGCCACCTTGCGCAGATCGCTCCACGTAGCCTGAGGCCGTCCCACACTACGTTTGCCGTTTCGCGTCTCCTTCTTCCTTCTTCATTCTGTTTGCTTTAGTAAATAAACTACACTAATCGTGCGCTTTTAAAGTAGGAAACTCAGCGCAGCATCATTTAAAAAAAAGTATTTCTAGCCAACTGATATACTTGATTACTATTATTTCAATTTGATACTTCAAAGTTAAATAACATTTAACAATGGATTCCGAGTGTTTTTCAAACTAAAAGAATTGAAATTTCTCGAAATCTACTGACTTTCGGCTAGGGCACATGGGGTGCTGATTTGTTGCATATAGGACACACCATCACGTCGTAAAGGGTATGTTAGGGAGATATTGCTACTGCACATCAAAGTCGGCGCTCAAGTTCCATGCCGGTTATTGTACCTACTCAAATAGTTAACGTTACAACAACTACTACGAAGTTACGCTCCAGTGTGCCAACAGCTCGAGACCTCCAGACACGCGTACATCGTCACCGAGTCACGTCACATGGAGCAAAACGCAGTGTGTGTACTATATAGGTAGGTATGTGTGTGTGGTGCATCTCTCCGCAAACACCGGCTTGTGACGCATCGACAGTTCGAGCTGAATCAACACGATACTGCCTACCAGAGACCTGACTGTCACTTAACAGATATGTGCAGAAGTCCGAATGCGTTAAAAGGTTTGAAGGGTGGTGAACCTTCCCGTAAAGCTTCTCATCTCTTGTGACGCATTCTGCTTCTGACCAGGCTCTGACGAATAATGAAGGAATAACTATCCACTCAAGAACAAATACCCCAGGCCATCGGGTAAAGCTAGCTAAAACTAGTTCCAAGGTCACCTACCCGTTTATAAAGTGTGATTATTAGAAAAAAAATATGCAAGGACCGTAGCATGTGGTGTCCTATAGTTTATGTCTACCCCCATGGGAAAAAGGCTTAAGGTTTATGTTATGTTATTACCACAAAACAAAATATCACCTTCCCTTTCTGTAACACTCCTGCGTAATAAGAGTGAGTGGAATGCAGTTGTATGCACATACTCGCTGAAGTGCGCTTGCATTGCGACAGTAGATATCTATCAGTTTGGAATTCGACACTGGTGTCGATTCTGTTGCACATTTTGACAGTACTAAACTAGACTAAACACAACTGTCACTTTCTTTTTCTATTGAAACAGAAAGAGACAAACACCCTTAGTTTAGTTTAGTCCTGTCAAAGTGCGCAACAGAATCGACACCACTGTTTCTGTTTTAGCAGCTATTCATATGTAAGGTTTTTTACCGCACATTATTAAAAATGGTCCTTCTGTACGGACTAACTACCTATGTGAGCCTACTGCACACACAGCTTACACAGCAAATATCTACGAGGAACAGTCTCGCTTGACGGATGCGAAAATACTGAACTGCGATTATAATACTGAAATTATAGTGTTGTTGACGCAAAGGCTGTTCGTGCACCAGAATTAGGATAGTATCCATGTGTTAGTTCATGCGAGGTGTTATCGGCAACTGGGTCATCACTGCTTAATGTAGTATCATAATAACATTATGATACTTGCCTAGTGGGTGTATCGGGACACTCCACTACTTCCACTTCTTCTTCTTCTTCCTGCCCTTATCCCACAATAGGTGGGGTCAGCACAACATGTATTTTATAAATCCATATTGTTAGAGAATTTAGCTTATTATTTTATGGCCGGCCGCCTGCCTGACATCAACCCTCCTTGGGAATACTCGTTGCGCTGTCGCGCGGGTGACCCAATGTGCTTGCTGATAACTGGGTCCCAAAAACTCCACTACTTTCACTAGACATGTTAAATCATTCTATCTACATTCTAGAAATTGATTACATTTCCTACCGCAATAAATAAATGCAATTCGCAACTTACACTTATTTATATTCCTGTGTGTGTTTTAACAACCAACTAAAAATAATCTAAATCAGTCTTAAATTATACAAATGTTACGAACAATGTGTCACCCTTCGTTTTTAACCTATAATTTCGTAATTTTAACGCCCTCGAACTCTTCCGAGTAGGTACCTAATTACAGTTACGGGGAATATTGCAATGCAATCACTCACATAAATGTTCTACCTAGCCTTTTCCCAACTATGTTGAGGTCAGCTTCCAGTCTAACCAGATGCGGCTGAATACCAGTATTTTACACGGAGCGACTACCATCAGACCTCCGCAACGCAGTAATTGGACAATGCAGATATCCTAAGTTTAGACCGGTTATCAAACTTTCGGTCTTCTGACTTCTCGTAACGAGTGTCATAAGTATTCGTATGGCACCCGGGACCGACTGCTTGTTCTCTCCGAGGCACATAGGGGTCTCGATGTGTAACGAATGGTCACCCATCCACAGACTGATCGCGGAAAGCGCAGCTTAACCTCGCAAATCAATAAAGCCATTCAATAACTCGCATAAATATAAACCTAAAATAAGCTAGTTATACACTAGGGCCCACTTGCACAACTCACTAAATACAATGAGCGCTAAACATGAATGATTAATTACGATCAATTATTAATTAAAACATCATTCTATCACTATCAACTTCAAACTATTGACAGAAATACAATAACGTTATAGATATATTTAGCGCTAATTGTATTTAGCGAGTCGTTGTACAAGTAGGCCTTAGAGTCCTTCAATCATAACATTACATCACGCCTTACATTCCCCGAAGGGTCCGGCAGAGATGTTTTAGTGCACCCTCGTTTCACCAGTTATGTTTAAGTCCCATGTAATAGGGGGCGAGCCTATTGGCATTAACCGGGCACAAATCCAAACTCCAGGCTGCTACTGAGAAATTCCTAATGGAAAAACCCAATAACATTTTACCCGACCTGGGATCGAACACAGGACCCCGTACTCACCTGTCGCACTTGCGACCACTAGACCAACTAGGCAATCCTTCTACCAATAAGCAATAATAGACTTAACTTCAACAATCCTCCTCGTAATCGTCTAAAAGCTCCAAAAATAGCTTCAGCGTTAGATTCCAGTCATAAGTCACAGCCTCCAATGATAAGTGCGTTTTTTATCCGCCGTAAGAAATCTGATATGAGAGGTAATCGGCGTGAGTGCTCCGAACTGACGGCTATTTAATATGTATTATGTGAGCGGAGTCAGAGTATGGCTTGTGAGTTATTTAGTGAACTGAAACATGTGTGTACTTGTTATTATGACTAGACAGGATTTGTCATGAAATATTATGACATCTGTATTATATTACTAGCGGCCCGTCCCGGCTTCGCACGAGTGGAAATTTTTGCCGTTTTTACAACATTTTTCATTTGTGCTCCGCTCCTATTGGTTGTAGCGTGGTGTTATATAGCCTATAACCTTCCACGATAAATGGACTATCCAACACAAACACAATTTTTCAATTCCAACCAGTAGTTCTTGAGATTAGCGCGTTCAAACAAACTCTTCAGCTTTATAATATTAGCATAGATTCTTACGTTTAGTTTATCAGCGGCATTTAGATACTGTAAACTATTTAACTGCCTCGTTGGCCTAATGGTGGCAAGCGCGACTGGTGATTGTCAGGTCCTGGGTTCGATCCCCAGGTCGGGCAGTGTTATTGGGTTTTTCCGTATGGAATTCCTCAGCAGCAGCCCGGTGGTTGGATTCGTGCCCGGTTGATGGCAACAGGCTCGCCCCCTATTACATGAAATTTAAAAACATAACGGCGAAATGAGGGTTACTATACCTTTGCCCTACCCTTCGGGGAATACAGGCGTGATGTTATGTTATATAAACTAGTTAATTCTAGGGTTTTCCAAGTTTATATACTGGATTCATTGTGCTTAGTCGTACTGGTCGCCCGATACTCATCAGTGGATCATAAGTGTGATCCCTCCCTCCCTGCTGCCTACATCGGTTCTTACAAATTATTTATTTTAAAAAAACGTTGCCCCACACTAGGATTTCTCCTGTATCGTGGGTGCATTTGCAGACACAAATCTTCACATGCACAAACGCCCAGACCCGGAACAACTATTTGTAGGCCATACAAATATTTGATCCGTGCGGGAATCGAACTCACAACCCGTAGTGCAGAAGCCAATCCTTTAACCACTGCACCAAACGTGTCGTCAAATTCGACATAAATCCAAAATTAAACTTAAATTAACTCTAATTAAATTACCTCCTAAAAAGGCCATTCCAGACGTTGCCCTACATTGTTACACTCACATAGTTTTTATACCACAATGTCTGGACTTTAAAAGAAACCTTGATCTCTGAGTTTGTTGCGGCTTTTCTTCTCAGAATTAGTCAGATAGGAAATGCCGGCGCCATCTAGTCTTAAAAAAACATTACATTGACTTACAAAAGTGTCTGTAACAGATTTATTCACAGAAATAAAAATCATTTAACATACATACATACATAAACTCACGCCTTTTTCCCATGGGGGTAGGCAGAAACTATAGAACGCCACATGCTACGACTCTTACATACCCCTTTCGCTTCATCCACATTCATACATCTTGTCATACACGCACGCCGGTTGAGAGTACTACGCACCTGACCTTTGTGAAGAACATCACCAATAACATCGATGTACCTATGTCCTTCTAGGACGTCCTCTACCGGCGTTCCCATTAACATCCGCCTTATAAATTTCTTTTGTTAATCGCCGTTCACTCATTCATTCATTCTCTTCATTTAACATTACCGAAATATTATGTAGGTATAAACGTAGATAATATTAGTCAAGTATTCTGTAAGCCGACGAGCAGAAGGCTCGGCCTACATCGACGGTGGAGCAGCGTGTGTACTAGCCGATACCGGAATTAGCATTAAACAACAGACAAACGCGTATTCAAATGAGCTCCGGCCGTTTTGTGTCGCCGCCCGCGAATTAATGTGGCCGAGCCCTCGACACACTGCCGCACAGTGAGCGATAGGAACAGACACGTATTGATTGAGTTGTGGTGGACTAGTTCGAGTACATAGGTATTACGTACTACAGATTATCCGCAAAGAATACACGTCAGAATAAACGGTTCTCGTTTTGAGGACAAACCAGGAAGAAAGCTCTTACATACATAAACTCACGCCTTTTTCCGATGGGGGTAGGCAGAAACTATAGAACGCCACATGCTACGACTCTTAAATACCCCTTTCACTTCATCTACATTCATACATCTTGTCATACTCGCACCTGACCTTTGTGAAGAACATCACCAATAACATCGATGTATGTCCTTCTAGGACGTCCTCTACCGGCGTAAATTGTATAAATTCCTTCCTTGTTGTAAATTCCTTTTGTTAATCGCCGTTCACTCATTCTCTCAATATGACCAAACCACCTAAGCATACTCCTTTCAATTGTTGTCACCACGTCATCTTTTAAACCGCAATTTTGAACTTCGTATTATGTAATTTATAAATAAATACATTTTTCCATAGGTACCTAGTACTCTCATTACAATATCTATGGGTGGTACTTAGAGTATTAAAGTTCGAATTAAATGGTTCCCATTTTTCTGATAACTTTAAGAAGTATCTTAGTCAGTTTACAGTCGTAGGTGATGGAAAATGGAAGTTGACTGCACTTACTGACTGATCTACACGTAATCGACAGGGTAGAGCAATGTTGTTTAAAATTTTACTAAAATAACAGGTGCATTCATGTTGAAAGTGGGAATCTAATAATTATGTAATTACGCAACTACTTACTATATACATTAGCTACCTATACCTACTTTGCTCTACGTACCTACTTAGGACCGCGTTAAGGTATCGACTGGCGTGCAATTTTCAAGAAAGCAAAAGGATAAATGGGATTAAAATTAAACTGCGAGTCGGACAATTCTCTTTGATTTGCAGGAAATTCGCTAAACGAATCCTGCTGATTTATGGTAAGTTCGGCCAGCGCTGTGAACGTTGGTCTTTATGTAGCGAGCGGACCCGCGGCGCGCGGCTGGTGCAGGCTGGTCCTACATAAATCGAGCGCGCAGGAACGTACCAATATTTTAAGGTGAATGTCTTCACCGTAATTCAAGTCCCCGCGGAGCCGGAGCAATCGCTTCTCGATCCAATTTATACGTATGTATACATAATATATTATTTATTTGGATTGCGAGGGCGGGCCGCGGGACGAGGGGCGAGGAGGAGGTTGTCCGTCACGTATCTCGTACAAAACGAGTACATGCTCACGATGGAGCCTCCCGCTTCTGGGATCGTATCTGCATACCGTATTATCAGATGCGATGCTGTACTAAAATTTATGAATAAATAAAATAAAACAAATGTTGTTTTTACCGCCAGACTCAACTCACAATGCACAAGATGAGTTATGACTGTTCTAAAACACGCCATACATGATAGGAGGCTTATAGATACGAGCTGCGAATGATGCAGATCTAGATCTCCGTACAACATACATTAGTACATTACCAAAGCTCTAGACGTCTCGTTTGATTAATATCGGTGAGAGTTCCGAGACAAACTAGTCTCTCCAGGGATTAGAGCATCAATGTTCGATTCGAATACTACCTACCTACTATCTACTACTCACTCATCCTAAGTGCATAGTAGCTACATTTATACATTTCCATTCTCATTCCTACCTAAATATGGAATAAAATAGGTATTTTATACGTATATTGTATACGTAGGTACGTATACTAATCAACATAATTAAAATCGTATCAGAAACGATCACACCGTATTAAATTAATTATTAACACTTATAGAACTGCGTGGTTGCTACGATGTAGCTGGCGTAGCTGCTACGACGTAGCTGGCGCGGCTGCTACGCCACCGTATGATAACCGCGTAGCGAATCACGCAACGATTCATATTCTCAAACTTTTTTGGTGCAAGGGCCGTCGTGTTCTCTACATGGCTCATTAGTTATAAATATAACACAGAAAAGTACCTACCTATTAGTCTTCGAGTATCCATTTATGAACAACTCTCCATATCTAATATCTTATACATCTGATTGCACCCATAAATCATCGCACCTTTCCGCAATTTCAAAGTAAAAACACATTGAGACTGTTACTCGTCGCTAATTCTCGCCAGTCAGTTAAAGTCACGAGCTTCGCAGATACGAGTAGGTAGTTCTGTGAAGCACCGTGATGTGGGACTGCGAAGTGCATACCGCTGAATATTTAGCGTGTTAGCGACTGAGCGGGAACTAAGGGCGATGGAGAAATAATTGCATGTGGGTCGTGGAGACAAAATGAGAAATGCTATGAAAACAATGTGGTTAAAATATAGAAGAAGCTCGCACGTTACCAACGTGAGTTCGTTACGTAAAATACAAATAATACAACTTGTAAGATATCGCTTAATTTTTAACAGAGAAACCATACTCTCCTTTTGGCCAACCCGGGAGTAACTCAAGACCGAACACGCGGTGGGAGCGCGTGAAACCACGACGATTGAGACGCCTCAATTCTCAATATTTATTTGCGTATTCCACAATGTTACTTAAGTGGTAGTAAAAGAAAATGATGTATTGTGTTACAATTGTGGACCCTGTTGGGCACAGCAAAGTAGGAGAGAGGAGGATCATTTATTAGTTAAAATTTAAAAAGAAATATAAAGTTTAGTCTAAAGTTTAGTATTGTTTTTATTTTTTGTTTGGTATGTTGGTAGATAATAACTTGGTTTTTTGAATGTATTTGCTTTTATTAATTTTTTTATTATATTTTTTTGTATGCTAATTATATTATGTATTTCAAATTATATTCGGAGTTTAATAATTTATTTATACTATACTATTTATCACTATATTTACCGTTTATCTTTTTAGAGTACTTATTTGTTTATCTATTTAATTATTAAGATTGCACGTTTATTTGGCTTAGTTATTTAGAATTCAGATTAAATACTAATTTATGTACACTTACTTTATTTAATACAATCTTATAATTATAGATAGCCAAATAGGCGCCTCCTAGCCAGATATGCGGATGATGATGAGGGCAGCTGGTGTAGACTGGATGTGGAAGATAGAAACGTGTGCTATGATGACACAGCTTTTGCAAGACGTGCTAGAGGAGTATACTGGGATGAAGTAGTCTTTCTGAAATAAAAAGTATGGACGCATTTACGGCAAGCGTAAGTAAAATGTCACGATATTGTAGGCGGTCTACACACACAGCGTAAAGTTAAGGTTCATCTGTCTAGCAAAATAAAATAAATTTTCTTTTCCTGTGCATATTCCTAACATTTTCTTCTTTTTTTCTCCACCCTTTAAAGTTAAAGATGACTGCTAACTAATGTTATTGTATTTATTTATTAAAACCCTCGAATTGTTGAGGAATATGTACCGAAACGAACGATAACGAAAATAGGGTGACCCATATGCATTATTTTCGTGGGAATAGGAAACAGAAAATTAATATTATAGAATTAAAAATTGTCAAATTTAACAATGTTTCTCCAACAAATATATGTACAATAACAATATTTGGTGATTAATTCCGCCAAACAGTTGATCAAGCATGAATGCAGTATGCAGCACCGCCCTTCCGCCCGCAAATATGTGCAAATGCAGAAGGTGCGATTAATAATATGCAACACACAAACAAATCAAACCGATACGACACGTGTTTCGCCACCCCACGGGGCATCCTCAGGAGATGTTGACTCGTCGACCGCTTGGACGCGGAAAATTTTAGTGTATATGTGTAGGTCATGAAATTCCGCAAAGTAGCGCCTGATTCCATCATTTATCTTAATGTTTCTCCACTTTTTTTAGACAAAGGAGTATTTAGTCTATCCGTACCTTACCATAATATCTGGCTAAGTTTCACTGATTGATCAGAAAATATACCGACAAGCAGGTAATTTATAGCAGTTGTGTAAATACGCCCCGGAAGGCAATACTTATAATTTTTAGGACAAGTTATGAGGATGATCTATCAATCGAGATAAAGAAAATTATGCCAACACTGAATTTGAAATGCAGTTAGCAATGCAAATACAATAACAGTTTCATAAAAAAAATGTTCAGTTGATTAGTTTTTTTTCGTATTGTATTGTGCTTTTAACTAGATGTTCTAGTTGGGGTGTCTCAGGTTTCTGGTCATTTCTGTTACTTCTGCAATAATATTGTATATCTCCAACTAGGTATACCTATCTATGTAATGTAGTTATATTTAACTCATACAAAAGTGCAGTTTCCCCGCATGTTTCCTAAACACATTAGGCGCTGAACAACACGAATGCAACTCACATTAGCAGTTTTCTAATTGCAATTGAATGAGTGCTAAATGTGCACTAAATTCCTTTTATTTGCACAAATGATGCTTCAATAGTAGCATTAGAGCACCAACTGGGTGCAAACAACTGTCATACAGGATTACTTCGAATAAACAGGCAAAACTGCGCATGGTTACTAGATATCAATAATAGAATACACTAAGAAATAAACACATAACATGTCTGGCAATACGGATGTCCGGCTGTCCGCCTGTTCGTCTGTCCGTCTGTCCGTCTGTTTGTCTATCATATTTTGACACACGGAAGGGAATCAAAACCAATAGGTTACTTCCCATTGACCTAGAATCATGACATTTGGCAAGAAGCAATGTCTTATAGCACAAATATTAAGTAAAGGCAAAAATCCGAAAACCGAAATTTGTAGTTACATCACAAAGAAATCATAATTTTACATACCTACAAGTTTGTACGGAACTCTCGGTGCGCGAGTCCGACTCGCACTTGGCCGGTTTTATAAGTTGAATATCGCCCATAAGTGGTGAACATAACATCTAATACCTAGTCCTAGGTAGGTATTCTTATTATGCTTTAATTAATCACACTATGACAAGATGCATGAATGTGGATGAAGCGAAAGGGGTATGTAAGAGTCGTAGCATGTGGCGTTCTATAGTTTGTGCCTACCCCCATGGGAAAAAGGCGTGAGTTTATGTATGTAATCACACTAGTATCGTAAAAAGCAATGATGTCGTTCACCACACAGAACAAGAATAAACTTAAATCGAATAAAGGTTATTATTATACTAAACTAGCGACCCGCCCCGGCTTCGCACGGGTACAATTTAGATACTAATGTGAGGAATATAAACCTTCCTCTTGAATCACTCTATCTATTGCTGAAAACTACATTAAAATCCGTTGTGTAGTTTAAAATATCTAAGCATACAGACAGCGGGAGCGACTTTGTTTTATACTATGTAAAGATAAAGAACAGGCTCACTTAATTTATTAGCAAGCGGGTAATTCTCATTTCTTTTCAAACAGTTCATGACATTAGGGTTTATACAGGCGGTTATTAAACCGCGCTGCACCGCCAGACAGCTAATTAGGTTCATTATAAGCCGAAGACAATAGTCGAGTCGTGGGTGGTCGGTTTTATTCTTAAAACCCTGATAAATAGGCACGCCTCAACAAGTACTTATAGAGAGTACAGACGGGCCATTAAACTTTTTTGCTCTAATATTCCATTAAAATACTCGTTTTTAGACAACAAACATAATGGAATAATAAGTGTTAGGTAATGTTTAAGTATAATGGGTACTTAAAGCAAAATTAATGTTTCATGATCAAAGTTTTGTTGACCTTTTATACAACATTTTAATGGCTGGACTGTAAGGAATACATAACTTAATTAGCCCATTACTGTCCCACTGCTGGGCACGAGCCTCTTCTCAGAATGATAAGGGTTTAGGCCTTAGTCCACCACGCTGTCCTGGTACTAGTTGGCTGACTACACACACCATCGAGAACTCTATGGAACCCTCTCAGGTGTGCAGGTTTCCTCGCGATGTTTTACCTTCACCGTTAACGCAAGTGATAATCAAATTCGGATCCGCACATGAATTCGAAAAGTCAGAGGTACGGGCTGGGGTCGAACTCCAGACCTGCCTGCATGGAAGGCAAGCGTTCAACCGCTAGGCTATCATTGCTTGCTGCTCAGGCAACACATAGTAAAATGAAATGATGCAAGGATTATTTTATAAAATATATTTTAATATTCATTCATAACATGCATTGTACGTATCACGAATACATACGTGTACGAACATGTACGTATGGACATTCTCATAATATATTTGTAAAACAATAATTTATAGTAGGATGAAATTATTTATCTTATCACATCTATCTAATATAAAATAAAATTCCTCGAAACAGTCGACGGCTTCTTAAAAGCGTTAGTTTATAATAGGACATAAATTTATTTACCTAAGTTTAATATTGTATACCTAAGTCATATAATGTCGCGACACCACTTGTTTCAATTGCAAAGAGCAGTATACATTGCCGATTCCTTCAAGTAAAAATTGTGGAGTAATGTGTTAAAATGACAATGTAGACACAGCAAGATTTAGTGCAAGGTGACGCGACGACTTTGTGAAATAAAATATAATAATTATCTACGACGGGTTGATAGTACCCTGCACGAGGCGCAGCTCGTAACTCAGTCGAATATGACGTCATAATCACCTACACATACACTGGAACACCACTGGATTGTGCACAACTTTATAATAGACTGCCTCATACAGCTGTATTCATAATAAATATGCTATTAACATCCAGTCTTGTCCTAAAACTAAAAATATTAATTAAAAAATATCTTGCAATAAAACACAATATTAAGTTGGAAGCCATGATTAAATAATTTAGTCGCTATGGTGTATTATTTAAAGCACAATTATCATATTGTAACTAGTATAAAATAGCGCCCTCTACTACGCGTGCAGCGCGTCGCTAGTGCCGGCGGGCCGCCCGCAGCGCGCCGCCCTCAGCCTTGTCCAACTTGGTTACAGTACCTGCACTACCTGCCTTCCTACTGGCCGCGGTGACCCGCGCTCCTATCGCTAGTGCCGGCGGGCCGCCCGCAGCGCGCCGCCCTCAGCCTTGTCCAACTTGGTTACAGTACCTGCACTACCTGCCTTCCTACTGGCCGCGGTGACCCGCGCTCCTATCGCTAGTGCCGGCGGGCCGCCCGCAGCGCGCCGCCCTCAGCCTTGTCCAACTTGGTTACAGTACCTGCACTACCTGCCTTCCTACTGGCCGCGGTGACCCGCGCTCCTATCGCTAGTGCCGGCGGGCCGCCCGCAGCGCGCCGCCCTCAGCCTTGTCCAACTTGGTTACAGTACCTGCACTACCTGCCTTCCTACTGGCCGCGGTGACCCGCGCTCCTATCGCTAGTGCCGGCGGGCCGCCCGCAGCGCGCCGCCCTCAGCCTTGTCCAACTTGGTTACAGTACCTGCACTACCTGCCTTCCTACTGGCCGCGGTGACCCGCGCTCCTATCGCTAGTGCCGGCGGGCCGCCCGCAGCGCGCCGCCCTCAGCCTTGTCCAACTTGGTTACAGTACCTGCACTACCTGCCTTCCTACTGGCCGCGGTGACCCGCGCTCCTATCGCTAGTGCCGGCGGGCCGCCCGCAGCGCGCCGCCCTCAGCCTTGTCCAACTTGGTTACAGTACCTGCACTACCTGCCTTCCTACTGGCCGCGGTGACCCGCGCTCCTATCGCTAGTGCCGGCGGGCCGCCCGCAGCGCGCCGCCCTCAGCCTTGTCCAACTTGGTTACAGTACCTGCACTACCTGCCTTCCTACTGGCCGCGGTGACCCGCGCTCCTATCGCTAGTGCCGGCGGGCCGCCCGCAGCGCGCCGCCCTCAGCCTTGTCCAACTTGGTTACAGTACCTGCACTACCTGCCTTCCTACTGGCCGCGGTGACCCGCGCTCCTATCGCTAGTGCCGGCGGGCCGCCCGCAGCGCGCCGCCCTCAGCCTTGTCCAACTTGGTTACAGTACCTGCACTACCTGCCTTCCTACTGGCCGCGGTGACCCGCGCTCCTATCGCTAGTGCCGGCGGGCCGCCCGCAGCGCGCCGCCCTCAGCCTTGTCCAACTTGGTTACAGTACCTGCACTACCTGCCTTCCTACTGGCCGCGGTGACCCGCGCTCCTATCGCTAGTGCCGGCGGGCCGCCCGCAGCGCGCCGCCCTCAGCCTTGTCCAACTTGGTTACAGTACCTGCACTACCTGCCTTCCTACTGGCCGCGGTGACCCGCGCTCCTATCGCTAGTGCCGGCGGGCCGCCCGCAGCGCGCCGCCCTCAGCCTTGTCCAACTTGGTTACAGTACCTGCACTACCTGCCTTCCTACTGGCCGCGGTGACCCGCGCTCCTATCGCTAGTGCCGGCGGGCCGCCCGCAGCGCGCCGCCCTCAGCCTTGTCCAACTTGGTTACAGTACCTGCACTACCTGCCTTCCTACTGGCCGCGGTGACCCGCGCTCCTATCGCTAGTGCCGGCGGGCCGCCCGCAGCGCGCCGCCCTCAGCCTTGTCCAACTTGGTTACAGTACCTGCACTACCTGCCTTCCTACTGGCCGCGGTGACCCGCGCTCCTATCGCTAGTGCCGGCGGGCCGCCCGCAGCGCGCCGCCCTCAGCCTTGTCCAACTTGGTTACAGTACCTGCACTACCTGCCTTCCTACTGGCCGCGGTGACCCGCGCTCCTATCGCTAGTGCCGGCGGGCCGCCCGCAGCGCGCCGCCCTCAGCCTTGTCCAACTTGGTTACAGTACCTGCACTACCTGCCTTCCTACTGGCCGCGGTGACCCGCGCTCCTATCGCTAGTGCCGGCGGGCCGCCCGCAGCGCGCCGCCCTCAGCCTTGTCCAACTTGGTTACAGTACCTGCACTACCTGCCTTCCTACTGGCCGCGGTGACCCGCGCTCCTATCGCTAGTGCCGGCGGGCCGCCCGCAGCGCGCCGCCCTCAGCCTTGTCCAACTTGGTTACAGTACCTGCACTACCTGCCTTCCTACTGGCCGCGGTGACCCGCGCTCCTATCGCTAGTGCCGGCGGGCCGCCCGCAGCGCGCCGCCCTCAGCCTTGTCCAACTTGGTTACAGTACCTGCACTACCTGCCTTCCTACTGGCCGCGGTGACCCGCGCTCCTATCGCTAGTGCCGGCGGGCCGCCCGCAGCGCGCCGCCCTCAGCCTTGTCCAACTTGGTTACAGTACCTGCACTACCTGCCTTCCTACTGGCCGCGGTGACCCGCGCTCCTATCGGTTGATTTCTGAACTACAGTGGTGGTCATATAATTAAGAACGCCTATTTAAAGACAAGATTTTTTTAAACAAACTAGTGTAACTTATTGCATGTATTATTTTTTAATTCTCTGGGTACCGCAAATCTTTTCCATACTAGCGGTACATTTATTTGTACACATGATTAATTAAACAATGAACAGATACATTTTATATGTTGCATCTGAACCTAGTATTACTACTTACTGGCTGGCCAAATAATTAAGAACGCTGAATAGTTCATTTTTTTATTCAAATTTAAATAGAGAACACTCAGTGGTTAAGTCAGTTTTCGAATAATTTAGGCGCCATTTAGTGCTGTAAATCTCTAAAACGTGATAACTTCATATAAAAACAATGGGGAAAAATAAAACTTGCGATAAATCTACAAGGGAAGTCATAATAAAACTTCGCGAGTTGAATTGGTCGTATAAAAAGATAGCTGACCATCTGCAATGCTCGAAAACGATGGTTTTCCATGCTGTGAAGCATTTCAACTCGTATCAAACGACTTCAAATATTCCGCGCGTACCTAAACGGAGAAAGACATCTCGTCGAGATGATCGAAATATCGTTCGTTTGGCAAAACAAAACCCTTTTAAGAATATTTCGGTGAAAATAACCCTTCAGCGATCTCGGCACGCACTATTCGAAGGCGTTTGGTAGAAGAGAAGTTGCATGGAAGGATGGCAAGGAAAGTACCCATGTCGAAACGGTGCCACAGGCAAGCCCGTCTCGCTTTTGCAAGAAGGAATGAAAACTGGTCAGTCAGACAGTGGAAAAATGTTCTTTTTTTTCTGACGAGACAAAGATAAATAGAGTGTGTTCTGATGGAAAACGATACGTACGACGCCCTCCGAATAAAGCATTCGACTCGAAGTATACAAAAGTGACATTAAAGCATGGCGGGGGAAATGTGAAAATTTGGGGTTGCTTTTCTGGTTATGGAGTTGGACCTGTTAGGCTGATAGAAGGAAACATGGATCAATTCCAATACAAAAATATACTGGAAGAAACAATGTTACCCTATGCTGAAGACGTGCTGCCGGTGATTTGGACATTCCAGAACGATAATGATCCGAAATATACTGCACGCATCGTTAAAGAATTCCTCATAACACAATCAGTTTCTGTCTTAAACTGGCCAGCTAACAGCCCAGATCTAAACCCAATTTAACATCTTTGGTGCGAAGTCAAGAGAAGTGTATCAAATCGCCAGTGTGGCAATTTAAGAGAGCTGTATGACGTTTTCTTAGAAGACTGGAACTCAATCTCTCTTGCAAAATGTCAAAAATTGATAGAGTCAATGCCTCGCCGGTGTAAGGCAGTAATTAAATTCCGTGGGCATGCTACTCCCTATTAATTTTAATACAAAATATATTAATTTGCCTTTTTTAGTGTGCATTCTTTCACATCCATGTAATTTATTTAATCTATGTGGTAGCGCCATCTATTTTTGTCGTGACCAATAATTAATTTATTCCGTTCGATGATGTAAAGTATCATTCAGAATGAGCGATAACACCGCCCTCTAGATCCTGTTCCATTCATTCATTCCCGCACGCCTATGACATGCACTGCTGTGTCAAAAAAAGAAAAAAACGAATCGTCCCGAAAAGAAGCCGCGTCGCTAACGTACCGCGCTCACGGACAAGCATCGCGCGCGTGCCGGTTGTGCCGCGCCGAAAGGTTACCGCTGATTCATTCCTATTTGGATAATCTCATAAACTTTGGTGAAGCCACCCGCGGGTGTGATCGTGTGATTGTGAACGAGAAACTCATGTGAACCGGGCTCTGTAACGTGATCGCCACAGCGCCCCGTCTGCTTGACCAGCTCAACGACAAGAAGTCAAGAAGAAATAGTCAGGTAAGGCGTGCTTCCCTTTCCGAGTTCCTTAATCGCCCATTCATATCAGCTCATAGTTTCTAGGCGATTACCCGCCATCTTTAATTATACAGTCCACTTAAATTAAACTATAAACCCATATTCGCAAATCGCCGAGTATTTGGGAGTTTCGCTTCCACTATGTTTCATTTAAATCAATTCTCGAACAGTTTATTAATCGTTCTTAATTATTTGTCCAGGTTAATTTGTGTTTGAATTGGTTACTATGGAACATAAATGGAATTTGTATAAAAAATTGCGATTTTATATCTCTATTACTAATTCAGTTTGCTTTATCAATGTGGCTACTTCATAACAAAACTAATTACTTCTATGAAAAAACACAATACTACATAATAAACCATGATTTTATTCAAACATTTCTAGAACTACAGATCGTTCTTAATTATATGACCACCACTATATATAAGTTTAGACACCTAAATGTTACCGAGATTATCACTTGATACTTTGTTAAACCATTTGATTTTAGTTTAACATTTGGTTTTAGCTCAACGTTAGTTCTGATATCTCCCGATAGAGGCGCTAGTGTACATCTTATCGCTGGCCAATCTTCACAATATCTTATCACGCAAATTATTACACAAATTTATCTAGTTATATATTTTTATATTACACTACAAATTCCTCATGTCATCATGCCTTCATTTTCACAAATATTTAGGGGTCTGCCTTAGAATGGAAACCGACTCCTAATATATTTCGTAAAACGTAAGGATGATAATTTTTCGGGTCGGTTTATTTTTCTTATTACATAATATATTTAGTACCATATAATATTATATAATTATTATACAACGTGTTACATAAATCCCCATGAAAAAGAAAATAATATTTATTAAACCGAAAACCGGTTGTTGTCGTTTACCTCTCAGAGGAAATTAGGTAAGAATGTAAATAACTTTCTGGGTAGTCTACTCTTTAGTTTTATATTTTCATGGTTGCGTTTCAATGATGATTATTTTATGTTTTATCCAAATTCTTTTTTTTTCGGTCATACTATGGTTTTCAAATATTACCAATAGACTTTTTACAAGGGACCTTTTAACCCCCTTTCGGCTTTAGGGGTATTTTTGTAACACGTTGTATAACGTTACAATACCCTATAACAGGCTTTGCAGTAAAGGTACACTGAGCAGTGACCGCTGGTTGCTAACACAAACGCATCAGGTAAACCTAGTCAACATTATAATATAATACAATAATACATACGGACGCTAACGTTTCCACAGCTCGCACACACATCCATATTTTGTACATTTTTTATACATTATTAAAAATAGACGGTAAGGTTTATAGAAACGTAACATAACTAATACAGTTGAATATAGGTATAATCGATAGGGATTTAGCGCTGTGATATAGAATTCTGTTAGACGTTTACGTATCTAAGGGTCTGCGCTAAGTGACGCGTATTGCACACGTAGCAGATCGCTCTCGAGTCGTACGCGACGTTTAGCGAGCAAGCGTCCGGCGTGCGACAACCACCTAGCGAACTCATCCTACTTAGCGCAGGCCCTTACAAAGATAAATTATAAAGAAGGGTACATATTCCGGAGACGGGGAGGTAAGTAGTTATGAAATTGTTGGAAGACGCATAATTATGTCCGGTACAGGACTACAATAAGCTGAGGAGGAATGAGTCCATACATGAGGCATTATACTCTTAATATTCTATTATCATACATTTAACGAGTATTCGTTTAGTAACTTTTAATAAAATAACACAAGCTCCTCTTTAACAATATAGCGGAAAATTTGAGCATTATGACACTCACCTTCTGCGTAGTGTTCAGTAGCAAATGGATTTAATCAAAGGAAGACCTGACACAGATAATTAATGTTGTTATTCGCTTAGCTTTACATAATAAAATAACATTTTCGTGTCATTTAAAATACCGAATTTTCTAATGTAACACTCAGACCAATAAATCTGCGACGTAACATGCATAGAGATATGTTTTCAATTTATTCTAATAAAAATCGCGTATTATTGTATTTTTTACACGATTTATATCTTACTGGTGATATTGCGTACTTCTATTATTTACATTTTAAAATATTAAATAATTGAGCGTAGCATGTTTTGTGTTATATATGATTTTTTGTTAATGTGTGATTTCAATATACAGTATTTAATATGGTAAATACATTTTATTTCAATGAGATTGCGATGAAGAATGATTTCAGTAAGTGTTAAATTGCGGTAGTTTGATTAATGAACACGTTAAACAAATAAAATTATCGAAGACAGCAGCTGCCTTGAATATGAAAGGTTCTGAAATAGTGATTCGTTTTATTAACTTTATATGGAAGATGTGTTGTGAAAAAACTAATATCGCGATCAAATTCTTTTAGCATTGACGGCGGCACTGACTTATAAACTATAGCTGTTGCATTCTATGATTACGTGTCGTACGATTTTTCACAAGGTGCGAATTGTATCGATTCTATTGACACTGTCATAAGGTTCAAATTGCATTGATTCACTCGTGGTGAATAAGCCTAGTCCTTGTCGGTCGCGTCAATCCGCGCGGCCAGCTCCTCGGGTATGTCGGTGAGACACGTGAGGCACGTGAGGCACGTGAGGCCGTTGAGGCCGCTGAGGCCGCTGAGGCCGCTGAGGCCGTGCTATGCGTCAGGGTCGCGGCGCCGCGGCGGCAGGCGCGCCAGCGAGTACGTCTCCGGCTGGAACGTGGGCGGGCACTGCAGGTGCGGGTAGTGCGCCCCGCGCCGCGCGCCCCCCGCACCGCCCGCGCCCCCCGCACCGCCCGCGCCCCCCGCACCGCCCGCACCCCCCGCACCGCCCGCCCACGGGGACCCCGCGCGGCTGGAACTAATGTACATACACTAATGAACACAGGCCGCCTCATACATTACATAATAACCAATCACAGGAGAACTTCCAATAACCACCACGCTCGGTCAGCTTGTTGTTATTAACAGTGAGGAGCCCGCTGCTGACCATATTCATGACGTTATCTCATGGTCGCCCTTTACGACACCCGTTGTTTGACAGGGAGTAAAGCGTGGCCCGAATCAATTTGGGAAAAAGGTGCGAGTTGATATATTTATGTGAACAAGCTTTTTGAGTCTTTTTATCTAAGTCTATTATTAAAAATTAAGGTCCCATTTAAATCAAATTTGTTTCCAATTGTTTTCTACATTTTGGTAATATTTTCGTTAAAAGACGTGACGGTTATTAAATAACTTTTTTTTTTAATGATCAAAAGATTGTTTACTTTGTTTTTCAAATTGGTTTGGGCCAAATGTATAATATCTTTTACTATCCAGAATCACACGATTCAAATTATAGTTCCGATATTTCCAAAAATATTGACTGTTCCTGGCTTCACACAATGACCCCAAATTGATACGGAAGTTGGCTAGTAATTATGCTAGGCATCCACACGTTGCAAATTATGTTAGTTCAGTCCAATCAGAACCGATGTTAAGATGTGTGATCTAAAAATTGTTGTAGACTGGTTGTGTTTGAAACAGTTCTAAAAAATTTATAACTTTGTCATTTATCCACGTGGATGGCATCGTGCCTAGAATAAAATGATTTAAAGTGACACTTGATAGAAACGAAACGTATAAATACGATGCGCATTGTGGCAATATTAAGAAGACCGCCAATAACATCCGGACGCATTACCAGCGTTGAGGCATATTCCGTTCAAACAGAGGCGCACGTTCCAATTCTCAACGTTGGCGCCAACATTAGGGCCAACGTTATTTTGTTAAAATACACGTTTGACAAACAGTATTGGGGCCAACGTGTGGTGCCGCTCTATAATAATGTACTCTATTTTATGAGTAAAAATAATCATTAGAACATTAGATGTAGTACCTCGTTTATTAAAATAATATTAAAGTAATGTACCTGTCGAGCGCTAGATGCAGGTGTTGCGCGGCATGCGGTCGCGGAGTGTACTGCGGAGTGTACTGCGGAGTGTACTGCGGAGTGTACTGCGGGGCGCCCTTGTGCGGCGCCGCCGTGTGCACCTGCGCGGGAACAGATAGTTCACATCGAAACTGTTTACAGGACCCGTTTAAGCGGATCCCTTTTTATTTCGGTGATGACGTTAGTAGTAGTAGTATGACGTTGTAGTTGCATGAATGAGTTCACATACACGACAGTATTCCGAATCCAGTAAAACATACTGGATCCGTTATTTCCTGCCTGCCAAATATACGACGCAGCTGCCATTTGTTTAACTGATCCGTCGGTACAGATGTGAACAACACATTCAGTACCGGCGGATCCGCTGTGTAAATGGGCTCTTACTGGACCGATACAGTTGGGAGGATATCAGTTGGCAGCAGATACAATGAGTATGTCTTTAACGACATAGTCTATACATGCTGGAGGTAACGCGGTGTAAATACGATTGTGTGTACCTTATCGTTTCTCCTCAGCGAGTCCCGCCACCTGTCGGACCGGTCGGGTGCGGGCGGCGGCGACCGTCGTGAACGTGTTGTAGTCGAGCTAGTGGTGCCGCTCGCACTGCTAGTGTTACTCGCACCGGTCGCACTGGTCGCCTCGTCGCGGTACACTATCTTCTCGTAACTGTACCATAACATAAAATGTTGTGACGTTAGGATAGAGTGGTTAACCGGAATAATAATAATATTAATAGGAGCGACCTGAGCACGATGTGAGTGACACACATCTACCGGATAATGATGTCATGAATACATTCTGGCGCAATATCTGGTCGATGCCTGTCACTCACACTGAAGGTGACTGGATGCAGGAGGTCCAGCGAGCATGTGAACCGATTGAGGAAATGGGGGACATTATTATTGTCCCCCAAGACGTAACCAGTGCAGTCCGTCCAATATAATAATAATAATTTTTAATAATGTCCAATGGCGAATTGGAAATCCCCTGGCCCAGACGGACTGCACAACTTCTGGCTAAAATGGTTACGCAGTTCACATGCTCGTTTGGCCTCACAATTCCAGTCGTCTTTGGATTCTGGGTCGCTTCCACCGTTTTTAACGACTGGAATTACCCATCTGCTCCATAAATCAGGTAGTACTGCGGAACCAAAAAATTATAGACCCATTACATGCTTACCGACCATCTATAAGCTTCTTACGTCCATTTTGAGAGCCAAAATTAATACTCACATTATAAATAATTCTATCATGTCTGCTTCTCAAAATGGATGTAAGAATGGGTCCCGCGGTACTAATGAGCTACTCCTCATTGATATGGCCATTAGCCAACAAGTTCGCCGATCCCGAAAGGATCTGTCGACATGTTGGATAGATTATAAGAAGACCTACGACTCGGTACCACATACATGGCTCATGAGGGTGCTGGAGTTGTATAAAGTAAATACAACTCTATGCGCCTTCTTGACGTCATGTATGGGGCAATGGAGGACAGTCCTTCACTATCCAGGATGTCGGCAAATTCAAGGGAGAGGAGAACCAATAAGGATTGAGCGAGGTATATTCCAGGGCGATAGTCTGAGCCCGCTGTGGTTTTGTTTAGCCTTGAACCCTCTGAGCACATTGCTTGAGGGTTCAGGGTTAGGCTACCGGTTGAGAAGAGGTGGTCAGGTAATATCCCACCTCCTTTACATGGACGATCTGAAACTCTTTGCCCCCAACAACTTGCAACTGATGAAGTTACTGAAAGTAACTGAAACTTTCAGTAATTCCATCAGGATGGAATTTGGTGTGGACAAGTGTGCAGTCATGCATGTAAAGCGAGGAGGGATTATGGAATCCGTGGGAACACAACTCTCGGATTCCATACACCTCAGATCCCTCTCCTCAACCGAAACCTACAAATACTTGGGCATGTCGGAGGCATTAGGCATCAATGAGACCGACATGAAGCAACCGTTACGGGAGCGCTTCTATGGCCGCCTGAAAAAGGTACTTAAAAGTCTTTTATCAGGCGGAAATAAGGTGCGCGCCTTTAACGGTTGGGTCATGCCGGTCCTGATGTACTCCTTCGGCATACTCAAGTGGACTCAGACTGAACTTGACGCCCTGGATAGGAGGGTCCGTACGCTGCTGACTGCATACCGAATGCATCACCCACGTTCATCGGTGATGAGGCTGTACATTCCGAGGAAGTGTGGGGGTCGAGGCTTTTTAAATGCTAAGACCCTCCACAACCGCGAGGTGTGCAGCCTCAGGGAGTACTTCCTGCAAGCAGACGTGGGGATGCATCGAGATGTAGTCGCAGTGGACAAAGGATTCACCCCGCTCTCCTTGGCTAAAGAGAACTGGCGCAAGCCTGTATTACTGGATACTAATGGCCGCAGGGAGGTATGGCAGAGCAAGGAGCTTCACGGACGCTTTTACCGGGCCCTTCATGGGCCCGATGTAGACTTCCTAGCGTCCGTAGCCTGCCTACGTTTCGGTGATCTCTTTGGGGAAACCGAAGGTTTTGTCTGTGCAATTATGGACGAAGTTATGATGACGAACAACTACCGGAAATATATTGTGAAGGACGGCACGGTTGACATCTGTCGGGCATGTCACTGTCCCGGTGAATCCATTCGACATATTATTTCCGGTTGTTCTCGTCTTGCTAACGGCGAGTATTTACACAGACACAACCTAGTAGCTAGGATTATCCACCAGCAACTTGCTCTGAAATACAACCTTGTGGACGCAGAAGTACCATACTACAAGTATGTGCCCGACCCAGTTCTCAAGAATGGCCATATCACATTGTACTGGGACCGATCTATCATCACCGACAGGACTATTGTTGCCAATAAGCCTGACATAGTGGTGATAGATCGAACAGAGCGTCTCACAATGATTGTTGATATCACTGTCCCACATGACGAGAACCTTGTGAAAGCCGAGAAAGATAAGGAAATTAAGTATCAAGACTTGGCACACGAGGTTGTCGACATGTGGGAGGTTGACTCAGCAGTCATTGTGCCGATAGTCGTTACGGCCAATGGCTTAATAGCCAAGAGCCTCGACCATCATTTGACGAGGCTCTCGTTGGGCGGCTGGGTCAAAGGCCTGATACAGAAAGCGGTACTTCTGGACACGGCACGTATTGTCAGGAGGTTCCTCTCTCTGAGGCCCTGACCACCGGTAGCTTGGACCCTGTTCCCGATGCCGGTGGGCTACTATTTTTTATATTTTTAAATGTTTTTTTTATATTTTTTATAGAAATATTTAAAAATGTAAATAATATGTACATATAAATGAATAAACGAATATTAATAGCCACGAAAACAAATGGTATCTTCAAAGAAAAAAGAAAATGTCATTGTAGATCATTTTTTGCCCGTTAACTGCTAAAATGGGCTTCGTAATTACCGCTAAAACGAACAGCTAAATAAAAAATGTCACAATTTTCATGCTTGGCAGACGGATCAAAGATCGCAGTTTGTTATGGGATATATATAAATAACTGTAAAAATAATAGTTCCCACTTTAAAAGGCTCTAAGCTTTAAAATTAATAGTTTGCACTTTAATATTTTTAACTTTAAAGTCTCTTCGCAATAAGAGAGAAAATGACAGATAGTTGAAAGGTAAGTTTTAGGCTATGTTAGAATTGTGACTATTTTACGCACGAGCCGAGCCGCGGTAGCTGCCGGACAGTGGCAGACTTCGTAACGTCTCAGCAAGGGGTGCGCGGAAGCGGGGTTGTTGGGGCTGTGGCCCCCTTTCCGAGGTTGCGGGTACGATCCGTTAATACGGGTCGGTCTAGGGGCGGCTGTACGTAACGCCTTCAACTCCGTCCCCCACTCGACTATACTGGAGGCACTCCGGTATCACAGAGTGCCCCAGTACCTGAGGGGCCTCCTGCCTAACTCCGTCCCCCACTCGACTATACTGGAGGCACTCCGGTATCACAGAGTGCCCCAGTACTTGAGGGTCCTCCTAGCCAACTACTTGGAGGACCGCGAGGTCCTCCAAGTAGACAAAACGGCCAGGTTGAGGCGATACGGCGCGGAGTGCGGTGTTCCACAGGGGTCGGTGCTGGGGCCCACCCTGTGGAACATCGGGTTCGATTGGTTCCTGCGGGGGGCCCTCCTCCCGGGCACGAGTGTCATCTGCTACGCAGACGACACTCTTCTCACTGCCCGGGGGAAGGACTTTGGGGAGGCGGCCTGTCTGGCATCGGCTGGCGGGTCCTTGGTGGCGGGGAGGACCCGCCGCCTGGGGTTGAGGGTGGCGCTGAACAAGACCGAGGCCGTGTTTTTCCACGGGCCTCGGCAGCGCCGCTGCCCTCCTGATGCCCACATAGCCGTGGAGGGCGTCAGAGTCGGGATCCGGCCCCAGATGAAATATCTGGGCCTGGTGCTGGACAGCGGGTGGCGCTTCGGCCCGCACTTCAGCGGGCTGTCGAGGCGCCTGCTGAGGGCCGCCGACGCCCTATCGTGGCTCCTCCCCAACCTGGGAGGTCCCAGCGCACGATGCCGGCGTCTGTATGCCGGCATCCTGCGGAGCATGGCCCTCTACGGGGCCCCCATCTGGGCGGACTCCCTTCGCAGGAGGGAGAATGCCACCGCTCTCCGCAGGCCGCAAAGGGCCATTGCACAGCGGGTGGCGAGGGCCTACCGCTGGGTGGGTTTTTCGGCGGCGTGCGCTCTGGCCGGCACCCCCCCTTGGGAGCTCGAGGCGTGGGTGCTCGCCAGAGTGTACGAGTGGACGGCGCGTCGGAAAGCGCTGGGAGAGCGCCCCGTCGCGGAAGAGCGGGAGGCCGTACGGCGGGAGGCGAGGGACGCCATCGTCGTCTACTGGACGGACGACCTCGCTACCGCCACCTTTGGCCGTCGGACGCTGGACGCGCTCGGCCCAGTTCTGCGAGACTGGCTCGAGCGGCCACACGGTTTCCTCTCTTTCCGTCTGGTCCAGGTGCTGTCAGGGCATGGCTGCTTTGGCTCGCACCTGCACAGGATCGGGAGGGAGGAAGCCCCAGCGCGCCACGACTGCGGCGCGGCGGAGGACACGGCGCAGCACACCCTGGAGGTGTGCCCGGCTTGGTCTGAGCCGCGCCGCAGTCTGATTGCGGAGATCGGCCAGGACTTCTCGCTTCCCGGCGTGGTTCGTTCCATGCTGGGGAGCGAGGAGGCTTGGGCTGCAGTCGCCTCCTTCTGCGAGGACGTCATTTCGCAGAAGGAGGCGGCGGAGCGCGCGCGTGAGGACGACCCTCTCGCTGCGCCGCTCCGCAAGCGAAGAAGAGGTCGGAGAAGACGCCATCTTCTCCCTTCTCTTGGTGGTGTTGGGCGGGCGACAGGCGCGGGGGTGCCTCCACCCGCATTGCACTCCACACCACCTCCGCCGGACATTCCCAACCCTCCCCCCCTGGGGAGGACTTGAGGGGCCTGCCGCGAAGGCGGGCGATCGTCGGAGGGGACTGGATGTAAAGGCTACGCCGGTTTCCCAGTCCCCTCCAGTGCGATGCAGGAATGCCGCTGGGTCGTTTTAGTGGGTATACCGGGCTTGCCCGGGGAGTCCCACATAACCCCCCATTCCCCCAAATGGGCGGGTATGCGTAACTGTATTTTTTCCCAGCGCAAACAAAAAAAAAAAAAAAGGGGCGGCTGTACGTCGCCTATATATATTTGCCTGGGCCGCGGAGATTAACTCCGCGGCGGCCGGTGAGTAGTTGTTATGGGTGTTTCTGTAGGGGCGCCTGAAGTGTTTCACGCCAGCCGTGCGATCTGATCCCAGCCGGGTGAGACCTCCAGTAGCCTGGGGGAGGCCCGGTGAAGGTCGATACCAGCAACAGGGTGGTGACTTTAGTTGGCGCCCGCCTATAGATGGTGATTGACTTATGATTATAACGCACTCAGAGCTAGCTGATTACGTTGCAATACGTAGGATGTATGGGTGTATTAGGCGATTTGAGATGGGTGTATGTCGTTCTATGTAAACGCTATGTATGTGTGCTCACCCTCTCGTGCAGCGTATAGCGTGTCAATCCCACTTTAGAATGTTTAGTAGTGATTGTATGTGCCGCGCGCTGTAGCGCCTAGCTGTTAACTAGTAGCTACGCGCGCGGTGGATGTATGTTGTATATTGTGGAGTCATTTGTGTGGGTAGGTCGCGTGTAGTGTGGTTGCGACGTACTCAGGCGCCATGTGCGGTGGTGGGGCGCCGGCGCCGTGGAGAGGAGAGTGATCGGCCGATAGCTCTCCGGCTGATTTTTCCCGGGCTTGGGGATCATCACGTCCCTCCCTAGCTTCTGTGTGTGGGAATTTCCCGGTGCGGAGTATTCCTGTGCACAAGCGCGCTAGCGGCGCCGCGTCGCCACAGTGCGTCCACACCGGGGCCTTCTTGGGCTTCGTGCGGAGGATCGCCCGCCGCACCTGACACGGGGAGACGAGTATAGGTTCGTCCGTTGGGGCTATGGGCGTGCGCAAGTACGGAGAGTGGCAGTAACGATTCGCCAATCACTTTATACCATTCGTTTAAAACCTCTTCCAAACAGACGCGGCGTGCGGTGGCGGCCAGTAGTGTCCCCCCCCCCCCCCGCCCCGCCCCGCCCCGCCCCGCCCCGCCCCGCCCCGCCCCGCCCCGCCCCGCCCCGCCCCGCCCCGCCCCGCCCCGCCCCGCCCCGCCCCGCCCCGCCCCGCAACCCCCGTGTGAGCGAGCGTGCGGGCGCCGGCCATAGCGCAGTCAGTTGCTCATTTTTACAACAGGCCGCGTGTACCGCGTTGAAAAATGGCGCCAAATACACTAATTTTAATAGAAACAGTGCAAAAATATCCAGTTCTTTATGATTCTCCACACCGTGATTACAAAAACATTAAGATTAAAAACAAGATATGGGATAATATCATTTTTAATTGATTATAGTGCAAACCATTCATTTAAAAAAATAGAAGTATTAAAATTATAGTACATTATTATTTTGTTGTGAAAACATTATTTTTGAAGTATACCTATTTTTTGGTATTAATTTCATTAATTTTAAAGTCCTTTTACATACATCGCGTTTGTTATTAACAGACAAGACGTTTCTGTTTATCCTCGCGACGTTATCAATGAGGCTATTTATGGAGACGCTCCGCGAGATCAGTTCAAACATATGACGACAGTACGCAGGAAATAGTAGCCGAGTACACGAAGGATCCCGCGGGTATATAAACGAGACCTTAGTCACGCTTAACGACACCCACGAGTGAGGTTACCTATTATTTGCCGGAAACCACACGGAACAAACCAGATAAATTATACTAAATCGAAGCCAGCACAACGTATCAGTACAAAGACGTACATATTTGATGACGTGACGCCTGTTCCGACTTGTATAAAACCAGTACTGACCCGTCCTTCCCCCTCACGGATACCGGCTTGCCCGCGCCGGTACAGCTGCCCGTACTGCTGCCGCCCTCTCCTGCACACACCTCGCCGTAGATCACGTCAGGAACTAAAACAACAACAACAATATTCTAAGCAACTAACAAACTACTTCATGGTAATAAGGGAACGTACCCATACTACGTGACCCATTTTTTACAATTTTTTACCCGTCTCCCCCCTCGGTGACAACCCGTAGTATATGACCAAGTGCCCCGTGACCAAACGTAGTATTTTTAAGACCCCCTCCTCCCCTTAACGGGTCACGTAGTATGGGTACGTTCTCTAACATGTCTTAAATTAAAACTATGTTTAAACTGTCACAACTCTATGATTATTTGAAGATAGATCAAGCTTTAAAAATACTTGAACTAGTGACACAACATTACACAGTGTATATTCTGATGTCATAACGCTACAATTGACACGCGGATATGATGCAAAACACACTCGGTTGCAGTTTAGCGCACGCGCTCGAAGGAAACTGATGTCAAAATGGCTGCTGCTGCAGCAGAGTTGTCACGTTCCGCCAATCTTTGTCGCAGAATAAGCACAGAATCTGATCAGAAAATGTTGCGTGAATCCGCGAAAAGTAAGGAAATCACTCGTTCACGCCCGCACTTGGTACGGGAAGGCTGACTGTGCTATCTATATCCAAGCACCTAACTAACTCCCTTGTCCAACAATATGGCTACTGGTACATTACCGATGTTGTCGAGCCTCTGCAGCAGTTCATGTTGCGCGGCAGCTCGGTTGAGATGCTCGACTCCCATCAGCACCCGGTTGGTGTACACCTGTCGTCGTTCCTCCGCCTGCTTCTTCAGCATGAACTGCTCCAGTGTCACGAAACCCACTAAGTTCTCCGTCTGCTGGAAAATGTGGATACGTTTTAGGGCGTTAAGTGACGCGTCAGCTAGACTTCGCGGGACAGAGTGCCAAACTGTAAGCTCAGAACGGCCATTACTTTTGGACTTTTTATACCTATAGGCGATATATACGAAATACGGTTGATTATGGAGATACCTTTGGTTATAATTACCCATAAAAGCGAAGCGAAACACCATGGCGATTTGCTTTTTAAAATACTCAAAACGCACAAGGCCGAAATTAGGTCGCGTCTTGCTAAACGTCGCAGTTAGACGTCGGTTGGACGGAAGAGTTCAGTAACAACTAACTCATTCTACGCGTTTTGAATAGGGAGAGACACCATTACGCGACCGAAAGTTCGGTAACTGAATCCTTGACCAAACCGAAAAAACTTGACATACGCTGAATGGAATTATTCAGCAAAGGTGTAATTTATGATGCGTATAATTCCAACCTTGGTGTGTTTGCAACCGAATAACGCTGAAACGTAAGATCTACCGCCGAACTTTGGCCGCAGAAGTTTAGCGTGGTGTAGTGCCATCAAGTCGACTGGAAAAATGTAAAATAAACGCTACAGAGACAATTTCTTACATTTCAACTGATAGCTCGTTGTGGACTTACTTTCGGTTTAGGTTTGGGCACGTGCAACGTAGGCTTTGTTACAAAGTCACTCTTATCAAAGTCGAGTAAGTTGGGGTTAGACGCGTGGATGTAGTTGATGGGCTTCGGGACGCGCCGCAAGCGGGAACCCTCCTCGCTGTCGGCGGGGGGCACGGGGGGCGCGGGGGGCGCGGGGGGCGCGGGGGGCGCGGCCGGCGCGGGGGGCACTGCGGGCGCGGCCGGCGCGTCCGGGGGGGGCATGCGCCGGTAGCTGCGGTAGTGCTCGGTGGGGACTGGCACGCCTGCCTGCTTGTTCTGCAGAATACGATTCTTAATTATGAACGAGTTGAAATCTAATCGGGATAAATTTTTATATTAAGAGTATAAACGAAATCATGTAATTCCTTCAAACCTCGTGATGTACTGCTGACATAGATTAACACTGCACGGGATACTATTGGACTCAATAAAAAAAATTACAAGAAGTAAACATGTGTTGTTAACATGAGGCATTTTAGCACCCCGAGCGAATAGCGCGGCTATCGCTCGCCACGCGGTCATTTAACTCGAGGCGCTAAAATGTCTCACGTCAAGAACACAATGTTTACTTCTTGTTTTATTTTTATTAAATTCAAAAGTATCCCGTGTAGGTTAATCTATGTCAGCAGTACATCACGAGGTTTGAAGGAATTACATGATTTCGTTTACACCCTGTATAGTACAGAATTAATGACAATAGGATTCCCTACTATGTATAAATATTGTGATGTATTAAAAAATTGCCTATTGACAAACATTTCCAAACAGTCAATCAACGCGAGCATTTTCACATATTTACCGTGTTGCCATACAGCACCTCGGTACATGACATTTTGATCTTAAATACCATCTACTATTTAACATTAAAATTGATACCCTGCAAAATAATCAAAGATTTTCTGAGATGGCTTACCTTGAGCTTAGCGTCATCCTTAGTCTTATTCCTGTAGAAAAACCTTAGGTACTTCCTATCGAGGCTAGTAGAAGAGTGCGGTACATTCTCGTGTGACTCGCTACGTTGCATGCGGTGCGTCAGTTTCTTCAGCGAGCCGAACTTTGACTTGTCCTTTTCCTTGTCGCGGTCGCGGGATCGCTCGCGCTCCTTGTGAGGGCTTTCTGTGTCCGATTCCGTTTCGGAGTAGTCCGTCTCCGAAAACTGCTTTGAGACGTCCATCTGAGAATGTGTTGATTAATTAATAATTTTCAAATATTACATCCAACAAAATAGGAATTTGAAATTATTTAAGGTGCTTACAAGCGAGTTACGAGCGTAACTTTTTTGATAACGTATCTACACTATACGTTAATGATTCTTAACTTTTATTTGCCGACAGTTGACACTGTGGCAATCAACGGTTGACTAGAATGAACTTTTCGGTCGGCAAAAGCCGTATCTCAGCAAGAGGATTTATTTTTTGATTTAGGGGATAGCCATGCATGGCTTAGTTTATAATTCAAGGACTAGTGGGTATTTTTTTTTCCAGTTCAATACTTACATTAGTAGCTAGCGAAGGTAGCAGCGTGGCCCGATGTATGAGTTGTATCCACGCCAGCTGCGCGTCCCTGGTGTCGCACGCGAAGTAGAAGGCGGTGCCGGTGTGGTACACTTTGAACGCGTGCGCGCGCGACTTCACCTCGCCCGCCGCGCTCACCGTGAAGCCTTCCAGGTAGATCATACAGTCCGCCTTGGAGCACTGCCACACGGAACGGAATATTAGTGACGGATCCAACAGGGCGCTGCTAGGTCGGTCGGCGCCACAGACTACCCCAATAGATACCGCATTTTGAACATTTTGTTATGTTTAGAGTTCACCAAATTTGGCGGGAGGCACGGGTTGCGCGGAGAGTGACAAGTGCAATATGATTGGCTATTTCAAAGACACATTCGATCGTGCAACATTCGTAGGGATGGGATAGGGACATTAAATATCGATTCTGTAGTCGATAATTTTTTTAAAGGAATGGAGTTCTTGTGCACAGGTTACCCTCTTCCGCATAGAGGGCAGTTTGTGCGCAGCACACATCAATGCATTTGCAATGATATAAGTAACTCGTTGCTTGGATTGACATCTTGAGTGTCCCGCACACGCCGCCCGCCGCGCCGCTCTGGGGGGGGATGTGGTCGGCGCGCTACTCACCTCGGGCGTGCGGTACGCGTACAGCAGGTTGTGCGTCAGCAGCAGGTGGCGGCGCGCCCAGCGCGGCTGCGAGGCGCCGCGCGCGCGGACGCGCTGCCACACGCCGCCCGCCGCGCCGCTCTGGGGGGGGATGTGGTCGGCGCGCTACTCACCTCGGGCGTGCGGTACGCGTACAGCAGGTTGTGCGTCAGCAGCAGGTGGCGGCGCGCCCAGCGCGGCTGCGAGGCGCCGCGCGCGCGCACGCGCTGCCACACGCCGCCCGCCGCGCCGCTCTGGGGGGGGATGTGGTCGGCGCGCTACTCACCTCGGGCGTGCGGTACGCGTACAGCAGGTTGTGCGTCAGCAGCAGGTGGCGGCGCGCCCAGCGCGGCTGCGAGGCGCCGCGCGCGCGCACGCGCTGCCACACGCCGCCCGCCGCGCCGCTCTGGGGGGGGATGTGGTCGGCGCGCTACTCACCTCGGGCGTGCGGTACGCGTACAGCAGGTTGTGCGTCAGCAGCAGGTGGCGGCGCGCCCAGCGCGGCTGCGAGGCGCCGCGCGCGCGCACGCGCTGCCACACGCCGCCCGCCGCGCCGCTCTGGGGGGGGATGTGGTCGGCGCGCTACTCACCTCGGGCGTGCGGTACGCGTACAGCAGGTTGTGCGTCAGCAGCAGGTGGCGGCGCGCCCAGCGCGGCTGCGAGGCGCCGCGCGCGCGCACGCGCTGCCACACGCCGCCCGCCGCGCCGCTCTGGGGGGGGATGTGGTCGGCGCGCTACTCACCTCGGGCGTGCGGTACGCGTACAGCAGGTTGTGCGTCAGCAGCAGGTGGCGGCGCGCCCAGCGCGGCTGCGAGGCGCCGCGCGCGCGCACGCGCTGCCACACGCCGCCCGCCGCGCCGCTCTGGGGGGGGATGTGGTCGGCGCGCTACTCACCTCGGGCGTGCGGTACGCGTACAGCAGGTTGTGCGTCAGCAGCAGGTGGCGGCGCGCCCAGCGCGGCTGCGAGGCGCCGCGCGCGCGCACGCGCTGCCACACGCCGCCCGCCGCGCCGCTCTGGGGGGGGATGTGGTCGGCGCGCTACTCACCTCGGGCGTGCGGTACGCGTACAGCAGGTTGTGCGTCAGCAGCAGGTGGCGGCGCGCCCAGCGCGGCTGCGAGGCGCCGCGCGCGCGCACGCGCTGCCACACGCCGCCCGCCGCGCCGCTCTGGGGGGGGATGTGGTCGGCGCGCTACTCACCTCGGGCGTGCGGTACGCGTACAGCAGGTTGTGCGTCAGCAGCAGGTGGCGGCGCGCCCAGCGCGGCTGCGAGGCGCCGCGCGCGCGCACGCGCTGCCACACGCCGCCCGCCGCGCCGCTCTGGGGGGGGATGTGGTCGGCGCGCTACTCACCTCGGGCGTGCGGTACGCGTACAGCAGGTTGTGCGTCAGCAGCAGGTGGCGGCGCGCCCAGCGCGGCTGCGAGGCGCCGCGCGCGCGCACGCGCTGCCACACGCCGCCCGCCGCGCCGCTCTGGGGGGGGATGTGGTCGGCGCGCTACTCACCTCGGGCGTGCGGTACGCGTACAGCAGGTTGTGCGTCAGCAGCAGGTGGCGGCGCGCCCAGCGCGGCTGCGAGGCGCCGCGCGCGCGCACGCGCTGCCACACGCCGCCCGCCGCGCCGCTCTGGGGGGGGATGTGGTCGGCGCGCTACTCACCTCGGGCGTGCGGTACGCGTACAGCAGGTTGTGCGTCAGCAGCAGGTGGCGGCGCGCCCAGCGCGGCTGCGAGGCGCCGCGCGCGCGCACGCGCTGCCACACGCCGCCCGCCGCGCCGCTCTAGGGGGGGGATGTGGTCGGCGCGCTACTCACCTCGGGCGTGCGGTACGCGTACAGCAGGTTGTGCGTCAGCAGCAGGTGGCGGCGCGCCCAGCGCGGCTGCGAGGCGCCGCGCGCGCGCACGCGCTGCCACACGCCGCCCGCCGCGCCGCTCTGGGGGGGGATGTGGTCGGCGCGCTACTCACCTCGGGCGTGCGGTACGCGTACAGCAGGTTGTGCGTCAGCAGCAGGTGGCGGCGCGCCCAGCGCGGCTGCGAGGCGCCGCGCGCGCGCACGCGCTGCCACACGCCGCCCGCCGCGCCGCTCTGGGGGGGGATGTGGTCGGCGCGCTACTCACCTCGGGCGTGCGGTACGCGTACAGCAGGTTGTGCGTCAGCAGCAGGTGGCGGCGCGCCCAGCGCGGCTGCGAGGCGCCGCGCGCGCGCACGCGCTGCCACACGCCGCCCGCCGCGCCGCTCTGGGGGGGGATGTGGTCGGCGCGCTACTCACCTCGGGCGTGCGGTACGCGTACAGCAGGTTGTGCGTCAGCAGCAGGTGGCGGCGCGCCCAGCGCGGCTGCGAGGCGCCGCGCGCGCGCACGCGCTGCCACACGCCGCCCGCCGCGCCGCTCTGGGGGGGGATGTGGTCGGCGCGCTACTCACCTCGGGCGTGCGGTACGCGTACAGCAGGTTGTGCGTCAGCAGCAGGTGGCGGCGCGCCCAGCGCGGCTGCGAGGCGCCGCGCGCGCGCACGCGCTGCCACACGCCGCCCGCCGCGCCGCTCTGGGGGGGGATGTGGTCGGCGCGCTACTCACCTCGGGCGTGCGGTACGCGTACAGCAGGTTGTGCGTCAGCAGCAGGTGGCGGCGCGCCCAGCGCGGCTGCGAGGCGCCGCGCGCGCGCACGCGCTGCCACACGCCGCCCGCCGCGCCGCTCTGGGGGGGGATGTGGTCGGCGCGCTACTCACCTCGGGCGTGCGGTACGCGTACAGCAGGTTGTGCGTCAGCAGCAGGTGGCGGCGCGCCCAGCGCGGCTGCGAGGCGCCGCGCGCGCGCACGCGCTGCCACACGCCGCCCGCCGCGCCGCTCTGGGGGGGGATGTGGTCGGCGCGCTACTCACCTCGGGCGTGCGGTACGCGTACAGCAGGTTGTGCGTCAGCAGCAGGTGGCGGCGCGCCCAGCGCGGCTGCGAGGCGCCGCGCGCGCGCACGCGCTGCCACACGCCGCCCGCCGCGCCGCTCTGGGGGGGGGATGTGGTCGGCGCGCTACTCACCTCGGGCGTGCGGTACGCGTACAGCAGGTTGTGCGTCAGCAGCAGGTGGCGGCGCGCCCAGCGCGGCTGCGAGGCGCCGCGCGCGCGCACGCGCTGCCACACGCCGCCCGCCGCGCCGCTCTGGGGGGGGATGTGGTCGGCGCGCTACTCACCTCGGGCGTGCGGTACGCGTACAGCAGGTTGTGCGTCAGCAGCAGGTGGCGGCGCGCCCAGCGCGGCTGCGAGGCGCCGCGCGCGCGCACGCGCTGCCACACGCCGCCCGCCGCGCCGCTCTGGGGGGGGATGTGGTCGGCGCGCTACTCACCTCGGGCGTGCGGTACGCGTACAGCAGGTTGTGCGTCAGCAGCAGGTGGCGGCGCGCCCAGCGCGGCTGCGAGGCGCCGCGCGCGCGCACGCGCTGCCACACGCCGCCCGCCGCGCCGCTCTGGGGGGGGATGTGGTCGGCGCGCTACTCACCTCGGGCGTGCGGTACGCGTACAGCAGGTTGTGCGTCAGCAGCAGGTGGCGGCGCGCCCAGCGCGGCTGCGAGGCGCCGCGCGCGCGCACGCGCTGCCACACGCCGCCCGCCGCGCCGCTCTGGGGGGGGATGTGGTCGGCGCGCTACTCACCTCGGGCGTGCGGTACGCGTACAGCAGGTTGTGCGTCAGCAGCAGGTGGCGGCGCGCCCAGCGCGGCTGCGAGGCGCCGCGCGCGCGCACGCGCTGCCACACGCCGCCCGCCGCGCCGCTCTGGGGGGGGATGTGGTCGGCGCGCTACTCACCTCGGGCGTGCGGTACGCGTACAGCAGGTTGTGCGTCAGCAGCAGGTGGCGGCGCGCCCAGCGCGGCTGCGAGGCGCCGCGCGCGCGCACGCGCTGCCACACGCCGCCCGCCGCGCCGCTCTGGGGGGGGATGTGGTCGGCGCGCTACTCACCTCGGGCGTGCGGTACGCGTACAGCAGGTTGTGCGTCAGCAGCAGGTGGCGGCGCGCCCAGCGCGGCTGCGAGGCGCCGCGCGCGCGCACGCGCTGCCACACGCCGCCCGCCGCGCCGCTCTGGGGGGGGATGTGGTCGGCGCGCTACTCACCTCGGGCGTGCGGTACGCGTACAGCAGGTTGTGCGTCAGCAGCAGGTGGCGGCGCGCCCAGCGCGGCTGCGAGGCGCCGCGCGCGCGCACGCGCTGCCACACGCCGCCCGCCGCGCCGCTCTGGGGGGGGGATGTGGTCGGCGCGCTACTCACCTCGGGCGTGCGGTACGCGTACAGCAGGTTGTGCGTCAGCAGCAGGTGGAGGCGCGCCCAGCGCGGCTGCGAGGCGCCGCGCGCGCGCACGCGCTGCCACACGCCGCCCGCCGCGCCGCTCTGGGGGGGGATGTGGTCGGCGCGCTACTCACCTCGGGCGTGCGGTACGCGTACAGCAGGTTGTGCGTCAGCAGCAGGTGGCGGCGCGCCCAGCGCGGCTGCGAGGCGCCGCGCGCGCGCACGCGCTGCCACACGCCGCCCGCCGCGCCGCTCTGGGGGGGGATGTGGTCGGCGCGCTACTCACCTCGGGCGTGCGGTACGCGTACAGCAGGTTGTGCGTCAGCAGCAGGTGGCGGCGCGCCCAGCGCAGCTGCGAGGCGCCGCGCGCGCGCACGCGCTGCCACACGCCGCCCGCCGCGCCGCTCTGGGGGGGGATGTGGTCGGCGCGCTACTCACCTCGGGCGTGCGGTACGCGTACAGCAGGTTGTGCGTCAGCAGCAGGTGGCGGCGCGCCCAGCGCGGCTGCGAGGCGCCGCGCGCGCGCACGCGCTGCCACACGCCGCCCGCCGCGCCGCTCTGGGGGGGGATGTGGTCGGCGCGCTACTCACCTCGGGCGTGCGGTACGCGTACAGCAGGTTGTGCGTCAGCAGCAGGTGGCGGCGCGCCCAGCGCGGCTGCGAGGCGCCGCGCGCGCGCACGCGCTGCCACACGCCGCCCGCCGCGCCGCTCTGGGGGGGGATGTGGTCGGCGCGCTACTCACCTCGGGCGTGCGGTACGCGTACAGCAGGTTGTGCGTCAGCAGCAGGTGGCGGCGCGCCCAGCGCGGCTGCGAGGCGCCGCGCGCGCGCACGCGCTGCCACACGCCGCCCGCCGCGCCGCTCTGGGGGGGGATGTGGTCGGCGCGCTACTCACCTCGGGCGTGCGGTACGCGTACAGCAGGTTGTGCGTCAGCAGCAGGTGGCGGCGCGCCCAGCGCGGCTGCGAGGCGCCGCGCGCGCGCACGCGCTGCCACACGCCGCCCGCCGCGCCGCTCTGGGGGGGGATGTGGTCGGCGCGCTACTCACCTCGGGCGTGCGGTACGCGTACAGCAGGTTGTGCGTCAGCAGCAGGTGGCGGCGCGCCCAGCGCGGCTGCGAGGCGCCGCGCGCGCGCACGCGCTGCCACACGCCGCCCGCCGCGCCGCTCTGGGGGGGGATGTGGTCGGCGCGCTACTCACCTCGGGCGTGCGGTACGCGTACAGCAGGTTGTGCGTCAGCAGCAGGTGGCGGCGCGCCCAGCGCGGCTGCGAGGCGCCGCGCGCGCGCACGCGCTGCCACACGCCGCCCGCCGCGCCGCTCTGGGGGGGGATGTGGTCGGCGCGCTACTCACCTCGGGCGTGCGGTACGCGTACAGCAGGTTGTGCGTCAGCAGCAGGTGGCGGCGCGCCCAGCGCGGCTGCGAGGCGCCGCGCGCGCGCACGCGCTGCCACACGCCGCCCGCCGCGCCGCTCTGGGGGGGGATGTGGTCGGCGCGCTACTCACCTCGGGCGTGCGGTACGCGTACAGCAGGTTGTGCGTCAGCAGCAGGTGGCGGCGCGCCCAGCGCGGCTGCGAGGCGCCGCGCGCGCGCACGCGCTGCCACACGCCGCCCGCCGCGCCGCTCTGGGGGGGGATGTGGTCGGCGCGCTACTCACCTCGGGCGTGCGGTACGCGTACAGCAGGTTGTGCGTCAGCAGCAGGTGGCGGCGCGCCCAGCGCGGCTGCGAGGCGCCGCGCGCGCGCACGCGCTGCCACACGCCGCCCGCCGCGCCGCTCTGGGGGGGGATGTGGTCGGCGCGCTACTCACCTCGGGCGTGCGGTACGCGTACAGCAGGTTGTGCGTCAGCAGCAGGTGGCGGCGCGCCCAGCGCGGCTGCGAGGCGCCGCGCGCGCGCACGCGCTGCCACACGCCGCCCGCCGCGCCGCTCTGGGGGGGGATGTGGTCGGCGCGCTACTCACCTCGGGCGTGCGGTACGCGTACAGCAGGTTGTGCGTCAGCAGCAGGTGGCGGCGCGCCCAGCGCGGCTGCGAGGCGCCGCGCGCGCGCACGCGCTGCCACACGCCGCCCGCCGCGCCGCTCTGGGGGGGGATGTGGTCGGCGCGCTACTCACCTCGGGCGTGCGGTACGCGTACAGCAGGTTGTGCGTCAGCAGCAGGTGGCGGCGCGCCCAGCGCGGCTGCGAGGCGCCGCGCGCGCGCACGCGCTGCCACACGCCGCCCGCCGCGCCGCTCTGGGGGGGGATGTGGTCGGCGCGCTACTCACCTCGGGCGTGCGGTACGCGTACAGCAGGTTGTGCGTCAGCAGCAGGTGGCGGCGCGCCCAGCGCGGCTGCGAGGCGCCGCGCGCGCGCACGCGCTGCCACACGCCGCCCGCCGCGCCGCTCTGGGGGGGGATGTGGTCGGCGCGCTACTCACCTCGGGCGTGCGGTACGCGTACAGCAGGTTGTGCGTCAGCAGCAGGTGGCGGCGCGCCCAGCGCGGCTGCGAGGCGCCGCGCGCGCGCACGCGCTGCCACACGCCGCCCGCCGCGCCGCTCTGGGGGGGGATGTGGTCGGCGCGCTACTCACCTCGGGCGTGCGGTACGCGTACAGCAGGTTGTGCGTCAGCAGCAGGTGGCGGCGCGCCCAGCGCGGCTGCGAGGCGCCGCGCGCGCGCACGCGCTGCCACACGCCGCCCGCCGCGCCGCTCTGGGGGGGGATGTGGTCGGCGCGCTACTCACCTCGGGCGTGCGGTACGCGTACAGCAGGTTGTGCGTCAGCAGCAGGTGGCGGCGCGCCCAGCGCGGCTGCGAGGCGCCGCGCGCGCGCACGCGCTGCCACACGCCGCCCGCCGCGCCGCTCTGGGGGGGGATGTGGTCGGCGCGCTACTCACCTCGGGCGTGCGGTACGCGTACAGCAGGTTGTGCGTCAGCAGCAGGTGGCGGCGCGCCCAGCGCGGCTGCGAGGCGCCGCGCGCGCGCACGCGCTGCCACACGCCGCCCGCCGCGCCGCTCTGGGGGGGGATGTGGTCGGCGCGCTACTCACCTCGGGCGTGCGGTACGCGTACAGCAGGTTGTGCGTCAGCAGCAGGTGGCGGCGCGCCCAGCGCGGCTGCGAGGCGCCGCGCGCGCGCACGCGCTGCCACACGCCGCCCGCCGCGCCGCTCTGGGGGGGGATGTGGTCGGCGCGCTACTCACCTCGGGCGTGCGGTACGCGTACAGCAGGTTGTGCGTCAGCAGCAGGTGGCGGCGCGCCCAGCGCGGCTGCGAGGCGCCGCGCGCGCGCACGCGCTGCCACACGCCGCCCGCCGCGCCGCGCGCCGCCAGCGCACGCGCCGGCACACCGCGCCGCTCTGGGGGGAGACAATTTACATCTAATATTGCGTCTATTTCCATACTCACAATTTACACGGTGTAAATACATTTATGTTATTCCCTCAAAGCTCATAGTCTACTGGTAACACGGATCGATGAGCAAGAAAGACGAGCGTTTGTTGTACTGAATATTTGCAAATTCTGTTTTTACAATAGGGCTAGAAGCAAGATTGTATTTCCTTCTTCTTGCTAATACATTAGGATCTAAAGATAGGGTTTTATATTTTTTAATACTATGTGTATAATATATAATTTTCGGACTGATAATAAATTACTTATTTGCTCATAGGCGGGAAATGTCCTTTTTTTGAAGTACATTACTTTTATTAATGTCCGTTGCGCTCTTTCAACATCGAGGAAACGCGTTTCACGCGCGCCCCCTCAAATGGAAATACAATATATTATTACAGATTGAACTAGCGAGATATACACTTCATTTAGAACATTTTTTGCCAAGCCACTCCTTGGGACTATGTGTCGTAATGATTTAAAAATCCAAATAAATTTTCGTATTCTCGCAGTAATTAATTAAATTTGAGGATACCAGGACAGGCTTTGGTCCAACATTATACCTAAATACCTGACGTGGTTAACTTTACTGATGGTTGGACAGTTGCAGTCGTAATCAACCGTCCTCCTACACTCACGTATTTTAATGTTGAAATTAGGTTCTGGTTGGACATTTCTATATATTGAGAAACAGATATAATTAGTTTTGCTCATGTTTAACGTTAGGAGATTTGTTTTTAGCTATGAAGCCACTTGTAACATACCTTTTTTTCTGTGTTGGTTTTGGTTTCAGCCCAGGTTGAGACGATTACGGAGTCGTCGGTATACGAAAATATTCTTGCTTTATTGTCATATTACATAAGTCGTTTATATATATTAGGAACATAGTAGGACCCAGAACGCTTCCCTGAGATACGCCGCATGTTACATCAACGTCTTCACTGACAAAATTATCCAGCTTAACCTTCTGTTTTTTTATTTGTCCAGTAATCGGTAAATATAGATAGTTGTGTATATCTAATACCATTTTTTTCTAATTTTTGGACAAGTATGGGGGTAGAGACCTTGTCGAAGGCCTTTTTTAGGTCTATAAAAACCGATAAACTCCTAGTTCCTTTGTTGAGTTCTTTCGTTAGTACTGTAGTTAAAGACGTGATAGCGTCTTCCGTAGAAATACCGCTGTATGATGGAGATAAAATGTAGTTGGTTTGAAGATAGCTTAATAATCTGGAATTTATAAGCTTTTCTAATATTTTTGCTATAACCGCAATAACAGAAATTGATCCATAGTTATTAACATCCCCCTCCTGCCCACCATGGGCATGACAAGCGTATTTTCAAAAATCTTCGAAGGCAGTCTTGTTTTTTTTTAAATAAAGCAATGTTTCATTTTAGTAAAACTGGCTATCTCCAGTATTTAGAGTAATTCCCACCAGGTGCAGCCAAAAAATTCCACCCTGTATAATAAATAGTCAAAATAAAGGAAACTCACTAGCAAGAATCGAGCTCTTTTTCTTCAAACTTCTCGACTTGGACGTAGGAAAGATGCCCCGGACTGCACTCGTCGGTGATAACGCTAACCCCCTCGTCGGAGCCCCTTCGGTGTTGGCCTGCGCGCCCATGACGATGTCGCCCGTACCGGGGCTGCACACGGGCGCGCCCTCCCGCCGACGGGCAGACGGCGCGGGCGGCGCGGGCGGCGCGGACGGCGCGGGCGGCGTGGGCGGCGTGGCCGGTGCGAGCGGCGCGGACGGCTCGCTGGCCGAACTGTTGATAGCGGGCATCTCGCGCCGCTCGCTCGTGATCACGCGGATGTCGTGTTTGGTTATGTGTCGGAGGGGCATTGATATCTACAATAACATAGCTACGTTTTATAACTGTTGGTTTTTTTTTATAACTGTGGTACGTTTTATAAATGTCATATATCTTTTATATCATTGGAATAAGGTTAAAATTAATATAAGCGTGTCATCGTGAAAATTAAATGATGAATGAAATTTAGTAAGAAATTGTAGTTGCCATCGTTTAAATATCGATCGGCGCACTGATGAACACATCTTTGCTATCTGACTCGATATAAAGTAATAGTACCAACCCCGCATTTAATTTATTTATTTACATTTATTTCATTTATATTAATTGATTTCATTCTAAGCTCGTGATCATTTCTAATGAAAACTAACTAAAGTCACAATACAGTCTGTCGGTAACATCCAACCCATATAGCACTCACGTGTGTAGCATCAACCAGCCTCACAGGTTTGAGCGGCGACGTGGGCGGTTCGTCAGTTCTCGGCACGGCGCGTAACACTGCGTACGGGCCGGGAGCGGGGGACGACGGGGACGCGGGGGACGCGGGGGACGCAGGCGACGTGTGGGTGTGTGAGGGGGCGGGCGCGGGGCGCGGGGGCGGCGCGGGCGCGGGGCGGGGGGGCGGCAGCGGGGCGCGCCCCGAGCTGCTGCGGGGGAACCTGGCGGGCAAACGATACCTATGTGGTGACTGGTTTGGAGGAAACAGAAGGCGACTACAAATATTTCAAAAGATTCATATTGGTTTCACGTCCGTCGTCATCGAATTCGAAATTCGAATTATTTTATAACAGGCTGTTTTGTTTTGGAATACGGGAAGAAATTAAAAAGCAAATCATTAATCATGCAAATAAACATGCCTACTAAGAACCATTCATTGAATTAAAAAGCATTGAGACTGTATAACGCTACTTTAAACCGGCTTTTAAACTGAATAACAAGCCTCACGTGCTCGGAAATTACACTAAGATAAATGTGCACGAATAGTAGCTCACCTAGGCGCAGTACTGTCGGTCGGCTCGCCCGTCGCTAGCGCCTCCATGGCTGACCGACGACGATGCTCCATCATCGCTATGTTGATCGTCTCTAATATCCGCTCCGTTGTCGCTTCGTCTCGTTCAGGAACCAGAGACTCACTTTCTGAACGAATTTCGACTTCCGTCGGAGCCAATCGTTCGTCTGCATTACTCCGACGTCCGCGTTGCAAGATTGCTTCGCCAATCTGAGAACTTGACTTCTTAAAGTCAAGTATTCGGTCGGCTTTATCAGCTGAATGAAGAGCAAGCGGACTATCAGTTGGAGTCGTAGGTGATTCAGGAATAGTCTGTGCAGCTAGAGGGCCCGGCTCGTCGATACTAGCGTCGAAGTCATACGCGGGTGTCGAGTGACTCTTGTCCAACTTCCCGCGGTTGCGGTCGCTGTTTGTTGGCTCGTCGGTCGCGGGAGCGGCAGAGGGCTGCGGGCGGACGGCCGGTCGGTCTAGCACTACGCCCAGGCACGTGCGGGGCCGAGGGGATAGCTCCAGGCCAGTGCTGCATGATACCGCCTGTACAGAAATCATCATGATTTGAGAATCATAGAGCAAAAAGAATTACCTTGTCTCCGAAGTATCTGTCATAGCTATTTGTCAGCGATATTGTTACCTTGTCTCTCGCATAAAGAGCAATGTCGTCTGGCGTCGGAGTCATACTGGCACTGCCTCCTTCGTGACCCCATCTTTTTTGCTTCAGCTCTTGCCAGAACTGTGAATAAATATAATTAACATTGTATGTGACATGTTGAAGTATTTCAGAATTTCAATGAAACATATTTTTTTGTGGTGTTACTTGGATGATGCCTATGGCCGGCATTTGTCTGCAAGTGGTAGAAAAGTTGATGTAATTATGACGTTTATTTATTTACTATACATATTTATTTGCATTTATAAATATTCCTATGCAAAATATAAAAAAGCAATTAAAAACAAAAATATATACATTAAAAAAACATTTTAAAATATAAAAAATAGTAACCCACCGGCATCGGGAACAGGGTTCTAGCTACCGGTGGTGAGGGCCTCAAAGAGAGAAACTTACTGACGCGCCGTTTCCAGGGGTATCGTTTTCTGTATCAAGCCCAGCTACCTAACGAGAGCCTCATCAGATGTTGGTCGAGGCTCTAGGCTATTAAGCCGTTAGTCGTAACGACTATCGGCACAACAACTGCTGAGTTAACCTCCCCACATGTCGACAACCTCATATACCAAATCAAGGTATTTAATTACATTATCCTTCTCGACTTTCATGAGATTCTCGTCATGCGGGACAGTGATATCAACAATCATTGTGCGACGATCTGATCGATCTATCACCACTATATCAGGCTTATTGACAACAATTAGTCCTGTCGGTGATGATAGATCGATTTCAGTACAATGTGACATGACCATTCTCGAGAACTGGGTTGGGCACATACTTGTAGCACATTCTACCCATATATTACTCCTTACAATCGGTCAACGTAGAACATTGATGCAGAGCAATCGTGCGGGGGGTTGCGGCGGGAAGTGGGCGTAGCTTATATCCCGAGCTGACATACTGCATCTCGGTACATAAATTCCAGGGCTTTCGCTGTCTGATTTCGAATACAAGTGAAATTTTATAGTCATAAGAGAGGGAGTACATACTATGATCATGTTTTATTAAATTAAGGTAATATCGGGTCAGTTCAGAGAACAAACATGGCGACAATGTAAATTTCCAAGAAATTCTTCGTGAGTATATCAAAGGTTTTCGGATGAGCTAATGCCAAAATTAAGATCGATTTTGAAATCAAAGACGGTGGCTACGAAAATATACGAATTATTCATCGTGGGTGTTTTCGTGGTTTTCGTGGCTTCTGACGTCGAAAATGCAAAATCCAAATCCACGATGGCGATCATGTAGTTTAGCAAATTAGTTGTCAAGGTTGTCAAATCCAAGGTTTCCCGGGAGGTTCATGCCGAAAATGAGGTCAAAATCAAAATCCAACATGGCAGATATGAAAAATTCAATGAAAAAGTCATGGGTGTCAATTCCATGATTTTTGGGGGTGCTTATACCGAAAATGAGGTCAAAATCCTTATCCAAGATGGTGGTTTCCGAAATCCATCCAAAATTCAAGTGCTGGGTATTTGTCGGTGTAGCATTTCCACTTTTCTCTGTCCAAAGCTGTTCCGGCGTCATACAGGTCGCCCTCTGGCGCGTCGTGCCGCCCTATGCCGCGCAGCGACCGGCGGCTCGGCGGCTCCGCGGCTCGCCTCGCCAGTTGCCCGTGCGCCTTAGCGGACGTCATACAGGTCGCCCTCTGGCGCGTCGTGCCGCCCTATGCCGCGCAGCGACCGGCGGCTCGGCGGCTCCGCGGCTCGCCTCGCCAGTTGCCCGTGCGCCTTAGCGGACGTCATACAGGTCGCCCTCTGGCGCGTCGTGCCGCCCTATGCCGCGCAGCGACCGGCGGCTCGGCGGCTCCGCGGCTCGCCTCGCCAGTTGCCCGTGCGCCTTAGCGGACGTCATACAGGTCGCCCTCTGGCGCGTCGTGCCGCCCTATGCCGCGCAGCGACCGGCGGCTCGGCGGCTCCGCGGCTCGCCTCGCCAGTTGCCCGTGCGCCTTAGCGGACGTCATACAGGTCGCCCTCTGGCGCGTCGTGCCGCCCTATGCCGCGCAGCGACCGGCGGCTCGGCGGCTCCGCGGCTCGCCTCGCCAGTTGCCCGTGCGCCTTAGCGGACGTCATACAGGTCGCCCTCTGGCGCGTCGTGCCGCCCTATGCCGCGCAGCGACCGGCGGCTCGGCGGCTCCGCGGCTCGCCTCGCCAGTTGCCCGTGCGCCTTAGCGGACGTCATACAGGTCGCCCTCTGGCGCGTCGTGCCGCCCTATGCCGCGCAGCGACCGGCGGCTCGGCGGCTCCGCGGCTCGCCTCGCCAGTTGCCCGTGCGCCTTAGCGGACGTCATACAGGTCGCCCTCTGGCGCGTCGTGCCGCCCTATGCCGCGCAGCGACCGGCGGCTCGGCGGCTCCGCGGCTCGCCTCGCCAGTTGCCCGTGCGCCTTAGCGGACGTCATACAGGTCGCCCTCTGGCGCGTCGTGCCGCCCTATGCCGCGCAGCGACCGGCGGCTCGGCGGCTCCGCGGCTCGCCTCGCCAGTTGCCCGTGCGCCTTAGCGGACGTCATACAGGTCGCCCTCTGGCGCGTCGTGCCGCCCTATGCCGCGCAGCGACCGGCGGCTCGGCGGCTCCGCGGCTCGCCTCGCCAGTTGCCCGTGCGCCTTAGCGGACGTCATACAGGTCGCCCTCTGGCGCGTCGTGCCGCCCTATGCCGCGCAGCGACCGGCGGCTCGGCGGCTCCGCGGCTCGCCTCGCCAGTTGCCCGTGCGCCTTAGCGGACGTCATACAGGTCGCCCTCTGGCGCGTCGTGCCGCCCTATGCCGCGCAGCGACCGGCGGCTCGGCGGCTCCGCGGCTCGCCTCGCCAGTTGCCCGTGCGCCTTAGCGGACGTCATACAGGTCGCCCTCTGGCGCGTCGTGCCGCCCTATGCCGCGCAGCGACCGGCGGCTCGGCGGCTCCGCGGCTCGCCTCGCCAGTTGCCCGTGCGCCTTAGCGGACGTCATACAGGTCGCCCTCTGGCGCGTCGTGCCGCCCTATGCCGCGCAGCGACCGGCGGCTCGGCGGCTCCGCGGCTCGCCTCGCCAGTTGCCCGTGCGCCTTAGCGGACGTCATACAGGTCGCCCTCTGGCGCGTCGTGCCGCCCTATGCCGCGCAGCGACCGGCGGCTCGGCGGCTCCGCGGCTCGCCTCGCCAGTTGCCCGTGCGCCTTAGCGGACGTCATACAGGTCGCCCTCTGGCGCGTCGTGCCGCCCTATGCCGCGCAGCGACCGGCGGCTCGGCGGCTCCGCGGCTCGCCTCGCCAGTTGCCCGTGCGCCTTAGCGGACGTCATACAGGTCGCCCTCTGGCGCGTCGTGCCGCCCTATGCCGCGCAGCGACCGGCGGCTCGGCGGCTCCGCGGCTCGCCTCGCCAGTTGCCCGTGCGCCTTAGCGGACGTCACTCGCACGCACGGTGTACTGAGCTCACAGAACAGACCAGAATTCAGACTTGATTGTTTAATTTAAGTTATTTTGATTATACTTTTATACCAGCATTCAGTCCATCATTTATCGAAGCCTACACAGCCTTAACAAAAGCCAATTCCTGAACTTCTCTGCATGTTATAACTTCTGTTTTTTTCATCAATTGATGTGTACCTTCTTCTTGATCTACCTCGTTTTCTCTTTGCTTCTATTTTACCTTCTATGATGTTGGCTATAAATCCGTCGTGTCGCAGTAAGTGACCAATCATCTTCCCCCTACTTCTGTCTATACATTCTAAAATGTTTTTTTTTTTCTCATTACTTTTTCTGTCTATGACACTCTTTCCATCCCTTTAGCATCACATTTCAATAGCTTCCAGCCTTTCTCGGTCTTTTGTGTGAGGTTTATAATCCTACAGAACATAGCACGTATCGCTGATGACGTACGTGTGGCGCGTGCCGCTCGCCCCTGGCGGGCACGCGGGCACGTGCGGGCGGGTACGCGGGCACGTGCGTACGGGCACGCGTGCACGTGCGCGCGTGCCCCCCCCCCCCCCCCCCCCCCCCCCCCCTTACCGTACCAGTGGCGAGGACGAATCTGCTCAGATTTGCCCCCTTGTCACGCGCTATGCAGCTCATTAGTTTAATTGCTGCTGAAGTTGATATACAAGGTTAGTCGGAAAGGGGGTACTAAGCCGCGGGCCACCTAAAGTATCACTGATGACTATTTTAAAGCAAGTGTTAAATTTTCAAAATCGATTATTTATTTTTCCATCAAAAATAATTTTTATTTTAGTTTTTTCGAAAATTCTTCATCCCTGCTTTAGTTATGAATTCTGAAAATGGGGTTTCTAATCCGTGACCCCAAATATGACCTAAAATATAAACACAGCTGATCATAGCTTTTTTTATGAAATCTTTGAACAGCTATTTCTCTTAAACTATCGAGTTTTGGGGAAAGTTGTAGAACAAAAGTTATCCCTTATTATGGGTACTTTAACACCCTTTCGGCTTAGTACCCCCTTTCCGACTAACCTTGTATATATCACTGTAGCCTATCGAAATTTACAGATATAGCGCAATGGTGTATAGTTTCTAATCCTATTGTGTAGTTTAAGCTTATAATATCGTCTTAGGATGTCCTGTGAAGATATTATAAATGTTTCGAATAAATAAATAAAATTTGTTTAGAAAGTAGCGTTACCTGTTCGATGGTATGGCTCGGTCGCTTGTATAGAGGACTGTCGCCACTGATCGTATGTCGCCTTTGCACCGCCGTTCTAGGTTTAGGCGGATACATTCTGAAAAAAAGAATGAAAACCGTTATTGACACGAATTACTTAACCACTAGCACGCTTAGCGCCGCGGTTGAATTTCTTTTTCCATTTAGTGCGTTTTAATACCGCCAGTGCGTTCGCTTGAAATCAACCACCCGCGATTAACCGTAGTGCGGCTTCTAGCTGAATGGTGATCAAGGTAGTGTATACAGGGTGATCAAAGTTGAATATACAGGCCGGTCACGGTAGAGATAGTAATGTAAAGATATCAGATATATACAGGCCTGCTCTCGTCGGAGGAGGAGGGCGGCTCGTCGCGTGTGTCCGTGCTCGCTCTGCTCTCCTGTATACACAGCTACAGGCATACCTGGTGTGGTCGAGGTGCAGGTGTGTGGGCGAGGCGGGCGGCGACAGCGGCTCGCTCTCGTCGGAGGAGGAGGGCGGCTCGTCGCGTGTGTCCGTGCTCGCTCTGCTCTCCTGTATACACAGCTACAGGCATACCTGGTGTGGTCGAGGTGCAGGTGTGTGGGCGAGGCGGGCGGCGACAGCGGCTCGCTCTCGTCGGAGGAGGAGGGCGGCTCGTCGCGTGTGTCCGTGCTCGCTCTGCTCTCCTGTATACACAGCTACAGGCATACCTGGTGTGGTCGAGGTGCAGGTGTGTGGGCGAGGCGGGCGGCGACAGCGGCTCGCTCTCGTCGGAGGAGGAGGGCGGCTCGTCGCGTGTGTCCGTGCTCGCTCTGCTCTCCTGTATACACAGCTACAGGCATACCTGGTGTGGTCGAGGTGCAGGTGTGTGGGCGAGGCGGGCGGCGACAGCGGCTCGCTCTCGTCGGAGGAGGAGGGCGGCTCGTCGCGTGTGTCCGTGCTCGCTCTGCTCTCCTGTATACACAGCTACAGGCATACCTGGTGTGGTCGAGGTGCAGGTGTGTGGGCGAGGCGGGCGGCGACAGCGGCTCGCTCTCGTCGGAGGAGGAGGGCGGCTCGTCGCGTGTGTCCGTGCTCGCTCTGCTCTCCTGTATACACAGCTACAGGCATACCTGGTGTGGTCGAGGTGCAGGTGTGTGGGCGAGGCGGGCGGCGACAGCGGCTCGCTCTCGTCGGAGGAGGAGGGCGGCTCGTCGCGTGTGTCCGTGCTCGCTCTGCTCTCCTGTATACACAGCTACAGGCATACCTGGTGTGGTCGAGGTGCAGGTGTGTGGGCGAGGCGGGCGGCGACAGCGGCTCGCTCTCGTCGGAGGAGGAGGGCGGCTCGTCGCGTGTGTCCGTGCTCGCTCTGCTCTCCTGTATACACAGCTACAGGCATACCTGGTGTGGTCGAGGTGCAGGTGTGTGGGCGAGGCGGGCGGCGACAGCGGCTCGCTCTCGTCGGAGGAGGAGGGCGGCTCGTCGCGTGTGTCCGTGCTCGCTCTGCTCTCCTGTATACACAGCTACAGGCATACCTGGTGTGGTCGAGGTGCAGGTGTGTGGGCGAGGCGGGCGGCGACAGCGGCTCGCTCTCGTCGGAGGAGGAGGGCGGCTCGTCGCGTGTGTCCGTGCTCGCTCTGCTCTCCTGTATACACAGCTACAGGCATACCTGGTGTGGTCGAGGTGCAGGTGTGTGGGCGAGGCGGGCGGCGACAGCGGCTCGCTCTCGTCGGAGGAGGAGGGCGGCTCGTCGCGTGTGTCCGTGCTCGCTCTGCTCTCCTGTATACACAGCTACAGGCATACCTGGTGTGGTCGAGGTGCAGGTGTGTGGGCGAGGCGGGCGGCGACAGCGGCTCGCTCTCGTCGGAGGAGGAGGGCGGCTCGTCGCGTGTGTCCGTGCTCGCTCTGCTCTCCTGTATACACAGCTACAGGCATACCTGGTGTGGTCGAGGTGCAGGTGTGTGGGCGAGGCGGGCGGCGACAGCGGCTCGCTCTCGTCGGAGGAGGAGGGCGGCTCGTCGCGTGTGTCCGTGCTCGCTCTGCTCTCCTGTATACACAGCTACAGGCATACCTGGTGTGGTCGAGGTGCAGGTGTGTGGGCGAGGCGGGCGGCGACAGCGGCTCGCTCTCGTCGGAGGAGGAGGGCGGCTCGTCGCGTGTGTCCGTGCTCGCTCTGCTCTCCTGTATACACAGCTACAGGCATACCTGGTGTGGTCGAGGTGCAGGTGTGTGGGCGAGGCGGGCGGCGACAGCGGCTCGCTCTCGTCGGAGGAGGAGGGCGGCTCGTCGCGTGTGTCCGTGCTCGCTCTGCTCTCCTGTATACACAGCTACAGGCATACCTGGTGTGGTCGAGGTGCAGGTGTGTGGGCGAGGCGGGCGGCGACAGCGGCTCGCTCTCGTCGGAGGAGGAGGGCGGCTCGTCGCGTGTGTCCGTGCTCGCTCTGCTCTCCTGTATACACAGCTACAGGCATACCTGGTGTGGTCGAGGTGCAGGTGTGTGGGCGAGGCGGGCGGCGACAGCGGCTCGCTCTCGTCGGAGGAGGAGGGCGGCTCGTCGCGTGTGTCCGTGCTCGCTCTGCTCTCCTGTATACACAGCTACAGGCATACCTGGTGTGGTCGAGGTGCAGGTGTGTGGGCGAGGCGGGCGGCGACAGCGGCTCGCTCTCGTCGGAGGAGGAGGGCGGCTCGTCGCGTGTGTCCGTGCTCGCTCTGCTCTCCTGTATACACAGCTACAGGCATACCTGGTGTGGTCGAGGTGCAGGTGTGTGGGCGAGGCGGGCGGCGACAGCGGCTCGCTCTCGTCGGAGGAGGAGGGCGGCTCGTCGCGTGTGTCCGTGCTCGCTCTGCTCTCCTGTATACACAGCTACAGGCATACCTGGTGTGGTCGAGGTGCAGGTGTGTGGGCGAGGCGGGCGGCGACAGCGGCTCGCTCTCGTCGGAGGAGGAGGGCGGCTCGTCGCGTGTGTCCGTGCTCGCTCTGCTCTCCTGTATACACAGCTACAGGCATACCTGGTGTGGTCGAGGTGCAGGTGTGTGGGCGAGGCGGGCGGCGACAGCGGCTCGCTCTCGTCGGAGGAGGAGGGCGGCTCGTCGCGTGTGTCCGTGCTCGCTCTGCTCTCCTGTATACACAGCTACAGGCATACCTGGTGTGGTCGAGGTGCAGGTGTGTGGGCGAGGCGGGCGGCGACAGCGGCTCGCTCTCGTCGGAGGAGGAGGGCGGCTCGTCGCGTGTGTCCGTGCTCGCTCTGCTCTCCTGTATACACAGCTACAGGCATACCTGGTGTGGTCGAGGTGCAGGTGTGTGGGCGAGGCGGGCGGCGACAGCGGCTCGCTCTCGTCGGAGGAGGAGGGCGGCTCGTCGCGTGTGTCCGTGCTCGCTCTGCTCTCCTGTATACACAGCTACAGGCATACCTGGTGTGGTCGAGGTGCAGGTGTGTGGGCGAGGCGGGCGGCGACAGCGGCTCGCTCTCGTCGGAGGAGGAGGGCGGCTCGTCGCGTGTGTCCGTGCTCGCTCTGCTCTCCTGTATACACAGCTACAGGCATACCTGGTGTGGTCGAGGTGCAGGTGTGTGGGCGAGGCGGGCGGCGACAGCGGCTCGCTCTCGTCGGAGGAGGAGGGCGGCTCGTCGCGTGTGTCCGTGCTCGCTCTGCTCTCCTGTATACACAGCTACAGGCATACCTGGTGTGGTCGAGGTGCAGGTGTGTGGGCGAGGCGGGCGGCGACAGCGGCTCGCTCTCGTCGGAGGAGGAGGGCGGCTCGTCGCGTGTGTCCGTGCTCGCTCTGCTCTCCTGTATACACAGCTACAGGCATACCTGGTGTGGTCGAGGTGCAGGTGTGTGGGCGAGGCGGGCGGCGACAGCGGCTCGCTCTCGTCGGAGGAGGAGGGCGGCTCGTCGCGTGTGTCCGTGCTCGCTCTGCTCTCCTGTATACACAGCTACAGGCATACCTGGTGTGGTCGAGGTGCAGGTGTGTGGGCGAGGCGGGCGGCGACAGCGGCTCGCTCTCGTCGGAGGAGGAGGGCGGCTCGTCGCGTGTGTCCGTGCTCGCTCTGCTCTCCTGTATACACAGCTACAGGCATACCTGGTGTGGTCGAGGTGCAGGTGTGTGGGCGAGGCGGGCGGCGACAGCGGCTCGCTCTCGTCGGAGGAGGAGGGCGGCTCGTCGCGTGTGTCCGTGCTCGCTCTGCTCTCCTGTATACACAGCTACAGGCATACCTGGTGTGGTCGAGGTGCAGGTGTGTGGGCGAGGCGGGCGGCGACAGCGGCTCGCTCTCGTCGGAGGAGGAGGGCGGCTCGTCGCGTGTGTCCGTGCTCGCTCTGCTCTCCTGTATACACAGCTACAGGCATACCTGGTGTGGTCGAGGTGCAGGTGTGTGGGCGAGGCGGGCGGCGACAGCGGCTCGCTCTCGTCGGAGGAGGAGGGCGGCTCGTCGCGTGTGTCCGTGCTCGCTCTGCTCTCCTGTATACACAGCTACAGGCATACCTGGTGTGGTCGAGGTGCAGGTGTGTGGGCGAGGCGGGCGGCGACAGCGGCTCGCTCTCGTCGGAGGAGGAGGGCGGCTCGTCGCGTGTGTCCGTGCTCGCTCTGCTCTCCTGTATACACAGCTACAGGCATACCTGGTGTGGTCGAGGTGCAGGTGTGTGGGCGAGGCGGGCGGCGACAGCGGCTCGCTCTCGTCGGAGGAGGAGGGCGGCTCGTCGCGTGTGTCCGTGCTCGCTCTGCTCTCCTGTATACACAGCTACAGGCATACCTGGTGTGGTCGAGGTGCAGGTGTGTGGGCGAGGCGGGCGGCGACAGCGGCTCGCTCTCGTCGGAGGAGGAGGGCGGCTCGTCGCGTGTGTCCGTGCTCGCTCTGCTCTCCTGTATACACAGCTACAGGCATACCTGGTGTGGTCGAGGTGCAGGTGTGTGGGCGAGGCGGGCGGCGACAGCGGCTCGCTCTCGTCGGAGGAGGAGGGCGGCTCGTCGCGTGTGTCCGTGCTCGCTCTGCTCTCCTGTATACACAGCTACAGGCATACCTGGTGTGGTCGAGGTGCAGGTGTGTGGGCGAGGCGGGCGGCGACAGCGGCTCGCTCTCGTCGGAGGAGGAGGGCGGCTCGTCGCGTGTGTCCGTGCTCGCTCTGCTCTCCTGTATACACAGCTACAGGCATACCTGGTGTGGTCGAGGTGCAGGTGTGTGGGCGAGGCGGGCGGCGACAGCGGCTCGCTCTCGTCGGAGGAGGAGGGCGGCTCGTCGCGTGTGTCCGTGCTCGCTCTGCTCTCCTGTATACACAGCTACAGGCATACCTGGTGTGGTCGAGGTGCAGGTGTGTGGGCGAGGCGGGCGGCGACAGCGGCTCGCTCTCGTCGGAGGAGGAGGGCGGCTCGTCGCGTGTGTCCGTGCTCGCTCTGCTCTCCTGTATACACAGCTACAGGCATACCTGGTGTGGTCGAGGTGCAGGTGTGTGGGCGAGGCGGGCGGCGACAGCGGCTCGCTCTCGTCGGAGGAGGAGGGCGGCTCGTCGCGTGTGTCCGTGCTCGCTCTGCTCTCCTGTATACACAGCTACAGGCATACCTGGTGTGGTCGAGGTGCAGGTGTGTGGGCGAGGCGGGCGGCGACAGCGGCTCGCTCTCGTCGGAGGAGGAGGGCGGCTCGTCGCGTGTGTCCGTGCTCGCTCTGCTCTCCTGTATACACAGCTACAGGCATACCTGGTGTGGTCGAGGTGCAGGTGTGTGGGCGAGGCGGGCGGCGACAGCGGCTCGCTCTCGTCGGAGGAGGAGGGCGGCTCGTCGCGTGTGTCCGTGCTCGCTCTGCTCTCCTGTATACACAGCTACAGGCATACCTGGTGTGGTCGAGGTGCAGGTGTGTGGGCGAGGCGGGCGGCGACAGCGGCTCGCTCTCGTCGGAGGAGGAGGGCGGCTCGTCGCGTGTGTCCGTGCTCGCTCTGCTCTCCTGTATACACAGCTACAGGCATACCTGGTGTGGTCGAGGTGCAGGTGTGTGGGCGAGGCGGGCGGCGACAGCGGCTCGCTCTCGTCGGAGGAGGAGGGCGGCTCGTCGCGTGTGTCCGTGCTCGCTCTGCTCTCCTGTATACACAGCTACAGGCATACCTGGTGTGGTCGAGGTGCAGGTGTGTGGGCGAGGCGGGCGGCGACAGCGGCTCGCTCTCGTCGGAGGAGGAGGGCGGCTCGTCGCGTGTGTCCGTGCTCGCTCTGCTCTCCTGTATACACAGCTACAGGCATACCTGGTGTGGTCGAGGTGCAGGTGTGTGGGCGAGGCGGGCGGCGACAGCGGCTCGCTCTCGTCGGAGGAGGAGGGCGGCTCGTCGCGTGTGTCCGTGCTCGCTCTGCTCTCCTGTATACACAGCTACAGGCATACCTGGTGTGGTCGAGGTGCAGGTGTGTGGGCGAGGCGGGCGGCGACAGCGGCTCGCTCTCGTCGGAGGAGGAGGGCGGCTCGTCGCGTGTGTCCGTGCTCGCTCTGCTCTCCTGTATACACAGCTACAGGCATACCTGGTGTGGTCGAGGTGCAGGTGTGTGGGCGAGGCGGGCGGCGACAGCGGCTCGCTCTCGTCGGAGGAGGAGGGCGGCTCGTCGCGTGTGTCCGTGCTCGCTCTGCTCTCCTGTATACACAGCTACAGGCATACCTGGTGTGGTCGAGGTGCAGGTGTGTGGGCGAGGCGGGCGGCGACAGCGGCTCGCTCTCGTCGGAGGAGGAGGGCGGCTCGTCGCGTGTGTCCGTGCTCGCTCTGCTCTCCTGTATACACAGCTACAGGCATACCTGGTGTGGTCGAGGTGCAGGTGTGTGGGCGAGGCGGGCGGCGACAGCGGCTCGCTCTCGTCGGAGGAGGAGGGCGGCTCGTCGCGTGTGTCCGTGCTCGCTCTGCTCTCCTGTATACACAGCTACAGGCATACCTGGTGTGGTCGAGGTGCAGGTGTGTGGGCGAGGCGGGCGGCGACAGCGGCTCGCTCTCGTCGGAGGAGGAGGGCGGCTCGTCGCGTGTGTCCGTGCTCGCTCTGCTCTCCTGTATACACAGCTACAGGCATACCTGGTGTGGTCGAGGTGCAGGTGTGTGGGCGAGGCGGGCGGCGACAGCGGCTCGCTCTCGTCGGAGGAGGAGGGCGGCTCGTCGCGTGTGTCCGTGCTCGCTCTGCTCTCCTGTATACACAGCTACAGGCATACCTGGTGTGGTCGAGGTGCAGGTGTGTGGGCGAGGCGGGCGGCGACAGCGGCTCGCTCTCGTCGGAGGAGGAGGGCGGCTCGTCGCGTGTGTCCGTGCTCGCTCTGCTCTCCTGTATACACAGCTACAGGCATACCTGGTGTGGTCGAGGTGCAGGTGTGTGGGCGAGGCGGGCGGCGACAGCGGCTCGCTCTCGTCGGAGGAGGAGGGCGGCTCGTCGCGTGTGTCCGTGCTCGCTCTGCTCTCCTGTATACACAGCTACAGGCATACCTGGTGTGGTCGAGGTGCAGGTGTGTGGGCGAGGCGGGCGGCGACAGCGGCTCGCTCTCGTCGGAGGAGGAGGGCGGCTCGTCGCGTGTGTCCGTGCTCGCTCTGCTCTCCTGTATACACAGCTACAGGCATACCTGGTGTGGTCGAGGTGCAGGTGTGTGGGCGAGGCGGGCGGCGACAGCGGCTCGCTCTCGTCGGAGGAGGAGGGCGGCTCGTCGCGTGTGTCCGTGCTCGCTCTGCTCTCCTGTATACACAGCTACAGGCATACCTGGTGTGGTCGAGGTGCAGGTGTGTGGGCGAGGCGGGCGGCGACAGCGGCTCGCTCTCGTCGGAGGAGGAGGGCGGCTCGTCGCGTGTGTCCGTGCTCGCTCTGCTCTCCTGTATACACAGCTACAGGCATACCTGGTGTGGTCGAGGTGCAGGTGTGTGGGCGAGGCGGGCGGCGACAGCGGCTCGCTCTCGTCGGAGGAGGAGGGCGGCTCGTCGCGTGTGTCCGTGCTCGCTCTGCTCTCCTGTATACACAGCTACAGGCATACCTGGTGTGGTCGAGGTGCAGGTGTGTGGGCGAGGCGGGCGGCGACAGCGGCTCGCTCTCGTCGGAGGAGGAGGGCGGCTCGTCGCGTGTGTCCGTGCTCGTCTCTTGTGGGTTTTCTGGCACTGCAGGCGGGGAGGCGGGCAGAGGACTCAACGTGTCACAGCGACTGTAATAACAATACAATACGTATTTAATAACAATAAAAATTTCATAAAATACGGTATGCAGAAGGATACCCAATATTTTTGGACACCCTGTATAATTTTAAAAGAAATGATATTGTCTGTTTATTGAACTGGAATCCTGATTATAATCAGTCCAGATCCTGATCATTCTAATAGCTCAAACTGTACACGTGTCCGGCAACTGGCCGCTGGCCGGCTACTGATTACCTGTGCAGCCTGAGGTCCGCGTACAGATGTGCGGGTCGGTAGTGGTCGAGGCGGTGCATGTGCATGTGCAGCTGCGGCGTGGCCAGCGCGGCTAGGGCGGGCGGCGCGCGCGCGGCCCTCCTGCGCAGGCGCACCGTGAGCTACTGGTTACCTGTGCAGCCTGAGGTCCGCGTACAGATGTGCGGGTCGGTAGTGGTCGAGGCGGTGCATGTGCATGTGCAGCTGCGGCGTGGCCAGCGCGGCTAGGGCGGGCGGCGCGCGCGCGGCCCTCCTGCGCAGGCGCACCGTGAGCTACTGGTTACCTGTGCAGCCTGAGGTCCGCGTACAGATGTGCGGGTCGGTAGTGGTCGAGGCGGTGCATGTGCATGTGCAGCTGCGGCGTGGCCAGCGCGGCTAGGGCGGGCGGCGCGCGCGCGGCCCTCCTGCGCAGGCGCACCGTGAGCTACTGGTTACCTGTGCAGCCTGAGGTCCGCGTACAGATGTGCGGGTCGGTAGTGGTCGAGGCGGTGCATGTGCATGTGCAGCTGCGGCGTGGCCAGCGCGGCTAGGGCGGGCGGCGCGCGCGCGGCCCTCCTGCGCAGGCGCACCGTGAGCTACTGGTTACCTGTGCAGCCTGAGGTCCGCGTACAGATGTGCGGGTCGGTAGTGGTCGAGGCGGTGCATGTGCATGTGCAGCTGCGGCGTGGCCAGCGCGGCTAGGGCGGGCGGCGCGCGCGCGGCCCTCCTGCGCAGGCGCACCGTGAGCTACTGGTTACCTGTGCAGCCTGAGGTCCGCGTACAGATGTGCGGGTCGGTAGTGGTCGAGGCGGTGCATGTGCATGTGCAGCTGCGGCGTGGCCAGCGCGGCTAGGGCGGGCGGCGCGCGCGCGGCCCTCCTGCGCAGGCGCACCGTGAGCTACTGGTTACCTGTGCAGCCTGAGGTCCGCGTACAGATGTGCGGGTCGGTAGTGGTCGAGGCGGTGCATGTGCATGTGCAGCTGCGGCGTGGCCAGCGCGGCTAGGGCGGGCGGCGCGCGCGCGGCCCTCCTGCGCAGGCGCACCGTGAGCTACTGGTTACCTGTGCAGCCTGAGGTCCGCGTACAGATGTGCGGGTCGGTAGTGGTCGAGGCGGTGCATGTGCATGTGCAGCTGCGGCGTGGCCAGCGCGGCTAGGGCGGGCGGCGCGCGCGCGGCCCTCCTGCGCAGGCGCACCGTGAGCTACTGGTTACCTGTGCAGCCTGAGGTCCGCGTACAGATGTGCGGGTCGGTAGTGGTCGAGGCGGTGCATGTGCATGTGCAGCTGCGGCGTGGCCAGCGCGGCTAGGGCGGGCGGCGCGCGCGCGGCCCTCCTGCGCAGGCGCACCGTGAGCTACTGGTTACCTGTGCAGCCTGAGGTCCGCGTACAGATGTGCGGGTCGGTAGTGGTCGAGGCGGTGCATGTGCATGTGCAGCTGCGGCGTGGCCAGCGCGGCTAGGGCGGGCGGCGCGCGCGCGGCCCTCCTGCGCAGGCGCACCGTGAGCTACTGGTTACCTGTGCAGCCTGAGGTCCGCGTACAGATGTGCGGGTCGGTAGTGGTCGAGGCGGTGCATGTGCATGTGCAGCTGCGGCGTGGCCAGCGCGGCTAGGGCGGGCGGCGCGCGCGCGGCCCTCCTGCGCAGGCGCACCGTGAGCTACTGGTTACCTGTGCAGCCTGAGGTCCGCGTACAGATGTGCGGGTCGGTAGTGGTCGAGGCGGTGCATGTGCATGTGCAGCTGCGGCGTGGCCAGCGCGGCTAGGGCGGGCGGCGCGCGCGCGGCCCTCCTGCGCAGGCGCACCGTGAGCTACTGGTTACCTGTGCAGCCTGAGGTCCGCGTACAGATGTGCGGGTCGGTAGTGGTCGAGGCGGTGCATGTGCATGTGCAGCTGCGGCGTGGCCAGCGCGGCTAGGGCGGGCGGCGCGCGCGCGGCCCTCCTGCGCAGGCGCACCGTGAGCTACTGGTTACCTGTGCAGCCTGAGGTCCGCGTACAGATGTGCGGGTCGGTAGTGGTCGAGGCGGTGCATGTGCATGTGCAGCTGCGGCGTGGCCAGCGCGGCTAGGGCGGGCGGCGCGCGCGCGGCCCTCCTGCGCAGGCGCACCGTGAGCTACTGGTTACCTGTGCAGCCTGAGGTCCGCGTACAGATGTGCGGGTCGGTAGTGGTCGAGGCGGTGCATGTGCATGTGCAGCTGCGGCGTGGCCAGCGCGGCTAGGGCGGGCGGCGCGCGCGCGGCCCTCCTGCGCAGGCGCACCGTGAGCTACTGGTTACCTGTGCAGCCTGAGGTCCGCGTACAGATGTGCGGGTCGGTAGTGGTCGAGGCGGTGCATGTGCATGTGCAGCTGCGGCGTGGCCAGCGCGGCTAGGGCGGGCGGCGCGCGCGCGGCCCTCCTGCGCAGGCGCACCGTGAGCTACTGGTTACCTGTGCAGCCTGAGGTCCGCGTACAGATGTGCGGGTCGGTAGTGGTCGAGGCGGTGCATGTGCATGTGCAGCTGCGGCGTGGCCAGCGCGGCTAGGGCGGGCGGCGCGCGCGCGGCCCTCCTGCGCAGGCGCACCGTGAGCTACTGGTTACCTGTGCAGCCTGAGGTCCGCGTACAGATGTGCGGGTCGGTAGTGGTCGAGGCGGTGCATGTGCATGTGCAGCTGCGGCGTGGCCAGCGCGGCTAGGGCGGGCGGCGCGCGCGCGGCCCTCCTGCGCAGGCGCACCGTGAGCTACTGGTTACCTGTGCAGCCTGAGGTCCGCGTACAGATGTGCGGGTCGGTAGTGGTCGAGGCGGTGCATGTGCATGTGCAGCTGCGGCGTGGCCAGCGCGGCTAGGGCGGGCGGCGCGCGCGCGGCCCTCCTGCGCAGGCGCACCGTGAGCTACTGGTTACCTGTGCAGCCTGAGGTCCGCGTACAGATGTGCGGGTCGGTAGTGGTCGAGGCGGTGCATGTGCATGTGCAGCTGCGGCGTGGCCAGCGCGGCTAGGGCGGGCGGCGCGCGCGCGGCCCTCCTGCGCAGGCGCACCGTGAGCTACTGGTTACCTGTGCAGCCTGAGGTCCGCGTACAGATGTGCGGGTCGGTAGTGGTCGAGGCGGTGCATGTGCATGTGCAGCTGCGGCGTGGCCAGCGCGGCTAGGGCGGGCGGCGCGCGCGCGGCCCTCCTGCGCAGGCGCACCGTGAGCTACTGGTTACCTGTGCAGCCTGAGGTCCGCGTACAGATGTGCGGGTCGGTAGTGGTCGAGGCGGTGCATGTGCATGTGCAGCTGCGGCGTGGCCAGCGCGGCTAGGGCGGGCGGCGCGCGCGCGGCCCTCCTGCGCAGGCGCACCGTGAGCTACTGGTTACCTGTGCAGCCTGAGGTCCGCGTACAGATGTGCGGGTCGGTAGTGGTCGAGGCGGTGCATGTGCATGTGCAGCTGCGGCGTGGCCAGCGCGGCTAGGGCGGGCGGCGCGCGCGCGGCCCTCCTGCGCAGGCGCACCGTGAGCTACTGGTTACCTGTGCAGCCTGAGGTCCGCGTACAGATGTGCGGGTCGGTAGTGGTCGAGGCGGTGCATGTGCATGTGCAGCTGCGGCGTGGCCAGCGCGGCTAGGGCGGGCGGCGCGCGCGCGGCCCTCCTGCGCAGGCGCACCGTGAGCTACTGGTTACCTGTGCAGCCTGAGGTCCGCGTACAGATGTGCGGGTCGGTAGTGGTCGAGGCGGTGCATGTGCATGTGCAGCTGCGGCGTGGCCAGCGCGGCTAGGGCGGGCGGCGCGCGCGCGGCCCTCCTGCGCAGGCGCACCGTGAGCTACTGGTTACCTGTGCAGCCTGAGGTCCGCGTACAGATGTGCGGGTCGGTAGTGGTCGAGGCGGTGCATGTGCATGTGCAGCTGCGGCGTGGCCAGCGCGGCTAGGGCGGGCGGCGCGCGCGCGGCCCTCCTGCGCAGGCGCACCGTGAGCTACTGGTTACCTGTGCAGCCTGAGGTCCGCGTACAGATGTGCGGGTCGGTAGTGGTCGAGGCGGTGCATGTGCATGTGCAGCTGCGGCGTGGCCAGCGCGGCTAGGGCGGGCGGCGCGCGCGCGGCCCTCCTGCGCAGGCGCACCGTGAGCTACTGGTTACCTGTGCAGCCTGAGGTCCGCGTACAGATGTGCGGGTCGGTAGTGGTCGAGGCGGTGCATGTGCATGTGCAGCTGCGGCGTGGCCAGCGCGGCTAGGGCGGGCGGCGCGCGCGCGGCCCTCCTGCGCAGGCGCACCGTGAGCTACTGGTTACCTGTGCAGCCTGAGGTCCGCGTACAGATGTGCGGGTCGGTAGTGGTCGAGGCGGTGCATGTGCATGTGCAGCTGCGGCGTGGCCAGCGCGGCTAGGGCGGGCGGCGCGCGCGCGGCCCTCCTGCGCAGGCGCACCGTGAGCTACTGGTTACCTGTGCAGCCTGAGGTCCGCGTACAGATGTGCGGGTCGGTAGTGGTCGAGGCGGTGCATGTGCATGTGCAGCTGCGGCGTGGCCAGCGCGGCTAGGGCGGGCGGCGCGCGCGCGGCCCTCCTGCGCAGGCGCACGCTGAGCTCGGCGCCCGCCCCGGCGCACGCGCGCACCACCGCCTCGCCGCTCCAGCCTATCACGCACTGGTTGCCCACCTGCACACACAATTAACTCATTGGGTAGGCAAACTAGATATACAACGTGCATTTTCAATGACCATCCTTCTAAGAAAAAAAGATGTCTTGAGGGCCACATTTCCAGCTTTAAAAGTCAACCACCGTTGTACACGTTGCACGCTACGACTGAACGGTGTGATTTTGACGTCACACGCTAACCACACGACTAGCCTACCCTATTTATTGAAGCCGGAAATGAACTGCAGCGTGATTGATGCGAGAAGACATCGTAAAAGCCCAGTATCTTATAATCCTGTTTAATCAAAAACGTCACCTGCACAATTTCGTCCCCGATATGAACAGCCCCGGAGGCGTGCGCAGGTGATCCGAAGCGAATATCAGCAAGCTGATGATGTCCACAGAATGAAGGTACCACGTCGAAGCCCAGAGGTTTGCCAGCCTGTCGTAATGTTACTGTGTCTAAAGACGCAGGCTGAAGAATCATCGGGTCTGACACATCCTATAAGAACAATATACAAAATTATAATATACATTTGGTCAAATAATAGTACAGTCATTTGGTAGTTTTACCTGGAAAGTATTCCGGGAGTTTTGAAAATTGGTAATTTTAGAGATCTTGATGTGCTCTTTCCGAATTTCAACTTTGCCACAGCTTATTTTAGCCGCTCACGCCGCCATATTGGAAATATGGCGCTTAAAAGCAGTTTTTTGACAATATATCCTTTGCGACTGATTTTACGATAAAAGAGTATATACAAAATGAAACTAGAGACGATTACCGACAATTTATGTAGCTACCTTTTTTTCATAAAGTCAATAGTTATGGCGTACGAGCGCCGCAAAGTGTACTCCAACGCACGTTTTGGTCATTACTAATTATTTATCCAATTCTTTTGGTGGGACTGAGTTCGATAGTGGTTCACGATGCATGTCAAAAACGATATAATAATGAGAAGTTAATCGCGGCATCTTTGCGTAGAAGAAGCGACGTCACGACTCCTCAACCACAACTGCGATCTACGCGCCCAACATTCTCATTCAAAAATCATTGCTTTTTGTGCGCTACTGAGATAACAGCGGAGTTTATAGCGAAACAGGATATTGAATTGCATGTGGATTAGGCCTATTGGGATACCACATTAAAAAAAACGCGCCGCTTACTCTACCTCAAGGTGGTGTGTAAATGAGTTTTTTGGCCAAAACGCGTGTTGGAGTACACTTTGCGGCGCTCGTACGCCATAACTATTGACTTTATGAAAAAAGGTAGTTACATAAATTGTAGGTAATTGTCTCTAGTTTCATTTTGTATATAACTCTTTTATCGTAAAATGAGTCGCAAAGGAGATATTGTCAAAAAACTGCTTTTAGGCGCCATTTTTCCGATATGGCCGCGCGAGCGGCAAAAATACGAGATGGCAAAGTCAACATTCGGAAAGAGCACATCAAAATCTATAAAATTACCAATTTTCAAAACTCCCGGAAAACTTTCCAGGTAACCACTATTTTTCGAACCAAATTTTTCGACTTATAGGTATAACTATACCTATAAATCAATATATAATAATAATTATTATAATTATAAGGGATTATATACCATAAAAATGAATAATAATAAAAAATAATAGCTCCCACAATAAAAAGGCTGAGATTTAAAATTAATAGTTTGCACTATTCTTTTAACGCTTCTAACTTCAAGTCCCCCCACAAAAAGAATTACAATGGCAAACAGATAGCTGGAAGATAGGTTAGGTTACGTTAGAACGGGGCACGCCGCGACAGCGGCGGTAAGACCCGTGATGGAGGAGTGGCTGGAGAGGCGTCACGGCGCCCTCAGCTTCCGGCTGACGCAGGTACTCTCGGGACACGGCTGTTTCGGGAAGTACCTGTGTCGTATAGGCCGGGAGCAGACGCCCGGTTGTCACCACTGCGACTGCCCCGAGGACACGGCGCTGCACACTTTCCAGGCGTGTCCAGCATGGGGGTCGCAGCGCCGCGAGCTAGTCGCGGCGATCGGCGGTGACCTCTCGCTTCCGGCCGTGGTTCTGTCTATGGTCGGGAGCGAGACTGCGTGGGAAGCCATCGCCTCCTTTTGCGAGGGGGTGATGGCGACCAAGGAGGTAGCGGAGAGGGAGAGGAAGGCCGCTTCTTCTCTCCCTTCTCGCGCTAGACACACCGGGCGCCGGACGGCGCGCGACGATCTCCGGCCACCCTAGTGAGTGGCCTGCGGGCGGCGGGTCGGGAGCCCGTCGCCCGACCAGTAACAGGCCCAGGGAGGATGGCGCGCCGTGTTCCGCGCGCGCCTCTCGGAAGGATGTGGGGCAGGGGAACAACTGCCCCACCACAGGAGAGGTCCACCAGAAGAAGCTGGTGGACCGAGACCTGCCGGCGTCGCGGTGCATGCAACAGCGAATCCCGTGACCCCGGCCTTAGGTCAGAAGGAGGGACACCGTGGTGGTTTTAGCCGGTAAGAGTCCGGCACACCCACCCGTCGTCCCCAGACGGGGGATAGTCCATGAGGATTTCGCCAAGTTAAAAAAAAAAAAAGGTTACGTTAGAACTGCCGCACCCCGCTTCCAGCCGTGGTTCTGTCCATGGTCGGGAGCGAGGGTGCTTGGGAAGACTTCGCCTCCGCGGCGAAGATCGTCGCCGTGATGGCGACCAAGGAGAGAGCAGAGAAGGAAAGTGAGCTGTCTGCTCTTCTCCCTTCCCGCGCCAGACGCACCTGGCGCCGGAGGGCGCGCAGTGATCTCCGGCCACCCTAGTGTGGCCTGCGGGCGGTGGGTTAGGGGACCCGCCACTCGAACAGTAACATGTCCGAGAAGGCGGCGCGCAATGTTACGCGCACGCCTCTCAGGAGGACGTGGGGCAAGGCCCCACAGAGGAGAGTTCCAGCAGGGCATCCCGCGACCCCGGCCGACATTCAGGAAGAGGAACACAGTGGATTTTTAGCGGGTACGAGTCCGGCAGACCCTCTCGCCTTCCCAGGGCGAGGGAAAACCAAGAGGTTTTTCAAATGATAAAAAAAGTGCTTCCGCACGAGCCAAGCTTCCAAAGTGAGCGGTGCCGCGGCAGTAGCGTTCAGCGTTCCGTGCGAAGAGTTCCAGAAACGATCCGCTTCGCCGATCACTTACCACCATCAAGTTAATGAAAATTTCAGAAACAAATGGTTTTTAGAAGATTATAGTGCAAACCATTAATTTTATAGTGTGAACCATTAATTTTGTAATGGAAAGCATTATTTTTGAACGGTGCTTTAAACATTTTTAGTTGCTGTTTTCATTAATTACAAAGTGCTTTTAAATACATTCCTAATTATAAGTTTTCTTGCATCATCTATATTGATAAATGGCAAAGAGACATTTTAAATATGTCTGCAATAGTACAGTTTTGATTAGATACTACTCAAAAACAAGGGCTTAAAATGTGGATAAGCTTTCTAGTGTCATCTGAAACCACACTTCAGGAGTTGTACCCCGATCCATATATTTCGATTTTCATTTCATTTTACTTTAATCTCCTACCTGTATTATATAGTCAGCAGTCGCGGCAGTGGTCGCAGCGGCAGCGGCGACGGCTCTCGCGGGCTGTTCAGCGAATCGGTCCCGCTGCGCACACGTGGCGGCTTCCAGCGACAGCTTCAGTAACGCTGCCTTTCGCTCCGCTAATGACGCCGCCGCGCCTCCGCTCGAGCATAGCGGCCATCTGATATACAATACATCAGACATCAGATGACGTAATTGTTACACTTCAGGCGTAATAAAAGTGAATGTATAAAAAAATATCTATTTATTTCACAATTGCTTCAAGGTTTCTAAGGTTAGTTAAGTTGGTTTCTAAGGTTAGTTAAGTTGGCATCTTAGATTAAGTACTAAAAGAAAATGTTATGGTTACTCCTTTGATCAATGATTGGTCTCGTCTGTGCTCCAACTAGATACCGCCGGCGTACTAGTAAAATGGGGCAGTTAACGAACACTACGCCGAAGTCGGCGTACTCGAGTTAGTCTTTCTGCACCCAAAGAGCGTTGCAACTAATGTGTCACATTGACATGCCACGTGTACCATTAATCTGCTCAGAAACCAAAATAAAATGTCGATTTGTGTACTGAAATTGTAAAAAAGAATACTACAAGAAATAAGAATGTTGCAAATGTCGATATAAAGTTACCACATTCAAGGAACTTTTGTTCCTAGGTAGAGCGGTATCTAGTTGAAGTGCAGCGGAGACCAATAATTAATTTAAGGGTTGCTCAATTATATATTATGATTGTGTTGCTATCATCCTTAAACTTAGTCTGATAGTTCAATTGTTTTGGAATAGCAGAGTTAGCTGATCCCCAGTTTACAACTTATGGCATTGCAACTCAACTGGTACTTTTCCAGGTTTTTGTAGCAAGGTATGGTTTACTTTTCCAAATATACAAGGTTAGTCGGAAAGTGGGTACTAAGCTGAAAGGGTGTTAAAGTGTCCATAATAATGAATAACTTTTATTCTACAACTTTCCCCAAAAGTCAATAGTTCAAAAGAAATAGCTGTTCAAAGATTTCATAAAAATACGCTAAATTCTATCTATCCTCAGCTATGAGCAGACGTGTTTACTTTTTACGTCATATTTGGGGTCACGGATTAGAAACTCCATTTTCTGAATTCATAACTAAAGCAGGGATAAAGAATTTTTGAAAAAACTAAAATAAAAATAATTTTTCATGAAAAAAAGAGAATCGAATTTTTTAATTTTAACATTTTCATTAAAACAATTATCTGTGATAGATTAGGTGGCCCATGGCTTAGTACCCCTTTCTGACTAACCTTGTATATACTGATTGCCAATCTATTTTGAGGTCTCAAACAACCCACAAAATAAGTACACTCCAGGCAGTTACACCTGTATAGCATTATTAAGAATTATGTAGTTATATGTAATTCCTTTTAAATTGATACTGTTCTTGGATCTATCAGCATTGTACTTATCGGTAACAATCTAATAATAAGCCTCAAAATATATTTAGTTCAATAAATATTTAACATCTGGATTACATTGACAAACTTGAAATGAAGATGTAGCATATAGTTATCAAAATGTTATCTTGTTTTCTGACTGTTTAGAAAATAGATTTGTAAAGCAAAGTTTCCATTTTTTAAACTTTGAAATAATACATTGTCAAATTTACTAGAAATTTATCCAGGTGATTTTCAGTAACTGCAAGCTTTGTTTTTTATTTTTTATTTTATAAAGACTTATCTACCTAAGAAAGAGAAAATACACAATAAAACTGACTGACATAATAGACTCTACTGTACTACCACGTTACCTGTCGAGCCAGCACACAAGTGGTTTAACAGCGTGCACGGTGCGGGCTACATCAGCAAGTGTCTGTGTCTCAAGCCGGGCATCAGGATGGTGTTGCAGTGCTCGTGCTAATGTTGTTGCAACCACTGACACACGCAATGCAAGTTGCTGCACACACTCCCGGGACACCTCATATTGCTATACACACACACATCAGTGATATTACACACACAATTACAGTGAAATAATATAATTCACATAATTATCTACTAATAACACAAATGGAATCATTAATCATATACAAATTGCTGCTGCAGCAGTACTATAAATAAAGCAGCAGAGACATAAGCATTACATAGTTCAGTAGCGCCACTCACTAACAGATAACACTGTTGTGATAAGTGAAACACAACATTATGCTCTCCTGTGACTCATCCTGTCACATTACAGACCAGACTACCTACATTTGATACATAATATATAGAAATTATTGGAATTATATTATGGTAGCGTTTGACTCACAAAGTTTCTGAGATGTTCAACAGCTTCTAGCAACAGTTCCTGATGTCCGATGACATGCATGCCGAGATACTCCAGGTCATCACAGCGCAGCGTAAGCAGCTTAGCGCCGTCGAGCCCACGCTCTTTCAGCGCCGGCACGTAGCGAGCCACCGTCGGACCCAGCCCTGCGCGACCAACAACCAACAACCGTGACTCACCGACTCATCTCCACAACACTACAACACGGTGCACGACCACGCACCTGACAGCCAGTCCGCCACCTGGTCCGCCGACCATTCCGCAACGTTGAGACTAGCCATCGGCATGGGGATGGATCATCTTCCAGTGACCGGTGTTTATTATTGTAGTGCGGCGCAAATCTGTGAACAAACAACAGGCACAACAGCCGGACGATGCAACTTCTTCTTTTGATTTTCGACTGACATTGACAATTCTAAAACATTCCACAGAGTAATAAAATTACGTTTTGTTATACGTTCAACGAAATAAAGTGAAGAAATTACTTAACTACAATATATTTAAAAAAAAAACATGTTTTAACTTTATTAACCAACTACCAAACTTACCTATAGAAATTAATATTGAGTTTTCACAAAATATTTAAAAAAATATTAAATAGCAAAGATTGTTCAAATAGGTGAAACAAACAACAATAGATGGCGTTAGTAGACCATTCCAGGCTATGTTAGAAATTGTATAACAATTATTAATTTATTTCTTCATAGAGTTTATGTATACAAACCTGATACAGCATAAGTAATGGTTTTTTTTTTAGTATTCTTCACATGGCTGCAACTTTACAATCACCTTGCCAAGCAAGCGACCGCAGAACCAGATCTCTCGCACCAATACATGGCCCCGATGACGGTGTTAGCTCACTGGCTTGGAATAGGTACTCCACGTTAGGCTAGGCTCCATCAAGGCTTGCAAATTAAATGGTTATCGTGCTACGTATCGGTCATCGTAATAGGGGCTTCTTCCTCGAATACTTAGTAGGGTAGATACACTGCCCCACAGTAGGTAAGTACCTACCTATACCTAGCTAGGTAACAACTAGTAAAAGGTAATACCTACAATAGCAAGATAAATGGAAACACTTTCTACCTACAGTCCTGAAATCAACCTCCAAATTACTTATCGCGATAGTCGTCACACGGCTTTTAATAAAAAGTGTGAGTAGGTACGGACAACGATAGGTAGGTAGGTACGCCTCTGCCCGAACAATCGAAGATTACGGGCGTTGTGTTAACAGGTTTAGGCATGTTCTATGCTCATAATAGATATAGATAGGTATACCTGCTTATAAACTCATATTTTGCTACATACATTCAATGCTGACCATAACCTTTCTTCTTACCGCTACAATAAATATTCAGAGGAAAAATTGGTGTCAATTCTGTAGCACATTTTGACAATAGGTACTAAACTAGACTAAACGCAACTGTCCCTTTCTTTTTCTATTGAAACAGAAAGGGACAGTTGCGTTTAGTCTAGTTTAGTCCTGTCAAAGTACGCAACAGAATCGACACCATTGTCATAATCACCAATCACCACACTTGGATTGGTGACGCTGGTGCCCATTCTTCTGCAATAAGGCTTTAACGAGGTTTGTGGGAAGTGAAGGATGGTTCCAGGGATGAATGTGATTCTTTACTAGGCACTTAAGTAGGTAGGTATGTTCTCAGCCACAGATCAGGATTCAGGATGGAGCTATAAGCAACTTAAGCGATTCATTAACCTACGCTATAAACTACTATACTTAATAAAATCTACGACTTTTCGATTTTACAACCTGACTTTTTAGTTAGATTGGGCCATCTCTACCCGTAATAGCACAAGCCATGTAGGTATTATCGTAAATATAGATGTAAATGAATAACCATTAATTAGATACTTACATACCTACCTATCTACTTATCTAGCGAAAAAACAAAAAGCTATAACTTCTTATCTCGTAGATTCATGAGTAGAAAATTAATTAATTAATAGGGTCCGGTATGGGCCCTTTTTACCTAATAAAATATTTATGACGGTTACTTTTATGCATAAGATGCGTATCAGTGGCATGTATGAGCTAGGCCGCCTGTGCCTACTAAAGTTCAGAATTAAACATAACTTCATACTTACTTGTCACATTACTTAGGCCTAGTTGGGAATATTAGATTCGTACCAATACATTACTTAATAGCCTGTTTCCCTGCTGTTTAAAGAACAGAGCAAGGAATTTTAAAGGTAGGTAAAATATCTACCTCATCATCATCATCATCATCAGCCTGAAGACGTCCACTGCTGAACAAAGGCCTCCCCCTTAGACCGCCACATCGAACGACAATCCGCCATTTGCATCCATCGGTTGCCCGCGACTTTCACAGTGTCGTCGATTATCTACCTACTGATGTGGATATTTTAACCAACTGAGATTAGTAATAAAAGTGATTGCTATGCTTACGTATACGAATCCACGTAAGTACAATATATTACGAGGTACTTACTCAGAATCCTGCCAGGTTGTTAGTTACAGAAACTTTGCCGTGATGTTTAAAAAAAGTATTTCTATAAGTAGGTTCTCTGCAGCGAGGATCATTCCAGGAATTTGAAATCTTAAGTGTTTCTTGTTCTCATCGGTTTCCTTGTCAGACGGAATGTTGCATTGTGGTACCTACCTACAGTAATGTGAGTAAATTGATTTTTGCATAAGAAAAACTATACTAGGCTACTTCTACCAAGGTGAGTTTTTGGCTCTGACAAGAGCTGTCGTTTGATTGGGCCATTGTGATGAGATGACTTACTCAGGTGGCCTAAGTAGTCTATTCTAAGTAACATCTATCCTACGTCCCTAAGCATACTCCATACTATGAATTTTATCAACGGACATGTGTATAAAATTCGGAGATATCTAATCAGTTTTGATTAGATGGATACCAATTAAGAAACATTTAAAAATAATTGGGGCTATCTCAACGAGGTAGGTAGCTATAATTATTGTAAAAAACATACCAAGGATCGTATATCCCACACGCCGGCGGGCAATAAAACACCCATCGAGAAGAAAATGTTTACTTAAACTGCCATAAAATACTCATTTAATCTGTCCACCTGCGAGATTGGCACCTACCTTATCAGAACACATTCTAGACGTCCGGGCGGCCGCGGCGGTTGTGTCGTGCTCATGTTATTAGCATTTTAAGGCTTTGTCCACGACATTCCTCGGCGTGGCTTTCATTAAGAGCGGTTGAATCGACGGCGGCTCCATTCACCGGTTATCTGATGGGATCTTTGTATATTTATTGGGGCATCAAAGCGAGGACTCGGGGCCGCAGGGCGAGGCGGTGTAGCTCGGTAGCGCTCTTAAATTCAACAATTTAATACCTCTCATAAAGCGGCCACTAACCGCCGAGCCGCTACCAATAATTTTTCTTATTGTCCCGATAAATTAGCTTAATTAGGGTGTAAAAAACGCGGCGGGCGTGGAATCTAGTGCGGCCGCGGTGGGTGGCCGGCAGCTCCCGACTCCCGACGCACTCACTTACATAATTAGTCGATGCGCGCAACACTCGCTCCTACCTGCCTGCACCCGCGGCTCAGGGCCCAGGCAGCAGGCCTCGCACTTAGTTATGAGCACAGCTTATGAGAGGACTGCGCAGAGAGTTGTCGAACTAACTCTACGGAAAGATTTTGTTGTAAAACACATTCCTAAGTATTATAGCTCATGTAATTATACGGTTATGTTTATCTAACATATTTTCAATGTTCATGCTTTGTAGTGCTATTCCGTAAACGAACTTGCATATCGATTCACATCTCACTCTTACTATTTTCAATGAAATTGTCGATCAATTTTAAATTCAATTTATTAATTACCATTTGATGCTGCAATAGCACTCCACAACTCACTGCACCTAAGAATCGAGACCACAGATATGTTATCGAATAGCAGTGATTCGATTTTACGAATTCGCAGGTGAATATCACAGTGGTTCTGTTGCCCAAAGAACAGAACTTGAAGCTATACTTATCTTACTTACCATTGTTATCTCCGGCTTAATCAATATCTAGTATTAGCTACTTTCGTTGGCATCGTCAATGGCCTGTTATTTCTTACTAGTTTACGACTAGCGAAACGTATTACCATCGTGTTTCTGAGTTAACCGACGTCATAAAAATGAGGAGAATATGTACATGTGAAAAAAAAGTGGACTTTTGGTAGTTTCATTTCAAATATAGGTAAACTAATGTGTAGCTCCGTCCGCGTCAGTTGTTTTTTAGTGTTCTGGTATTAAAAGTAAGTGTCTATTTATCTCTCTAACCTCCGTTATAAGAATAATAAGTCTATACAGAATTTCATCCAAATCCGTTTCCCAAATGACAAACATCGATACCAAGCATACGTCACCACTTTGGATTTATTGATTTTGGGTTCTAAAACTTCATAAATATGTAGGTAGGTACCTTACCAAGTTACGTTACGTAAGTAAGTAAATAAGGACAACTAATAAAACTTAGATTTAGATCATAAAAGGTGACCCTCGATAGCATAGTAGGGAATTCCCAATTGGCTAGGATGATGATAATAAACTTGAAAGAAAATAGGTAGGTACCTACCTACCTAATCAGGTTTCTGCCTCCAACAACAGGTAGTAGACCATAATAATGTAAGTGGAGCGAATATAAGTAATATTACCTAGATATGGCTCATTAAGGTCAAGGCTCCAGTGTCTACTGCGCTCCAGTGTTCAGTGATATCGAAGCAAAACTATGTGCAGCTACATAGTTGCCGCTGCGGTCGTGTGTAATTTTTATAGCTTCCATAACTCGCCAGCATTCCCGGCGGGACCTAATGTCTGTAGATAATGCCGCAATGCGCTATCAATCAAACTCGACGTCTGTCGCCGCGCACATAAATATCTCACCAGCGCCAGTAAACCGAGCCGGCGATGCTCGCAGGCCGTAGCACTATCTACCACAGATAACGTGATTTAGGCGCAACACTATCTCCCTATCACCTACCCTACACCTACCTATGCCTACTGCCACGGTTTTATTACTGACAAATTGTGTAAATTATGAGAAGCGTGGAACTAGGTGTCAAATTTTACGGCTATAAACAATGGTGAAATGATCACCGAACGGGGCCAAGAGAACGTTCTGGTATTCTTTATGCTCAATAAAGATATCTGTGGTATTTTAATGTTCTTTTTTCATAGACAGTGTGAAAATAAAGCCTGCTTTGGTTTAAGTGCGCTGTAATCTGAAATCAACGGCTACCACACAATAAGCACGTTTGTCACATAAATTAACCAAAACAATTTGGTATTTTAACTAATTATTTTGATAAACTCAATGCCTATTCATGTTGTAGTTAATAAATTAATAAGCTATGCAATTATAATAATTAATTACACCCACAGTTAAAATTAGTCAAGATTGAAATAAATGTTAACAACAATGCTTAGTTCAGATAAGATTTTCTTAATTAGTACTACGAGAGCTTAGAGCAACGCGGGTGACGCCTCAGGCATATTACATTAGACATTAGTCACATCTCTTTGCAACTTTTTTGTCTGTATACCCAGTTTGACAGTTTGGGCATAAATGAATTGACAGCGGGGAAATATTCCATAGGGCTGTTCCGCTCTGTGTCATCAGTGGCCGCGTTACTCTATGTACTCGTAATTACCTACCTACCTACGTGAGCTATAAGAGTCAGTTCAGGGAAACTGGTTACCTACCAACATTAGTATGGATAGCTCCTAGTCTTCCTAGGTAGTCCTAAGAAGACTAGGAACTACCCAAGTAATTGGAAACGATGTCATTAATTAGTTGACAAAAAAACAGTCACTCATCAGGTTGGCGAACTGTACAGTAGACCCGTAGCAACATTGTTGTAAATTGTAACATAGGTAGGTAGGTACACACACATATGTTTCTATTGCCAGTCATTCGTTTCTTGCACCGATTCTTCTTCGTAGCTATAACGAATTGTGTAGCAATGATAGTCTTTCACTAGCATTTCATAAGCTTACTTGGAATAAAAGATATAACTAAGTAACAGGTGTACACGAAATCTGTAGAGGAACGATTATTAGTATAGTATCTTCTATCTTCTGTAATACCGTTACATTTTCAGGATTCGTATTTAATCAAACAGTTGCCTTATTATAATGTTTAATAGGTAATGTTTTTTTATTCACAAAACTTTTTTACAAATTATCCTACGAAGTCCCTGACTTCTGAGCTAGGTAATATCTGTGTTACAGAAGTCAGTGCCCTCTCCCAATTATCCTACGAAGTCCCTGACTTCTGAGCTAGGTAATATCTGTGTTACAGAAGTCAGTGCCCTCTCCCAATTATCCTACGAAGTCCCTGACTTCTGAGCTAGGTAATATCTGTGTTACAGAAGTCAGTGCCCTCTCCCAATTATCCTACGAAGTTCCTGACTTCTGAGCTAGGTAATATCTGTGTTACAGAAGTCAGTGCCCTCTCCCAATTATCCTACGAAAGTCCCTGACTTCTGAGCTAGGTAATATCTGTGTTACAGAAGTCAGTGCCCTCTCCCAATTATCCTACGAAGTCCCTGACTTCTGAGCTAGGTAATATCTGTGTTACAGAAGTCAGTGCCCTCTCCCAATTATCCTACGAAGTCCCTGACTTCTGAGCTAGGTAATATCTGTGTTACAGAAGTCAGTGCCCTCTCCCAATTTTATTTTGTACAATGGTTGTGAATAAAAATAATGCAGTTAAATTAGTATGATTATTGGGTGCGTTTGGGCAGTGTTGTGTTTGTTGTGCATTATGCATGTACGGTTTGTGCTATGCGTGTTTGGCGTGTGTTATGCATGTTTTGTGTGTGTAATGTTTGCATGTGAGTGTGATAGGTGTATGGACATATAGGCATACTATACGAATCGCAATAGGGTAATTCCTAGATACATACAAATATGGAAACATTGTGTATCGAGAGGTTTCCTGGAAGTCATTCTGCATTGTATCGCTTACTAACCACAGCAATAATAATGAAAAATTAAGACCTTATCACACAAGAACATTATCATGCAATTCCATCAATATTCCATTGCCACGCGAATGGAAATTCAAATACCGAACATTCTGTTTTTCTAATAGAATATTATGATCATTGTCACCATCGACGGTACAAAAAGGTTAGGTTATACTTTCAACTTTCTTGTAATGGATTGCTTCTAGGGTAAAAGTGTCAACACATTCAGTAGGTAACCACTTAATTATTGACCAATATACAAGGATAATGTAAGTAGACAGAAGTTTTGCTACCGTGTGTGCATTGTTGCACTGCAAAAGGGGACACAGAAGGCCCGCTTTAAACAACGCGCTATAAGACAGAGGAACAGTAGACAGAGTTCAAACAAACTATTAGTGATGGCACGCTTAAACCAGAATAGTACGTACTGAGAACTCAACTAGTTTATCGATAAAACAAAATCAATACTAATAATCACTCAAGCGCTTTATGTCAACTGTCGGTGAGTCACCGCCAATTGCTCGAAAAGTCGATCCTTGTCAATTTCAGCTAGCAGAGAGGACAATGGTGGGTAACGTGCGGGGACTGCTCGCGAGCAATCAATATTATAATTCAAAGATATTTATTTTTGCCAACTAAGTGTACATAAGGTGGTAGGTATAATATAACATAGCTCTCTTAACTTAGTTGCCTTTTTCAGGCGTTGCAAAAGTATTCTTAATTAAATAAATTGACAAACAGTAAATCACCGTAATAACTTATAATAAGTAATTTTTTTTACTTATATTCAAAATATTCTTCTATTGAGTAAAAGCATTTTTCTATGAGGAATGTTTTTAATTTTCTATTAAATATTGCTGGTTTTGTTTCTTTCTTTAAGTCATTTGGTAATTTATTATATATTTTTACTGCCATATAATAGGGACTTTGGAATTAAAATGCTAAACATTTTAACTCTGGAGGGTGGCAAGTATAATCTATCTTTGTGACGCGTATTCACTTTATGTGTTTCTTTTACTTTTATAAAATTACTGTTATTTTTGAATACGAACAAGCACAGGTCATGTATATATATTGAGGGCAGTGTTAATAGTTTGTATTCTATGAAAAAATGTCTGCAGCTTTCTAAATTATCTATTTGAGCTATAATTCTAATACACTTTTTTTGTAACAAAAATAAATCATGAACATCCACGCTGTTTCCCCACAGCATTACACCGTATCTTAGCCATGAGTACGCGTACGCATGGTAGGCAGACAAGGATGTTTTTATGTCTGTGCTACGTTTTAGTTGGAAAAGAGCGTAAGTAAATTTGGAAAATTTTGATTTTATATGTTCAATATGTGTTTTCCAATTTATGTGTGTATCAATTATTTTCTATCACAATTAATATAATTTGGATTGCATGACCCTGCTTAACAACTTCAAGTAGTCCGTCTTTAATGATATTTTTGTTATGTTTGGCGGCTATAGGTTTCAGTTATATAGTGGACTTTCTGTACGTTCTATTTTACACCGCTACTGTGGCAGGTGCGGGCAGGGGCGAGCAGTCGACGATGCTACACGACTCATTACACACTAGCGGTGAATCAACATCGATACTCACTCATTAGATATTGCTAAATGATGTTAGATGCGAGATAGTGGGGCGTGGGAGTGGTGCTTAATATTCACGTCATTCAAGAGAACGAAGCAGATTGTTTTATTATTTATTCCTATTTCATGATTGATTAACTTTTATTTTCACGCTTATTATTATGTGCACTTTAGAAAAATCTGTAACTGTAGGTTATTTTCAAGAAGAAATTGTCCTCTCCTCTATAACAAATTACCTAATGTTTGATAAACTGAAGCTTTTCTGAAAATAATGGTTCCGTCATTCTTCTCATCACTAATACACTTTAAATTAATTCACTAGCGGCCTCTAAAACCCGCAATTAATTTATTCGGTTATTTATTGCTACATTAATAGTAGGTATCTACTAACATTTGTTTCTCGTTTTCGACCGTGGTTTAAAAGTTTAAATATATCTGAAATAGTTCAGTATTAAACGTGTCCCTGCAGGAATGCTATAAACGGTGCACAGTTAAAGACTGCACGTTTAAAGCGTTGTAAATCTTATATAAATGTCACCGTTTGTTCTAAACTGAACTCACTCTGAGCATAAAAGAGAACAGTAAGTGTATCACCTAGAACAGTGGTCCCCAAACTTTTTGTTTCGTAGACCACTTGCTATGTTTTCAGTTTTGGGTAGACCCCCTGCTTAGCTAATATTGCATTTTTGCGAATTCATCGACTTCAAATGTGTTTTTGACTGATTTCTAACTGTAGTCAGGTGTAGAGCGAAAAATCAAAAAAAAAATACAGGTTAAGTTTTATATATTTATTAAACCTACGACAGGACTATCGTCGTCTGTCTGTTTGTTACGTTTTCAGGTAAAATATAAGCAAAAAATCCTCTGTGTACGTGGGTTATTCCGTTAATGGAAAGTCAATATTAAAATTACGACTTGCTTAAATGAGATCCACTATTGTGGACCCCCGTTTACATCTCACGGACCCTCAATTATTTTTTTCACCCACATGGACCCCTTGTAGGTCGTCGTCGACTCCTGGGGGTCGATGTAGACCACTTTCGGTATCACTGTCCTAGAAGTTTGAATCGAGCAAGAAAACGTACAAATAAACTGATGAAAATGGTAATACTTATGAGGTATACCTACGTATGGGCGTACTTAGTGCAGGTGTAGCCTTCTTCTATTTACAATTATCACAACATAATATTATAGAACAAAGTCCTCCGCCGCGTCTTACTGCATGTGCGCGATTTTCTTCGTAGGTAACTACTGAACGGATTTTGTTCCTATTTTCACGATTAGATACCTAGATTGATTTTCTGGAAAGGTTAATGTGTACCTATAATAACTATAATTTATAAGCGTGCTGTTTATTTCGCTGAGGGATCACGATTTTTGTCAAGAAGTTGGTAAAATTTCATGAAAATTAAAAAAAAAACTGTTCAACACGTCGGTCGACATCGTGTCGCTATACGTATAGTTACCTAATGAACAAACAACCTGGTGGAGTTACATCACAGTAGGTACCTAAGTATATCTATATCCACGTAAAGTGATGGTTCAAGATTCTTCGATTATTACTACTTAACTAGGAAACCGCAAGTGCGTGTCGGACACCAGTGACTGGTTTTCTAATTTAAATGTTATGCAGTAGCTACCTCGAGCATATAGCTCAATAAATCAATAGTAAAATAAAACTGTCTTTGACTATTTGGGCGCAAATAACACGTGTGGGAATTATGGGGACCAATGAATTGATTTGGAATGTTTTCAATTAAATGGACCGCATCGAATGACTTCTATGTACCTACTCTATTACAAAAGCAGTAGATATCTAATGAATAACCTGTGCCTCGTTGGTCTAGTGGTGGCAAGCGCGACTGCTGATCGTGAGATCCTGGGTTCGATCCCCAGTTCGGGCAAAGTTTTATTGGATTTTTCCGCGTGGAATTCCTCAGTAGCAGCCCGGAGTTTGGTTTTGTGCCCTGTTTATGGCAATAGGCTCGCCCCCTACTACCCAGGACTTAAACATAATGGCGAAATGAGGGTGTTATTATACACCTCTGCCCAACCCTTTGGGGAACACAGGCGTGATGTTATGTTATGTATTTAATAGATTGCACTTAGGAGACGCTTTTCTTTTTGAATAAGTGCCCACTACCATCTCGCTACGCCTAATTTTCACGTAGATAGGTACAAAAATACCCCTAAAGCCGAAAGGGGGTTAAAAGGTCCCTTGTAAAGAGTCTATCTGCAATATTTGAAAACCGTAGAATGACCCAATTTTTTTTTTGTATAATTATGTAACATAAAGTAATCATCATTGAAACGCAACCCTGAAAACATAAAACTAAAAAGTACCTAGACCGCTACCCAGAAAGTTATTCACATTCTTACCTAATTTCCTCTGAGAGGTACCTAAATGACAACAACCATAAAAGACTACTTGATTAATTTTCTTTTTCACGTGGAATTATGTAACACGTTGTATAGGTGAAGCTACGTGTTGTTGTATTCTAGGATTTGCTTCTAGCTGCTCTGTGGATCCCGGTGATGAGCAGTGCCGCCACCATGTGGTTTTCTGGTCTTTAAAGGATAGGGTTTTGTTATCCTCGCGTTGAAGGTTCAAATGTTTAATTTTAATTAAATGCGTCGCAAGTATTTATAGAAGTACCTCGCTGCATCCACCCGCACGACTACCACAGTGCGATGCATCAGCCAAGTGTGATTATGAATATATGCCACGAGTGTGCGTAGTAGTGGGCTAGGAGGAGGCCCATTTACAGCAGAGGTATCTAATACAGACTAATGTTATACATATTATATAAATTTTGGCTTTTCTATGTGGAATTTATCAGAAGCAGCCCGGATTTTGGATTTGTGCCCTGTTGGTGACTAATAAGCTCGCTCCCTATTAGGTACACGGGACTCAAACATAACGACGAATTGAGGGTGTTACTATACACCTCTGCCCAACCCTTTGGGAAATACAGGCGTAATGTTATTTTATGTTAATTATACAAGTGTGCACATAGCAAGCTTATTAGTCTGTAGGATCTGATCTAGCTCTAATAAGTCGCGATATGTTCGAACCAACTCGGTAGAAGGCAGGATTAAAGTAACACAGGAGACTCTACCATCTCTACCTATAATATTATCCCACTCATAGACTTGATTATACATTTTTTAGACGCTCTACGGTGTGGCTTTAGGTCAGACCCCCAACTTTGTAACCCTATCAGACAATTATGTTAACTCTACAATTGAGGCAGCAACACAACTCACGTAAATCTTACGCTTTCGCCACTAAATGACTTATCGGAACAAATAATGATCTGTGCGCGACCATTGTTCTGGAAAGCTGTGTACTATACACATGTAGGCAGTGCGGCATTGTTGGCGGAGCTGCGGAGGCGTGGCGCGGCGAGATCAGACGCGGTGCCCCGCCCCGCCCCGCCCCGCACCGCCCGCGCAGCCCCGCGCGCTCGCCGACAAAGGGTGCGCATCGCCAGCGACGTCAGACGTGCACAAAGACAACTGTAGGACATACCGATACCACAATGTTAATTGACGGTGTCGCTTTAACTACGTCACTGATGAGCAGACGAGATGAACACCGATGACCTTCACAGTATGTCAAATGACATGACAAATATCTTCAGTGTATCGAAATATAAATAAGCTACGTTGTACTACGCGCTGCTACGGTGGTCGCAGCAATTATTTACGTTAACATGCTTACTTCAACATATTTCTTTAATATTATTATGCAAATAGCTGAAACAAAATTAATTATAGTGATACTTTAATTTTATTATAGTCCATTAAAAAGTTTATTAAGTATATTAATCAGTGCTCATCATAAAATTTGGAGGCTCTCGTGTGTAGCCTCTACGAGTATGCAATAATAGTAGGTGTTACATATATTATAAGTAGTATAATGCCCGGTTCTAACGCAAGCGATGCATGACCACCGTAGACAAAGACTGTGTTGACGGAAGAATACAGTACCTAAATGAAATACTTATTCACAATGACATATATCGTCAGTGGAAAGGTAAAAAGACTAAAGCGCCAATATACCTACTTTACAGTAGAGAGATTCAAACTATTTTTTTAACAAAATAAACATGGTTATTTGTCTTAGAGTAGACATATTAAATAGATAATTTATATCTACTATGTTAATTTTATTTAAAAAAGACTTTCAATCTCTCTACTGTAAAGTAGGTACCTATATTGGCGCTTTAGTCTTTTTACCTTTCCACTGACGATATCATTATATCTAAGTATTCTTCCTTCGACAAAACTCTTCTGTACTGGTGTCATGCTACGCGTGCTAGTCTGCTACACAAGACTATACATTATATACCTATACACTTATACCTGCAGCATGTATATAATCGGAACTCGTAATTCTGCTATGGAAGGTTGAATGTGTGGACTGTGGTGTATGGTTGCAGATGTCCGTGCATTTCTTGAACACAATTATTACCTACACTTGCTTATGGATCAGACTATACGAGTAGCTTTTGTCTACAATGAATGCTGTTTGTGGTTTATTTGGATTATCTCAACCAAATACTGACCGCTACTAGAGGCGTATGGCTTTTATTTCGTAGCAATGGAAATGGATGGATATTTACAATAAATATTTTATTATTCTATTTGTTTAAAATCGACTGTCGCCCTGTTATGGATACTTCCTTTATTAAATAAGTTAGAAAACTAATAAAAGATAATTCGTTCTCCTCAACTCATTTTGTTGTAGGTACCTCTAGCTTGCCGGAGTCAGATTTCCAATCGTATGATCTCCACTATGCCCGCTACCGAACAAAGTTGTTTATTGGCTATCAAAACAGTTTTAATAACATCTAGCAACATATTTTCTTAGGCCTCCCGTGGAGTCTCAACTCTCACTTCGTACACCGCCGTGTACCTAGGTACAGGCGAACATTACCACGTTAACGACGTGTAGTACAGTGGAAACACTTGTTCTCTATAAGTGTAAGATATTAATTATCTTCTTACACAACGTATTTTCTACGCTACAGTTTACGCAATAAAGTAAATGAATAAGTACTACAAGGTTCATATTTATAACGAAGATAAAAGAATACTCTTACATATAATATATCTTAAGTACGTTTATAGATATAACTCAGACAAGTTTATTATCAGTGTACAGCCCAAGTGACCGCCGTGAGCACATAATTGAAGGAACGCAAGTAATTAGCAGCGTATGCTAATACTTGATATAAAACTTTAAGTAGCGCTATTAACATAATTTTATTACGAAAAGTTTAAATTAATATAATGAAGTGGTCGTAACGTATCATTTTTGGAATGTTTGTACTTACAGGCCGTTAAGAACAAAACCAAGTATAGAGTTCGTTCCCGTCGGCAGGCGACGGGGAACGCAAGACGTTTTACATAGAACGGTCCACCAGGCCGCCTAGTACTAAGTCATTGGTTCTACTGACTCAATTATGATAAATAATACTATAAATATGTTTTTAGATAGAAAGATTTGTGAAAAACGATTTGGTGGATATTAAAACATTTTCTTCACGCAATAGGTAGTACCTCTACCTAGGTACTTAATAATTATTTTGGTATCGAGTGTTCCCTAAGTCTCTGTTTTAATGTATGTTGTGTTATTCGTGAAAACCTTCAATTGGCTTTCTGAGACTGTAATTACTCATAAAATTGTAGCTGTTGGTTGTCCTTAGAAAATAAATAATAAATAATTTTCCTAAAGCTTATCTGAGGTATCTATTATCTATGCTACTCTTATGGTGTACAATAAAGACAATATTGTATCTAGCCGAGGCCAAGCTTGCCACTAGTTAGCGTATTTTTTTTGCGTTTATTCATTTTATATACATATTATAAATTATATTTTTATAAAAAATATAAAACACGTATAGCGTATTTTTTATTATTATTTAAACTAAGTAGGTAGTGTCAGAAAAAAATAAAACGAGCATTTGTTGTAGGTACCTATTTAGATATTGTTTTTGGTGTAAATTGAGATTGAGTAAGTATAAATAATGGTTGATAGTTGGTTGGCTGACATGAGTACCTGCAACCGGGTTCTCTACTTTTCAATGTAAAGTTTAAGGATATCACACTGCTCTACCTCAACAATAAACATATCGCAACTTACACAACACCACGGCTTCTATAATCAAAGGGATAGCAGTGATAACTTAGTGGTGTGACCGTCTGACTATTAGGTAAGTCATAGATCTCGAGTTCGACCCCAAGGCACGCACCTCTGACTTTTCGGATTCATGTGCATATTGTATAATTATTACTTGCTTTAAAACGGTGAAGGAAAACATCGTGAGGAAACCAGAATGCCTGAGAGATATTTTCTTGCGTGAAGCCTGAGATATAGTTTCTTGCGTTTCTTATGTGAAGCTAACTCAGAGGCCCATGGGCGGCATAAACTGTGACACAAGGTTAGTCACTAACCACACGAAAAGAAGAAGATAAAAGGGAGATAATATTGCTCACATTGAAAATCGAAACTTGCGTGGAAGATTTTAAATTACAAATTATAGGCGCAATGACTAAACTACTGCACGACATTCCAGCAATTAAGGTTTTTCCTAATGTTTTCCATGTAACAATGATGACCTGCAAGCTTAGTACACTAATAAACGTTGTCGGCACAACTTCAAAGCTCACGCGACTATCAGCGCTTACACATAACCATTACAATAAAGACTCAACACTAACTACTAACTAACCATTATCGTACACACCAGTAATCCTCCCTCAATCACGTGTTCCTGGTAATAGCGTGTGATAACTCAACGATCCACTGTTTTTACTTAATTCTACACTCGCGTGCTAATGTCGGGTGGAGCCTAATACTGGCAAGAAACGCACAAAGGAGCTAATGAGAACATTGTTATTATTTTCATGTTTTATCTATGTCTGTTTTATTACCCAAACACAAATACATACATACATACACATACCATGTAATCACATACGCTTATTGTTGTGTACATTGTGCTCAAAATTATTTTGTTCTTTTTACTTCCTTTTTTATTCCAAATTAATGTTTTTTTAAATACTATAAAATGTAATCATTCTTTCGTGTGATTTTTGCCTGTTACAATAACAATGCAACACTATTGTTCAATAATGCACATTTCTACACGGTAGTACCACCTATGGCAGGCCCGGACTGGCCATACGGGCAAATTGGGCAAATTCCCGATGGACCGGTGTGGCCTGATGGGCCGGTCACACAGTCGGAGATATAGAAAGAGCGAGGGGGACGTCAAAAAAATCGTCTAACTATCGCCTATCGCTTGAAAAAGAAGCCGCAAATTGTTTGTGTTTGTATACGGGAGAAAGAGTGAGGGTAGCGTCTAAAAAAAAATGTCGTCCGTCTAATCGCTTGGGCCGACCGTCTCTCAAATGCCCGGGCCGACTTCAGGTCCCAGTCCGGCCCTGACCTATGGACTCTACGAAACAGGCTCGACCGAGTGTGGAGTTCATAAGCAAAATGTTTCCTTTATGTCTTTTAAAATGCATGTAAAATTAGTTATTGATGTACCTAGAGTTTAAGGAATTGTATATATAGTACTGTTTTTGGCGAATAAACTATTATTATTATTATACCCAATCCACTCCGGAATCACTGACGGTCTCATTGGTGTAGCGGCCGCAAATGCCGCCGGGTAAAGGGCACACATCTTATTTTTGATCAAAATTATATTATATTAGGTGTTTCTGTACAATAGGTGCCCGGTGTTTGTAATTGAAATAAATAGCAGTAGGCGCGGCACTATACTTGCCCTATATCACCATCTCGTCGGCTACTGTCTAATATTTGTGATTATTCAACAGTACATCTCTGCCTCTCCTCTTCATATTATGTAAACCGCCTTATAAGTGCCGTCTACAATATCCAGATGCCCCAAGAAGTCTCAATATATGATACCATATATAACATTTTCCTTGTAGTTTCTCAGAACTAGCTTTGTTTCCGTTCTAGGCTATAGACTTCGCAGACATAGGTAGACGGGCAACTGCTCGCTTTACTTATCGGTTAATCCTACATTACCGCTAATAACTGTAATAACGAAGCTTTCCTCTACAAAAACGTTTAAATAGAGACCACGAATCGTTGCCTCATTAAGTGCGCACAGTTCAACAAACAATTCTCAGGTAATCTCTTCGGAACAATTCCCGCGAGTGAACAATAAAGAGGGAAGATAATTGTCGCCGAGGGAGTCTCACAATGAGCTGTTTGTATGATAATAACAGCCGAAATTCGCGAGTTCATCCACCGTGAGCGACGCCGGCGCGCCGCCGCCGCGTCGTGACGCGGTGAAATCGCGGGAAGTGAACCGCGCGCGGTCCGTGAGCCGCGATTAAGATCGCATTAGCAAGTATTTTAATGAACAGTAATTAGTCATAGGTGGAATGTTCTGTTGCGCCACTGCACCCGCCCCGTACGAACACGTAACTGGAGGAAATCACATAATTCAACACAAACAGAAAGAATTTTATCAAAAATGTTAATGACCTGATTTTACAACACAATAATTAGATAAGTATAACTTTGAAATAAAACATTGCCACATATTTCAGGCTATTTCAGGTGATTGTTGACGCAAACAATGCTGAGGCCGTACAGGCTTGATGATGATAAAACGTTACGTAAATTAAAACATAGTAAACTACAAGTAAGTAATAGTTTCTTTGTAAAACGTACAAGGTCTTTAAAAATAGCCAATTACTTTAATTAGTGCTAACGAAAGAACATACCGAGTACAGACGTAATTTTCATTTAATTTTAAACGCATAATATAATGTACTCACACGAGGGTCGCTGACTTCTTCTGAACTTTTCTTCACGTCATCCCCCATGCTAATGTGAAAGTTAACCGTTTTAAGTACAAGATCTCAAGTGAGGCTCATATTAAAAACTTACGAAGTAGGCAGGTGTATAATTAACACGGCTCTTGAAACTCTTCAGTTAATCTCACTCTCCATTAGTGGAGTTCAAACTCTCACATGTACACATCTACCTACAAGCTACTAGCGTAAGGTTTCACTCGCTCGGCTCGTGTGATCACGTAGCATTTCCAATTTAAACTCAGCGTGTCTTATAATTGCTAGGGTTGAACGTTTCCACTGTAGCGTATAATAACGTAGCACAATTTCGTAGAGCCATCCGAGGTACTATTGTCTGTGATGATTACTTTTTACCAAATATTGAGTAGGTACCTATGTCGACAAAGTGCAGTCTTATAGGTCTAAAATTGTTACCCAGTACATTTATGTTAAAAGTGGTTTTAGGTATTGATTTACCTATGTATTTACATCTTTATTTATATTATACACAATATTGTAGTGCACTGGGAAACAAAAGATAAATACCAACTTATGCAGGCATAGGGGATCAAACTATGCAATATTGTTATTATTGTGACCAGCGACGTTTTTATGGCCAATGTAGTGTCCACATGTGTCCAGTGACGTCATTCAGCTGTTGCGGGCGCCGCGTGGTCTGCGCGCGCCGGAACCGGAACTCTATTGTTTTTAAATGGAACGACAGCAGCCGCCCCGCTGTCGCCCCGCAACCGCCTCACAGCCGCACTGTAACGTCACAAAATATACAGAGACAGAAAGTTAAATCCATGCAATGTTTGATAAAAAGCTGATGAACATGGCACGTATAAACCGTGAATGAAACACAATCAATTTCCAACTGCAAGGTTCGAGAGTCGGGACTGTGTCGTGTTACCGTAGCAGCCAATTATAAGTTCTTAACTTGTAGAGTGAGCCTTCTGCCTTGTCTGGCACCTCGTCGCGCCGCGCCGCGTTGCACCGCCAGCCAGCGTGTCGCGCATGTCGCGACCTCGCGATATTTATGCACATCAACCACCTGCCGACGACCTACAACCGACACACATCACGAGCCCGTTTTCTGTCACACTTTGTACTTACTTCCTACTTAGAACGCTGGGTATGATTATGCGACATATTTCTAAAATAATAAATAAAACTCAGAGGCGCATCTCAGCCATTCCCGCATAATCCATCGACATCTTACTCCGCGCGTGCCATGACAATTCAAAAACCGCTAATTTAATTTTCATGGTGAGTTCCGCGCGCTCCATTGTGCGGCAACTGTCTCAACTGTCAGCACAACATACCTAGTCAATTTGCAGCGCGTCAGTAGGTATTAGAGGTATTTTCGTCACGAACAGCACGGTGACAGATTTTTATCCGCGAGGTTTTGTCTAGTCAACACTTATTAAGAGCTTTGTGTCGCAACAGCGGACATCGGATGGTTAATGGTGACAACGGCGCCGACAGCTGAACCAGTAAATAAACGTAGAGTAGAGTCGCTCTAATAGATCGTTACTTAGCGCTACGTTAACAACACGCGACACAACAACACGCCGGTTGTGTCGTACACGTCAGCACGCGCTACTTTTTGCTCGTTTCAAATCTTCGGGCGGTGTTATGTGTGTTCGCAGTTTGACCGTATTAGCATACAATAGCGGCCGACAGCTGGCCCTTAGTTATCAGATCAGTGGCGGCGTGACCGGCGTGACCGGCCGCGCCACAAGTATTCATTTACGATTGAACCAAGTTAACCTATTTGAAGCTTATTTATTGTACTACTAACTAATAAATAAAGTTAATAACGGCAGCGGCTAACAAATCAAAACTAACTGAATTACTGTAACTGCGGCTGCGTACCGGTACGCAGTTTAGTTATTTATGGTTCGCCCAAACGTCTACCTACCTGTCTAGTTAGAATAAACATACCTATTAGGTAATTGAGTAGGTGTGCATTCGTTTCAAACTATTCGAGACACAAGGTCTTATAATATTAATACTATGATATAACAACATGTTCATTGTTCATGTTGTTTACGAGTACTTATCTATGTATAATTTTGTTCAATTAAAGCTAGGCTTAATAACTTCCAGCTACCCGGTCGCGTGCTACTGGCGATCATTAGGTAAACGATGTTTATAATCAATTGTGTGTATCTACTAGTTGGGTGTATGTATAGTGATATGATATCGATGCTTAACGCCAGTAGTTTTAGTACACGAACACTGACCCAGTGCGGCGAGTGCGCGCGGTGCGCACGCGGCGGTGACGCGGCGTCTTTCCGGCAGCGGTCAGTTTTTGTGCGTCTCGCCTCGCGCTACTTGCGAATCCATGAATATATGAATTTCTATAACGTTTAACGTCACCCTTCGATCCACTATGTTACTCAAGTGTCAGACAATTTTTTTAACTTGTTTAACTTACCAGTTTCAGTTGTCGATTGTAATAATGTTAACTTCGTGCTTACCCTCATTACAATAACGTAAAACATGTGCTTACAACTGAATATGATACAGGTTGTGTTTACGTATGCACGTCGCATGGCACCGAGTGACACACATACATAGGTAACAGCGCGGTGCTAGCTCCAGGTCGGTATCGGCGACTCGCGGCCGCAGTGAGGCGCGACGTTCCGCAGCTCGCGTGAGTTCCCGTCTCCCGCCAATGATTATGAAGTATGAACGGATCAATTTCACAGCCGCCGCTCAAAGCTGCCGCCCACACCCTCCCCCGCGCCCCGGTACCCCGCGTTTCATGCACAGAATAAAACACCGCCGCCACTTTCTCACCACAGGCTAAATACTTACCTTCCGCGAACTCGCTGCAATATCCAGCGGGTTTAATTTATACGCTACAAAAAATCATACTATGGCAAAATATGCGCGGAAGGCACAGTAGACGTATAATAGCAGGTATCGCTTCACTCATCGACGTGGCATTTCATATTCCCCTCCTGCTGTATTATGGCAAGTTGGAACGCAGGTTCGAGGTTACTTCACTCAATTTGCGCCGTTAGCGGCGCGGCCTCAATTTTTCACAGTTATCGAACAATTTCCCGGAGCTCCGCGAAACGACGCTTAATAAGAGTTCGTTCAATTTTCCTGCTTCCTCTTTGTACGTTTTTTGCTAAAGTTGTTTGAATCGATTCACAATGGGCGCCTAAAAATTGTATTCTTCCTTTTCGATTCCTTTGATCGTTTTGATGGTGCGAAACATTGATGAGAGTGTTGGCATAGCATGCAGGCGCTTTCAATGACAAGTGGCACTCGTCAACCTCGAGGCATGTAAATAAGATATCCAGCGTGCGGTGCAATGCACGGTAATTATCCTAACTAATGACACGCGTATATGGTGTTTATGCGAGCAACATCGCTAACATGGCAACACGACATGTTGTTATGACTTACTGGCTCTCCTCACCAGCGCCTAGTAGGGGCAACGCTATGCGACCGCCTCGCCGCCGCCGCCTCGCCGCGCCCGACCCGCGTTATCTGTTACGTGGCTTATGTTAATGACCCGCCGCGTTGATACATGCAGTTGCACATCTAGCTTTCCGTCAGCTTTGATTATAGGAACGGCGTGGCGCGACATACTCGCGGGATTCGTCACGCCTGCTCCGTTCACCGAGGCGGCTTCGGAGTGAATCATCAATCTGAAAAGAGTAATCCACGTATAGTTTAGCTAAGACGGTGTACAACAACGACTCTTCCGGCTGCTGGTACTTTAATTAAACGTGCATAAATTACAGTGTGGTCGTAAATCAATCGGCGGTGGTCGGCGGTGGCATGCGGCGGGCGGCGAGCGGGCGGCGCGCGGCGAGCGGCGCGCGGCGGGCCGGCGGAGCGGGCGCGGGACTGCGCGGCTATAATTACGCTCCCTGCTCAATGGACAAGACGGACCGATAGACAACTTCAAACACGCGTCGCTGGGATTCTAGTGCGCGGATCTCGGCGATCATTGTCTTGGTACATTTCCTCCGCAGCACATGCCGCCTACAAGACGATGGTCCCGTGTGATTGATGTGACGCACTCGACGACAACATAGTAGCGCTAGCGGACGATATGGCGCGACTCACAATCACACCGCCGCGGCCGTGCCTTTACATTCATTTGCCTATTTAAGACTGTCCTAAATACCATCTGTGTGTAATAAAAATGCCTTATACTCATCTTCCTCAAACTTCAAATAAGGTATTCCTATGCGTGGTACTGAGATTTCAATACCTAACTTCATCGTATTCTGTTTTTGTCTACCTACTATTAGGCCTAAATGTCTTTCATTACAGAGCAATCTGTCATCATCATCTGTTTGAGGTTTGGAACTTGATGTCGTGGCTCAAGATGCTCTTAATGAGCTAAATCTGAAGCATTCAATTTGAATCAAAATCCCACAGTCGAGTTATACGAGCCTCCAGGGAGCCGACGGGATGTCCTAAACATAGCCGGAAACCAACGCAACTAACACGGCGAAATCGCAAGTGGGAACCAAAATGGCAAACTGAACATGTAAACAAGACTGATGGTCGTTAAAGTGATACTTTTAGTGATAAGTGTAAATGACGTTACTAATATTTAGGACCGACTGTTCGAACATGTTGTTTAATTCGACAAGTTTTTCGAAAAGCTATTATAGAATTAAAATACAACTCTCATTAGCCATAAAAGTAACAAAAACATAGAAATACATGAAGCAACATAACATAACATCACGCCTGTATTCCCCGAAGGGTTGGGCAGAGGTGTATAATAACACCCTCGTTTCGCCAGTTGTTTAAGTCCCATGTAATTGGGGGCGAGCCTATTGCCATCAACCGGGCACAAATCAAAACTCCGGGCTGCTACTGAGGAATTCCACACGGAAAAACCTAATAACACTTTGCCAGACCTGGGGATCGAACCCAAGACCTCACGATCAGCAGTTGCGCTTGACACCACTAGACCTACGGTAACGGAGTGGCAGGCTGGGCTCGGCTAAAGTGCACTGTGCATCGTAGCAACTCACCAACTCGTCTTGCGTGCTGCGAATTTGCTGGAGGCTATGCCTAAACCACCGCGGGACGCCCACGGGCGTTACCAAAAAGGCCCTTCTCAGGGCCAACCAAAAGGCCCTTCTCAGGGCCAACCAAAAGGCCCTTCTCAGGGCCAACCAAAAGGCCCTTCTCAGGGCCAACCCAAAGGCCCTTTTCAGGGCCAATCTGACGCCGAAGCGTCTGAAGCCAGCCGCGCGCCGTCTGCTGCGAGCTTCTTCGGGGGGGTTGAGCTGACGTCGGAGGATTCTGGCGATGAGTCCGCCAGCTCAACCGTCTCTGAGGCGGGTATGTCGCGCAAGCGCGCATACAGAAAAGAGGGGTCCGAGGGTTCCTCGGCGTCGGGATCGGCGAAACGTAGGGCCAAGAAGCCTGCGATGGCCGCGGACTCCCACGTCGTGGGCCTTGCGGATGCACAACGCCAGTTGGACCTGGCTCGGCGGGAGCAAGTCCAACAGGAGCTGGAGGAGCGGGTCGCCGCCAAGGAGCAGCGGGCGCGTACCGCCCGGGCCAAGTCCGGGTACGGCGCGTCCCGCGTGCTGTACGCCGACCACTCCTTGGTCGAACTGGCGCGGATGGCGGAAGAGGACGAGCAGGAGATAGCGGAGGTCGCCTGCAAGTCCTCGAATCTGAAGGGAACCTTCCAGAAGGCCCTCAAATGCCGCGCCGCGAGCATGCGCGGCATCGTCGAGGAGCTCGTTCAGAGGAAGGCGACCGACGAGACGCGGCAACTGCAGGCGAGGGTCGATCGCCTGCAGTTGGAGGTCAGCCAGCTTCACCAGAAGCTGGCCGACGCCACCGCCCGGCCGAACCAGGCCGCACCGCCGCCTGTGGTGGAGGCCCCCTCCTCCAACCTAGAGGATACCATCCGAAAGGTTATAATGGAGGAACGGGCCTTCACCAGAGCCTGCATCGCAGGCATTGAGGACCGGCTCTTGCCGGAGAAGCGCCTCCGACCGCCACTTGCGGCGGATGGGCGGCGAGAGCCGGGGCCATCCTCGCAAGGGGGGGACACCCTTCCTCCGGCCGCCGAGCCTTCCAGCTCGTCGCAGACGGCTGGAAAGGGAGAGGGGAAGGGGAAGGGGAAGGGAAAGGGCAAAAAGGCGGCGTCGGCCGCCTCCGCCGCCCCCGCCGCCCCCGCCGCCCCCGCCGCCCCCGCCGCCCCCACCGCCCCCGCCGCCCCCACCGCCCCCGCCACCCCCGCCGCCGCGACCCTTCCCCCTTCCGCCACTCCGTCCAGCCAGGAGGGTTGGACCGAGGTGGTCAGGAAGGGGAAGGGAAAGGGCAAAAAGGCGGCGCCGGCCGCCCCTGCCGCCCCCGCCGCTGCGACTCCCAGTCAGCCGCAGACTGGCAGAAGCAAGAGGAAGGGGAAAAGGAGAGGGGGGAAAAGGGGCAAACTCGTCCCCCCAAAGACTGCAGCCGTCGTGGTGACGCTCACCGCAGAGGCCGCGGAGCGGGGCGAGACGTACGCGTCCATATTGGTGCGGGCGCGTGCCAACGCTGATCCCACCCAACTGGGGATCAGCGGGGTCTCCTGCCGGCGGACCCAAACCGGGGCTCGAATCTTCGAGTTCCCGGGGGCGGAGGGCAACACCAGCGCTGACCTCTTCGCAGCCAAGCTGCAGGAGGCCATAGCGGACTCGGCGAAGGTGGCCCGCCCGGTGAAGACGGCGGCCTTAGAGGTGACCGATCTCGACGATTCGGTCACCAAAGAGGAGGTGGTGGCGGCGGTCGCGGCGATTGGGGGCTGCAGCGTCGCAGCGGTGCAAGGCCGGGACATCAGACCCGGCCGCGGCGGCATGGGCACCATTCGGCTCGAGTGCCCGGTCGCCGCTGCCAAGGCCGTCCTCGGAAGGGGACGGCTGTGCGTCGGTTTCAGCTCGGGTGCAGTCCGAGCACTTGCGGACCAACCAATGCGGTGCTTCCGGTGCTTCGGCATCGGACACACCCGGGCCCTCTGTCCGTCCACGGTCGACAGGTCGGACTGTTGCTACCGCTGCGGCAAGGACGGGCACAAAGCCGCCTCCTGCACGGTCGCTAAGCCACACTGTGCAGCGTGTGCCGCCAGTGGCCGCCCGGCAGGCCATATGATGAAGGGGAGGACGTGTAATCCTCCCCTCAAGAAGGGCAAAGGGCAGGCGCCGATCAGGCCTGCTCTTAGCGCCGTCGTTCCCGTGGCGGGAACCTCGGTGGCTGCGGAGGAGGGGGGTGCGATGTCCGACTGATGGATAGGGTCATCGAACATCGCATCCTCCAGGCGAACATCAACCACTGCCGGGCAGCCCAGGACCTGCTGATGCAGACCATGGCTGAGTGGTTGGTGGACTTGGCGGTGGTCGCCGAGCCCTACTCGGTCCCTGGCAATTGGCTGGGCGACCGGGACGGCCTGGTGGCAATGGTGTCGCGGTCTTCCACGGACTCCCCTCCCCTCTCGCTCTTAGAGAGGGGTCCGGGATACGTGGCCGCCGCGTGGAGGAGTGTGGCCCTAGTTGGGGTCTATTTCTCCCCAAACCGCCCTCTCTCAGACTTTGAGGACTTCCTGGAGGTCCTCACTGCAGTCGTGGGGAGGGCGGCGCCGCGCCAGGTCGTCGTGTTAGGCGACCTAAACGCCAAGTCGGCGGCCTGGGGCAACCCGGCTGCCTCTTGCGACGTCCGGGGGCGCGCCGTCGAGTTTTGGGCGACGTCGTGCGGTGTGTCCCTCCTCAACAGGGGTGCGGTCCACACGTGTGTGCGGCAACGGGGAGGGTCGGTGGTTGACGTCTCGTTCGCCACCCCCGTACTAGCCGCACTCATCGTGAACTGGCGGGTGGAGATGGTGGAAACCTTGTCGGACCACCGATATGTGCGGTTCGACATCTCCACCGAGAGTCCCCGGGGGGGGGTGGCTCGCTCTGATGGGTCTCCCTTCCCCCGGTGGGCTCTCACTCGCCTGGACCGGGAGGCAGCCAGGGAGGCGGCCTTCCTCCAGGACTGGCTGTCGCCCCCTGTTGGGGCCCTGGACGTCGACGCCGCAGCGGTCATGCTCGGGGGATCCCTGACCGAGGTGTGCAACTCCAGCATGCCTCGCTCTCGCCGTCCGCCTCCCCGTCGCGCCGTCTATTGGTGGACGGAGGAACTGGCGGGGCTCCGTGCCGCCTGTGTGGCGGCCAGAAGGGCCTACACGCGGAGCCGTCGGCGTCGGCGCGGCGCCCGTAGTCAGACAGACGAGGACCGCCTCTACGCCTCGTACAGAGAGGCGATAGCGGCCCTCAAGTCGGCTATGTGCGCCGCCAAGGACTCGGCGGGAGCCGAGATGCTGGAGGGTCTCGACAGGGATCCGTACGGGAGGCCGTACAAGGCGGCGCGGAACAAGCTGCGCCCCCATGGTCCCCCGCTGACGGAAACCCTCGAGCCGGCACTGCTGGATGGGGTGGTCCGGTCCCTGTTCCCGCGCAGGACCGACTTCGCCCCACCAGCAATGGATCCCCCGCAGAGTGCGGCGGCCTTACCGGAGGAAGAGGTCCCCCCGGTGACTGCGGAGGAGCTCCACGCGGGAGTCGTTGGCCTCCGCGCCAAAAAGACGGCCCCTGGACCGAACGGCGTCCCGGCACGGGTGGTGGCCATAGCTGCCACTCAAATGGAGGACAGGTTTCGGGACCTTTTCAGCGCGTGCTTGACGGCTGGAAGGTTCCCGAAACTTTGGAAGGAGGGGCGGCTGTGCCTCCTCCGTAAAGAGGGGCGCCCGGTCGATTCCCCCTCGGCATACCGGCCCATCGTACTTCTCGATGAGGTCGGTAAAATGTTCGAGGGGATCATCGCCCGCCGGCTCAACAGCCATCTGCGGAGGGAGGGGCCGGACCTGTCGGACGCCCAGTTCGGTTTCCGTCGGGGCCGGTCCACCATCGACGCCCTGGCCGTACTGAAGGCCCAGGTGAAGGAGGCGGTGGAGGTGGGGGACGGAGTGTTGGCGGTGTCATTCGACATAGCCAACGCCTTCAACTCCGTCCCCCACTCGACTATACTGGAGGCACTCCGGTATCACCGAGTGCCCCAGTACTTGAGGGGCCTCCTGGCCGACTACTTGGAGGACCGCGAGGTCCTCCTTGTAGACAAAACGGCCAGGTTGAGGCGATACGGCGCGGAGTCCGGTGTTCCACAGGGGTCGGTTCTGGGGCCCACCCTGTGGAACATCGGGTTCGATTGGCTCCTGCGGGGGGCCCTCCTCCCGGGCACGAGTGTCATCTGCTACGCGGACGACACTCTTCTCACTGCCCGGGGGAAGAACTTTGGGGAGGCGGCCTGTCTGGCATCGGCTGGCGGGTCCTTGGTGGCGGGGAGGATCCGCCGCCTGGGGTTGAGGGTGGCGCTGAACAAGACCGAGGCCGTATTCTTCCGCGGGCCTCGGCAGCGCTGCCCACCTGACGCCCACATAGTCGTGGAGGGCGTCAGAGTGGAAATCCGGCCCCAGATGAAGTATCTGGGCCTGGTGCTGGACAGCGGGTGGCGCTTCGGCCCGCACTTCAGCGGGCTGTCGACGCGCCTGCTGAGGGCCGCTGACGCCCTCTCGTGGCTCCTCCCCAACCTGGGAGGTCCCAGCGCACGATGCCGGCGTCTGTATGCCGGCATCCTGCGGAGCATGGCCCTCTACGGGGCCCCCATCTGGGCGGACTCCCTTCGCAGGAGGGAGAATGCCACCGCTCTCCGCAGGCCGCAAAGGGCCATTGCACAGCGGGTGGCGAGGGCATACCGCTCGGTGGGCTTTTCGGCGGCGTGCGCTCTGGCCGGCACCCCCCCTTGGGAGCTCGAGGCGTGGGTGCTCGCCAGAGTGTACGAGTGGACGGCGCGTCGGAAAGCGCTGGGAGAGCGCCCCGTCGCTCAAGAGCGGGAGGCCGTACGGCGGGAGGCGAGGGACGCCATCGTCGTCCACTGGACGGACGACCTCGCCACCGCCACCTTTGGCCGTCGGACGCTGGACGCGCTCGGTCCAGTTCTGCGAGACTGGCTCGAGCGGCCACACGGTTTCCTCTCTTTCCGTCTGGTCCAGGTGCTGTCAGGGCATGGCTGCTTTGGCTCGCACCTGCACAGGATCGGGAGGGAGGAGGCCCCAGCGTGCCACGACTGCGGCGCGGCGGAGGACACGGCGCAGCACACCCTGGAGGTGTGCCCGGCATGGTCTGAGCCGCGCCGCAGCCTGATTGCGGAGATCGGCCAGGACCTCTCGCTTCCCGGCGTGGTTCGTTCCATGCTGGGGAGCGAGGAGGCTTGGGCCGCGGTCGCCTCCTTCTGCGAGGACGTCATTTCGCAGAAGGAGGCGGCGGAGCGCGCGCGTGAGGACGACCCTCTCGCTGCGCCGCTCCGCAGGCGAAGAAGAGGTCGGAGAAGACGCCATCTTCTCCCTCCTCTTGGTGGTGTTGGGCGGGCGACAGGCGCGGGGGTGCCTCCGCCCGCATTGCACTCCACACCACCTCCGCCGGACATTCCCAACCCTCCCCCCCTGGGGAGGACTTGAGGGGCCTGCCGCGAAGGCGGGCGATCGTCGGAGGGGACTGGATGTAAAGGCTACGCCGGTTTCCCAGTCCCTCTCCAGTCAGACGATGCGGGAATGCCGCTGGGTTATTTTAGTGGGTATACCGGGCTTGCCCGGGGAGTCCCACATAACCCCCCATTCCCCCAAATGGGCGGGTATGCGTAATAGCATTTTTTCCCAGCGCAAACAAAAAAAAAAAAAAAAAAAAAAAAAAAAAAAAAAAAAAAAGGATAAGTCGCTATCGCATGCTGTATGTATGCAGTACAGTTTTATGTTCCCCGACGTTTATTGGCTGCTGATGAAATGATGTCATGTCTTCATCTAAAACGATATCAATGCTGCAATACATCAAAGTCACCTGTTTTAAATACTAATAGAATTTGGCAAATTGATGATACCTGCACGTTGTTAGTACATATGTGTACAGTGTACCTACATTAATATCCACTAATATCATCTGCTGGATACTTTACCCAATAGATTGTTATCAGTAATGTCTCGGCAAGTGGTATAACAGGCTTCAAGTAAGTAACACCGGAGATCTTTAATGCCCACCGCATCATAAAATCGACATTAGAGCAAGAAAATAAAAGTCTTCTTTCTACAACATCTTGTAAAATAAAAGATGAATAAATAAAATAATTAACAAATACAAATAAAAGGTTGAGGAGTTTTATGCTCGAATACTGGTTACAAGTATCCAACAGGGTACCTATTCTAGAACACCTAACGGCCCAAAACAGTAAAACTACCATTTATAAAGATTAAACAGCAGCTTTTGTAACATGGTGGCTGACTGCTGCAGATATCGTGAGCTTATAAATGAATTTAATGTGTGTAAGTAATGAGCGGCAATGATGTCCGCCGTGACAAATGCGCCACATAACACGCGGAGTACAATGAGGTGTATCGAGCGCGTGACGCGCACACCAGCCATAGATTACAGTGAGATACATGCCGCGATTAAGTAGACGTGTGTCGTCCTCGACGAGCCGCTACACTATTAGTTGCCAACACCGTTACGTGTGTACGAGTATGTACCGCCGCCACTGACATATTGATGAACTGCGCACTTCATTTACAATAACGCATTGCCAATTATTTATAGATCCACATCTCACATGCGCTCTTCCGATAGGCTCTACCTAACTAGGTACGTCGCCGTCTCTTCTATGCCTTTGCCATTCCCAGAACTACACTGAAATAAAATTGATATGAGTAAAAGCTTCCAATAAACTAGATAGAACAAAGCTCTCCTCTCGGGGCAACGAACTGTGATTTCATTTTGTGACAGATTTATCGAGGGGCTAACTGATGCTAACTGCTATCGAGGCGGTAGTATTTTATGCCTTTCGCGGAACTCTACAGCCTCGGAGCTTAGAGCGACGGTCCATTTGTATATAGGACTATATCGGATTAGGTAGATCTTTCGGTGGAATTCGACACTAGAACACTGTCTGGTCGGTTTTATACACGACGAATGAGTGACTAACGATACTTTATAAGATAGCGCGGCGGTGACAGGCGACGCGTTCCTGGAACTGGGGCCGGCCGCCATCGACAAACGATTTTAATTTCTAAATGCTACAGTTCCCACGCGGCCAGCCATCCCGCTAATTGTACACCGACGAATTATGAATGCAGCTGCAACCATCTACATGCTCACTTGGAGAATTTTTCAGTAGTAAGTGGATGTTTGGAGCGGCGGTGCGCGCGCCTCGCGAGCTGGCCAGGTGCCAACAATGCCATTGTGCGGCGACGCCCTCCGCCGCACTACATCACGTGACATCACACGCTAACCGTTTCAAATATTCACCGTTTCAATTAGAAATTTGCCAAACAGTCGAATAACAACGTTAATTGAGAGCATTCGTCGGATGCCATTTCCGACATTCCGCTATCGACTGTAACGTTTTAAACTCTCGCGCGGATTAGTCGGTATTAGCTCGTTTGTATTTTAATTTGTAACGTAAAGAATATAATAGGAGTTCGGAGAGAAAGGGATGCGCACCCGAGAGGAAGATGAATGACAACAAAGGCGCGCGATTGTCTCCGCGCCGCGAGGGCCGCTCCCGTCGCGCATCATCAAAGCAAATATGCGGATCGTCGGAGGCTCGCTGTCGCCGCGAAAAAACTAATAAAAGGCAATATTACACGCGCAAATATATCGCTCGAGACGAGTGAGGGTCGCTGCGACCCCTTGCACCCGCGCCCGCGCCCTCCCGGCGTGCCACGCATGTCCTGCTCCACTGAATTTCAGCAGCCGCTTTACCGTCTATGTAGGTACCTGAATACAATACTACATAATTATATGAATATATACCTACGTGTAGAATATGTACCTCTGCCTCAACTTCCAATAGAGTTAGGCTATTTATTAGCCCGTACATTTGTATGAACATTCACTGGCATTACATTGGCAGTTTCGCCGGTACAATTTCACACATCGAGGGTGATTCGCGCTCGAGTGAGTCAATAAGCGCATTCCACTTGCACCGAGCCGAATTAAAAATCAAATAATGTTGTGTATAGCGAATTAGGAGCGAAGCGCCCGCCACTGCGCGCGTAGGGTTGAACATTAAATTATTGTTGCGATATACTTTATAACATAATTATACGCGATATATTATGGAAAATGTACTTGCCTATTAATTTATTTGTACAACATTTTCTCAATACGTATTAATTATTTATACCTACATTAAATGGAAAGATATGATCTATTAGCAATGGAATAAACGTAAAAATTGCAAGAATCCGCAGTTGGAATGTATCATAAACAAAGTATTGCCTACCAGGTAAAATGTAGCAGTAATACCTATATTAGACACGAAGTACCTACTTGTACGTACCTATCTGACATCAAAACAAAGCAGGTAGAGAACCCTGTGTAATGAAAAAGCGGTTTGGGTCGCAGCCCTAATTCATAGTTGAACAAGTGCAAGGGTCAGGTCGGGACGGTGTGGTGCTCGGCAGAATATGTCCGCGCGGCTAATGAAAAGTTTAATAACGGCGAGCACGTGTGCGGGCCCTACTCGCCCTACTCACCCTCTTCACGTTATCTCTCAATGCACAATTTATTGAGAGTAATTTCGCATGTCATAAAACCGAATTAATATTGTCCCCGGGAGCTCGGGAGCGCGCCGCTCGTGTTCGCCCTAGCATCTCCGACTATTTGTCAAGTGCGACCGATGTATTAATGCCGGCCGATGTTCGGGGACATTGTGACCTGCCGCCTGCCGGCTGGTGCCATTGTGCACGGCTCCAGCTAATTCATTCGAGACGGCTTAACACGTGGACACTCGCTCTAGTGTTATACAACGCAATAATACGACATTACAGGAAATGCGTAACATACATAATGAATAATACAAATAAATGTAAAACATTACTTGGTGATTGTAATGATTCATGTGTGTCTACTTGTGCAATATCTAGTTGTTGCTAAGATCATTCATTTACTTTAAACAGGGTCTAAGTATGAAACTACCTTTCTTGTGCAATCACAACCTGTATGTCCACGCTTTGCGCTATTTCGTAGAAATCAAACATTTAATAAAACTGTCCGTATGTTCTGCTTGCAATTGAGCATCTCTGATGTGACATTATTAGGTAATGAGCAGCGACAATAAGAGCACCACCCGTGTGCACACACACACAACAGTGAGTACCGTGTCGAGGGGTGCCACCTTACAAACACTTTCTGTATCACAGTGTCGCTAGCTGGAACACGCAGCTGCGACGTTGGTTGCTCAGTGAGCGTGAAATGAAGCGCGACCCGCCGATTGTATTAATGAAAAGCGTCTTGAGGACATTATCAAGGCTCAAGTCAAGGCGCCTCACACTGAGTTTTTGACGACAACTGTCGAGGGGTAGGCAGGGGTGACACAAACAATTATTTATTATGTTTAACCAGTAATCACGGTAAGAGGTATAATCTGCGGTATTATACGTATTTTAAGCTGGTTTAAAATTTTATTCAGTTTCTTTATTTAAAGATATTATGGAAAGGAAAAATGTGTGCAATAAATGTATAACAAAAGAACAAATGATTAGCGTTATTATCACAAGTTTAATTTAAATACAATTTAGTACCTATAGCTAAAGAGAGTCTCTAAAGAGTCTTTATTACTCGTATTAAAGACTGCAGCTGTACCATTTATTGCCTGATATTGATATGAATAGAATTAAAATTATTTATTTGCTTATTTCCTATAGCAAATATTACAGTATTTATGCATGTGGAGCTGAAGTAGTGCTGTACGTTCTAGTATGTGTAATGAAACAGATGACACGCGCCAGATAGTCACTGGAGAGTGCACGAGGGACAGCCGGGTGACGGGAGGAGACCCTCGGATTATGTTATATTGATACTTTGTTGTTAAGCGACAGGATAACATTCTTGCTCTTTTCATACATTGTGTTGACAAACGTAGCGATTTTACTTGAACAAAAGTTGAGTGACAGATCGAAGGAACTAAATATAACACAAGCTGAAGTTATTTGCATCAATAAATGTTCGAGGTGCTCTTACTAGTTTAGTAGTTATACGTTCGTTTCTGTGGAATATTATAATCTATGAAATACACACATACATAACTTCCCATTAAAATTTTACTGGCTTGTAGAATAATGATGTCCGCAAAATCATACTAAACTCCAACACAAAGCGTTTGTATCAACTAATAATGGATCAAATGATGACGGATATCAAACATTGCCACAACAACTCCAGTAGCTACCTGTGAGTCAATATTATGAGTGTACAAATTGACATAAATGTCGAATACGTGCATAATGCGGTAGGCTCACCGCTCGACTGTAGCGCCGTATATGGGCAAAACATTATAAATGTGCTGACGGCGGACACCGAGGCGCCTGCGCACTGGGACTGCGGCATGCCCAGCTATATCAGTCTGTCATAATTACCTGATATGGTAGATAGATGCCACCTCTAGAGGAACCTTTACCAAGTACTCAGTTATTTAGAAGTCCTTACGCATTGATCTTTGGAGTCATTAGGCCTGATTCGCACGAGTGCTTTTTTATATAAACACTAGCTGTGTCCTCACGGCTCCGCCCGTATCCTATGTTACTCAGTGATAATGTAGCTTTCTAACGGCAAAAGAATTTTTGAAATCGGCCTAATAGTTATTAAGTTTATTCGTTACATACAAAAATACAAATCTTTCCTCTTTATAATATTAGTATAGATAACATAACATCACGCCTTGTATTCCCCGAAGGGTTCAGCAGAGGTGTTTTGTACACCCTCGTTTCGTAAGCCTCATGTAATAGGGGGCGAGCCTATTGCCATTAACCGGCCACAAATCCAGACTCTGGGCTGCTACTGAGAAATCCGTAATGGAAAAACCCAATAACACTTTGCCCGACCCGGGGATCGAACCCAAGACCCCATGCTCAGCAGACGCGCTTGCGACCACTAGAACAACGAGGCAGTGTTTTTTTATGGGTGTAAGAAATTATTCTAAATAGAATAAATGGCTAGCTGCATGGATATTATAAGGTTGTGTGGTTACTTACTGCATGCCGATCAGTTTAAGAACTGCCATCATGAATTATTATTACTTAGTTTAGTTTTCTCCATAGCAAGTGCGGGGACATTTTAGTCTGTACTAAAAATCATTAAAGTGTTTTGTAAACTTTTGCTTGAAATCAAATTGAGTTTGAGTGTATCTTTACAAGTCAGAAACAGGAAAAAATTATGCAAATTAAAATAACATACATAACATCACGCCTGTATTCCCCTAAGGATTGGGCAGAAGTGTATAGTAACACCCTCATTTCGCCGTTACGTTTAAGTCCCATTAAATAAGGGGCGAACCTATCAACCGGGCACAAATCCAAACTCCGGGCTGCTACTGAGGAATTCCACTCGGAAAAACTAAATAACACTTTGCCCGACCTGGGGACCGAACCCAGGACCTCACGATCAGCAGTCGCGCTTGCCACCACCAGACCAACGAAGCAGACAAAAATAATTATATTAATAAATATTTAAGACAGATAATACGCTAATATTTTCATACGAGACTCTTTGAACCATTGATCAAATACGTATAATATGCAAATAGTTCAGCAAACACGCCACGTGGTGATGCAGCTAATTGTAGCGCAAACGAAGGGGAGCATCATTGTCAGAGGTAGGTACCTACTTGCTAGGGGCGCACCCCTACGATATTCATTTGATTCACCACTTATTGAAACTTATTAATATCATAGCTTGATGTATTGTCCGCTCGTGATGCACGCTCTAATGTCGACATTATTGAATTTTATTAACTTTCGGACAAAAGGGTGGACTGGCACACAAAGAGAGGAAGGTACGCTTTGAACGTTGATAAGTGTACCTACTATATTCCTACGCAAGTGCACATTTAGGTATATTTTACGTTCTTTTGCTACGTTACCTAACCTATACAAGGTTAGTCGGAAAGGGGGTACTAAGCCGCGGGCCACCCAAAGTATCACTAATGACTATTTTAAAGCAAGTGTTAAAATTTCCAAATTCAATAATTTTTATTTGCATGCAAAAATATTTTTATTTTAGTGTTTTCAGAAAAAAACATACCTGCTTCAGTTATGAATTCAGAAAATCAATTTTCTAATCCGTGACCTCAAATATGACCTAAATTGTAAAAACAGCTGATCATAGCTATGGACAGATAGATTTTAGCATATTTTTTATAATAATAATCATTTTCGGAATTTCAACATATCCATATCGTTGTTAGTAGCACAAAGACACTTATAAACTATGATTAGTAAAGAAAATACATATTAAAAATTAAAAATACATACATTCATTGATTGTGCCATGTCAATTTTTCGGACTTTCCAACATACTGATGTTGGATTGTCCGATAAACCGACACGGCACACTGATAGGGGTACCGTCCCCTGCTTACTTGACTGCATGCAGTCGTATCCAGCGCTCAAGCATCGGAGAATCCCATCGATCTGTCAACACACACAAGATGCTGTTGGAACTAGCACGCATGCGCGTTAGGATGGAGGTGCAACGCTTGCGCATAATTGTCGCAAAGCTGTCTACGTTGGCCTCAGCAAACATGCCGGAGGCGCTACAAAACCGCGGCAGCCCCATCAGCATCCTGATGAAATCTTTTCTTTTTATGAAATCTTTGAAGAGCTATCTCTCTTAAACTATCGAGTTTTGGAGAAAGTTGTAGAACAAAAGTTATCCCTTATTATGGGTACTTTAACAACCTTTCGGCTTAGTAGGTACCCCCTTACCGACTAACCTTGTATACATTTTAATTATTTACATCACATTATCACGGAGACGTGTACTGCTGAGCATAACAGGGCTCCTCATAGACCACTTCATATAAACAATTGATTTTTGAATTGGGAAAGTTAAAAATATTAAATAGGTATTAAGATGTAGGTACCTGTTTAGCTCGTGAGCAATCATTATTGGTCCCTGAACTGGTTTATCAAAGGGACATTATTGTTTGTTTTTCTGTAGGTTCACGTGATTTCGGTGGACGTGGTGACAGTGGAAGGTAAGACGAATGCAGTGAGCGCGGCGCCCCGCGGCGGGGCCGGCGCGCGCGCAGCCTGGGAACCGACCGCGCACAAAAACACCTAGATCTGTATCTTCTAGCTACACATCAATCTTCACTTGTACCCACTCCCGCCTTCACCCATCACCCCCCGGTACCAAGACAACCGATCGTTTGTCACTTCACAGGGAATCCTAGTGTGGAAGCGAGTGCCAAATGTAAGTTTATTTATTCAATAAGATTCTCTTAAACTTCTTATACTTGCACATACAAATAATGACAACGAACACGTCAACCCCTCGAAACAGCGGATTGCTTCATCGTGCTCTACAGAACAGCCGCTGGATACCTTTCTACCTTAACCTATGAATTGACTCCTCTGTGATAAGCTGCAGCATGCTAAAATTATTGTAAGCCTGACTAACATTTTATTAGTAAGTACTTATTGACTGTTTAGTTTCCGCAAGGTTTAGTTCAACAGTGTTGCTGAAACTTTCGATAATGCGGCCAGCGCAACAATGTTGAACTTAATCGCTAGAGCCGCCAGTTTAAGATATCAAAGAACAAAGGAGTGTCGCGCTAGCGATGCGCGCGCGCAATCCAATTGAAACACATGACGTCACCAGTTTTTGTCGCAATTTGTTCAATTGTTCACCTGTCCGCGCCGTATCGCTTTATTTCTCCGCACGAATTCATTTTCCGTGTAATTCGACCGGACGAGCGTCTCAACGGTAAGTTCTCACAGAAATCCACAATTTTAAAAATGTCCGCGGGTAAGCTTTCGCATTCGATTCCCATCGGGTCGTGTGAGATGTCCAGAGATAAGCCCGATAAATTTAATTAAATGTCTCGGAGTGGTCTCACGGGTGAGGGCGGCGGAGGGCAGGCGGCGCGGGGGGCGGGCTGCTCGTACTCGGGTCGGACAGGAGTGCCGAGGGCAGGCAAATTTGTTTGGTGCTGAGTTCGGTCCACTTGTATTAATTAAGTGCGGCGGCTCCACAAAGACGTCGCATCAACACAAGGCTGCGCAAAAAATACGTCTCCCGCGCACCGACCGGACACCGCTACCGATTGTTTTATATACCACTACACAAGCGGGGACTAACAATGTATAGTTTTACAACGTCCCTGTCAGGTTCATTGTAGAATGCACTTCGATTTAGTTCGATTCACCAAATTCATTGAATTGTTTTGGTAACTGCCTCGTTGGTCTAGTGGTGACAAGCGCGACTGCTGATCGGGAGGTCCTGGGTTCGATCCCCAGTTTGGGCAAAGTGTTATTGCGTTTTTCCGTGTGGAATTCTTCAGTAGCAGCCCGGAGTTTGGATTTGTGCCCGGTTGATGGCAATAGGTACGCCCCCTATTACATGGGACTTAAATATAACTGGCGAAACGAGGGTGCAATAAAAACACCTCTGCCTAACCCTTCGGGTAATACAAGGCGTGATGTTATGTTATATATGTTATGGTATTAATATAACATCATGGGACACCGCCGCACTGCACCAGTGTTGTGTTCTGTTCTACATATTCCTACTACCCCTGTAATAAGTATAAGTATTATTTATTTCATAAAATATATCCCAATGTTATTAAGGCAATATTGGGATCCAGAAACAGTCTACTTTATGGATGCTAATGTCGGACCCCTACTACGAAATAGATAAGTATCCCTGGGTGGGAGTAGAGTATGGGATTAGGTAGGTACCTACTACCTAGTCCGCCTCAGGTCATAGTTACGTGTTTTAAATCTGAACAATATGACATACCTACTTGGTACTCTGTACGGTTGTGTAGGTATAAGAACAAGAAGATACATAATCATTATTATTGCTGTCGTTCAATATACCTAATGACATCTCCTCAAGTTCCATCAATTCTAAAATCCTTTTAATTGCTTATGACATGATAAGACAAATCAAAAACCAGCGGGATGCAACTTGCCTCTATAGTGATCTCGATCGTTTTCATAATTATCATTTTAATACATAGTAAGTTAGTTACTTACCTGATTATCTGCTGAGTATTCGTGTACGAGCTTTGCTGTACATTGATCTTTGCTGTAGATTGTATGTCATTCTCACTTATGCATATCGATATTGTTTATATATGCATTTCTCTAACATACTTAACATGTAATTGTGTAATTATATTTTAGTAGCAATACATCCATCAAGGGAATCAGTCGTCTACTCATTTACATAACACTAGCTGTGTCCTCACGGCTCCGCCCGTAGCCGTAGTTTTACTCAGTAATAATGTAGCTTTCTAACGGCAAAAGAATTTATGATTTCGTTCCAGTTGTTTTTAATTTTATTCGTTACATACAAAAATACAAATCTTTCCTCTTTATAACATTAGTATCGAAGTATAGATATAGATAACAGACCTTACAAGTCTACATAACAATTAAGTAACATATACACTGTTGGGCATCGTACCACAACAACTGGGCTACGCGTACTATTTAAGTGCAAGTTAAAGAAATCTAATCTTTTACATATTAGTTTTACACCTAAAAACAAGTATTACTACTTCACCGCCATTTGTGTTTACCACATTATCCCGCCTTGTTATGATTTACCGCCCTTGCGGGCTTGGTACATCTGATTGACCGCCAAATTAGCCCAGCTTGGCGAAACTAGCTTACCTCGAGGAAATGAACAAATTATGAAAAGATTTTTTTAAAACTATTTTCTGATGATATTTACACATCATAAAACATGTATAAAATCCTATGCTACTAATAATATTATGAACGTAAAAGTTTGGATGTTTTTGAGTTTGGGTGTTTGTTAATTAATCACGCCTTAACGGCTGAGCGGATTTAGATGACATGACCATGTGACCATGACCTGAATACTTTTTATCTAGATACCCATGAATTAGTTTAGGATGCAAATGAAACCGCGGGCAACAGCTACTTAGTATTTTTTAATATAATTGTTTTAAAAATCCACACGATTGCTATAGTACGAAATTGTATTTTTTTTAAATTTTCGTATACTTCTAGAGTATATGCCATGTACGTAGGTATACCTAGGTCCTGTGTAAACGAAACTTGAGGTGCACCTGCAAAACTCTTCATCATAAAGTACCTAAGTATACCTACATCGTAACGTGTCAGAATGTTGAAACATCCCTAGTGCTTATCCCGAAATTGAGAAGGGCTATGTGTGTATGTGAGTGTGAACATCTCTTTGATGGACATTGGCCAATATTATCTACTGAGTCGTTATTTTCCACTTGTCACAATACCTTTTCCAAGTTTTATTTCTCTGTCTACCTACTTATCATACTCTCTTTCTTAACCGTGAAAACTTTTAATGGGCCTTCTATTTTTGTATATGATAACTGTATTCTTCCAGCTGTAAATCTGGATAAAAATAAATAAAAGTATTATGTAACTTGTCTAAATTCGTATTCGATTCTCTATTAGCTAGACTGAGGTTACAGGCAAGATATTAGTGCGGTATTTGCATAAAAGTGACAGCTCGATTAGCCACAAATGTTCTGGTATCCGTGTGACCCAGTATCGGACAGCTAGAGGTCGTTCATTACAGTAACAGCAACAATACGGTACTGCGCGAGCGCGGTCCCCCGGCGCGCAACACTGCGCATCTACGCGCGCAGCATACCGCTGCGCGACTCACTCCCGCGCATCATTTATCATCAGCCACCTTTCTGGGACATCGTCTTGGTTGTACTGTGACTCTCAGACAGAACTAAGGCGAAGCCTCTGAAAACCAGGAGATTCAATTTCTTGATCAATCAAGGAAGAGTCTAAAGCGCCAAAATCACTAGCAAGATTTATTGCGCAAGTAGATACTCGCTTAGTTCATAACACTTGCAGAAGTCGACTTGGTGCGGGTGTGTCCACACCTTGAAAGTCGACACAGTGGTGTAGCGTGTATTTCTTCCACCCGATGCCAACTCTAAATTTGCCGCCCCGAACCTTATTTTGCACCTAAGCAAAAAATCGGTGTAAATTCTGTGACACCCTGTTGCTGTGTTGATTGCAAAAAGATGCAAAATAAAACTTGACTTGAAATTTTGTGTAAATAAGTACGTATGTACTCCCGATGACATTACAGTTATCTGATGGCTATAACCTGATGCTGTAGCTTATTGCCGCCCCCTACATCTGCGCCACATGGGACCATGGCCCCCCTTGCCCCCCCACGCTAAGTCACTGAGTCGACTGTAGATTGCAGAAGTCAACCTGCACAGTAGATAAAACTTGCTAGTGTATTTGGCGCCTAAGGGTCTCCGTTGTGAATCTGGTAAACCTAGAGTGTATTATTGAGAGGTAGGCTGTAACGATAACATCGCTCATTGTAAAATATTTTCCTAATATTCATTTATAACTATCCAATTACAGTACAACAATACTCAACTCAGCTGCAGCATTCATACTAATCAACTGCAAACCTTGAGCACCGTCCAATGTTTCACTGATATTTATACTTTTTATGTAAGATTTTTTATGAAGGGCTATGGTGTAACTAATCAACTCATTTGGTCCAAGTAGCGTCTCTTCAGCAGTCACCTACCACTATGAAGTAATATGAATGACACAAGTCACAATTTTCCGACTAGTCCATGGTCGGTCCCGTTAAAAGAATTTAACAAGACCTCTCTACCAATAAGTGTGCTGATAAATAATGTCTGGTCACCCAATACATATATCAGCTCGTTCAATATAACAATTTCTTCAAAAGTGAGGGGAACAATAAAATGAGTTATGCTAATCAGCTCGCGACTTGCAGCAGATGACACATCTATTGTGTGCGCTCGGGCGCTCGGGCGCAGCAAGGAATGCGGCGCGGGCGCAGCCGACTGGTCGACTCACGGACACCTCATAACTAAGTACAAAAGGCCCAATTCATACAACTCAGGTTAAGAAACTGCCACATGGTCATCGCAGGGTGTTAGTAAAACTGAATAATCTCGAACTACTGTGGTCGCAGATTGCGTCCGCTTAGTGCAACCATTTAGTCGGCTGCGCGTGCGCGAGTACGATATCCCTCGTTATTAGAGTGGTCCTTCTGCACGTTACGTCTTACGTAGCGGCGCGGGCGCACGGTGCAGCGCGCACTATCCGCCACTGATATGTTTATTAACGCACGCCGCTCGCGTCGCCGCCGGGAGCCGGCAGATGTCCCACCAACACTTCCCCATATCTGGCATATCTGAATAGATAGCTCTCTAATTTTATTACTACCCACTTGTAAACATTTTTCGACGTTTCCGAGAACCGCCGTCCGTTTGGTCGACAACTGAAGCTCATTAGTTAAGTGCGGTGCGTGTATCGATTCGACGAACGAATTCCATTTCCAATACGAGATAATAATCTAACTGTCGAAATAAACATGTTTTAAATATATCTACTGAGTAGACAGACGCGAGTCGGAACATGATTTTGTACCAAAGAGCGTAAAGCGTAAATTGCCAATAATTTAGATTCGCAAATCTCGCAATGCTCTACAGTCATCCCCCAGCGACTCTACCTGTTGAATGTAGAATATTGTGAAAAAGTTAAGGAAAATGTAGTCGTCTACTGGTCAAGACAGAGCGGCTAGACGCGGCCGGGTACCTGCGCGGCACCGGACCACCAAATAAACAAGGAATGCAGCCTACTGAGAATGTTTTTAAAGACACAAACCAATAATACACGTTTATCGCGTCAACGATCAAGAGCCCGAATACAACTAATATTTATTGATATCAAACCCATGATTAATTTAGTTTTCATTAAAACGACATCGAGCAGTGACCTTAATCGTTTCCCGACTTCTGGAGACAGTCATGTTATAATATTCGGAAGTAAATTATGTCTCTATCAGTATCGGTCGATCGCTGGATATTTGTGTAGGATCTATGTGCCGGCGCAGTAGGAGCGGCGGGAGCGGCCGGAGCGGTCGGAGCAGTCGGGGCGATCGGAGCGGTGCGCGCGCACAGGGGTGGCGCCCCGGGAGCCGCCCAGACATAAATAATGACGTTTAATAATTGATTAATCGCGGTGCTCCCGTCGCCGGCGATAGTATCGCACATACCTGCCCGCACCGCTATAAAGATGAGTCGCTAATTAATTTAAATGAGTGGAGACCGCCTGGCGGACACAAAAACTGGCAGCGGGTCGCGGCACTATCGCGACATCGCCGCAGCACTGGGGCAGCACGCACGAATTATACTTGATTTAGATGATATCGACCGCAGAGCGATCTGTCCGCCGCCGCACCGTCGCCGGCGCACACCGACAAACAGTCTTGATCGTAGCCCGCTACCTCTTTGATTTTAAATCAATTCGTGCTTGTATAGTAGGTACGTATATTGTGTCCTATAAGTAACATTCAATTGTATAATGCAATATCAGATTTATTTTTTCAAAAGAAACTTGCTGAATTGAGACAAGTCCTCAGAAATAATAATATTTGTATCTATTTGACTAGGTCGTTTAAATTAAAAATAATAATAATAATTTTTATTAAGCTAACACGAAGTTCTTAAACATCCTAATAACACGCTATGACAACTAATCTAACAGAGGACAATTCAAACGATGAAGCAGCGGGTCCCAAACTAGGCACAGCCTGTATCTTGGTGACCCAATCACAACTCAAGGTACAACATAATGATAAGGTTTAACATGTTCTGCTAGCGCAGGATTGCGTTTTGCTTACGTAATTTAAATTATTTAAACCGATAATAATAAAAGGTGAGATACAAATTAAACAGACATTAGACAGAAAGAGTTGAAGTGAGTGTGAGGTGTAGATGTGTGCAAGTGTAGTATGTGAATGAGTGTATTTTGTGTGAGTGTGAGTGGGTACTAACTAGTACTAGCCTTTCTGTTTCCTCGTAAGTCCGGCCCCGCAACCATTCTTTGAGTTTTGTTTTGGCCTCATGGTGGTAATTCACAGAAACTTACCTATGTAGGTAAAATGCTGTGCGATCAGCTCCCCCTCGCGCGTTAAGTAGGCTCCTATTTAGTTTTCTGGAACGGACGTAAGAGCATTGAAAACACATGAGTGTTTATTCAGGAAGCATTCTATCCCTGTTCAGGATTTCTGAAATCCAACCAACAACCCAAGCCTGCATACATTTATATTATCAGTGAAGTTCTTTTTTTAATAACACGCATTAGCAAGTGCGGCATTTTCTAAAAATTATTACTTACAAATAATTTTTTAAGTCGCTTTTTTTTCGTTAAATTGTTTTATTTTATTTTATTTTAGTGGCCTTAACTAACACATGATTAAATCTACTAAAGACGCTCCTCATAATCCAATCACATTATGTGGACTGTTCGTCATTGAGGAGTTCCATTGTCTATATCAAAGGTGTTCATCAGATCTTCACTAAGTTTAATTGGGACCATCTAGGGAGAAAACTCTTCCAAACAAAAAAAAACATCCAAATCGATGCATACCTTTGTCGGAGTTATGCCCGAATATAATACACTGGCCTGCAAAAATAAGTATCACACTTTAAAAGGAAATATCATTAAAAGTGTAGTACTTATTTTTGCAGGCCAATATGTATTAAAAAGAACAAAAAAAATATGTAGGTACAGACGAATTGAGAACCTGCTCCTTTTTGAAGAAATCTGTTAAAAATACAAATTATTTAATACATACATAAAGTATGCAGACACCTACGTCGGCGTATACCGACTAAGCATAGGTAATACACAAGATTTGAGATGAGAGAAAAAAAACAACAGAACCTTTATTGATTTACAACTATCGATGACGATCGATAAACGAGTGTACCCCTGCGTCGGAACCCCTTACGTCGACGGGTGGACCGCGCCGTCATGTAGCCACCACCACGGCCGGTCAGCCACTCTACGAGTACCTACTGCTGTTACACATTAGTGGAAACATTTTTATTGCAGAACTAGCGTGCACCGCGCGATTACTGGCATATTGAAAAAGGCGTCTACAGTGTCATTATCCGAACTCTTGTCATCCATCGAGGATCGGGTTCCAGTCTATTTTAAACGGAACTACCATCTGACTTCATTAACTCAACTATCGATATCCTTTTTTTTATTATTATCGTTGGAAAATCTTCATGGATGTCCCTCGCCCGGGGAAGGCGAGGAGGTCTGCCGGACTCTTACCGGGTAAAAACCAACGATGTTCCTCCTCTTGACCGTTCGGCCGGGGTCGCGGGATTAGCAAAAGCATGCACCGCAACCCCGACAGGCCCCGATCCGCCAGCCACAGGCGGACCTCTCCTCTGTGGGGCCTTGCCCCACACCCTCCTGAGAAGCGCGCACGGAACCCTGCGCGCCGCCTTCTCGGGCCTGTTACTGGTCGGGTAGGTACTATCGATATTCTGAGGTTAGACCAGATTGGTAAAAAAACATTCAGGCTTCCAACTGGCTGTGGCGACCATTATACTTATATTACAAACGCATCCGCGGCACGTGGGGGCTACAATGTGTAAAGAACGATCATCCGTCTATTACCTGATTGAGGCAACATTGTCCGACCCCGCAGGTGGATCGGTCGGTGCGGTACGTGACCATTTAGGAATGACCCCTCGAACCAACCACTAGTGGAAGTATTATTATTACAGAACTAGCGCATCTGGCCTCTATATTCAATCGAAATACATTGTACGCATTGTGTGGATGACCTTCATTAAAAGAGATCTAACACTAACTGCAACCTTTACGTTTACAGACTATGGGCGCATTCATTGCTCATTTACGACCGGATGCATATTAACAGAAGGACTCCAATTGTATAAATATAGCTAGGAAGAATGAAGCAGCCGCTATTAGCGCATACTCCGCGTGACTTAAGAATACAATTAAAAAGTTAATTACCGCGCGGGCAATAAATTCGTCTCAAATATTTGGCTGATGCATAATTAGGTGCGCTTGGCAAACGTGAAGCAATTATCTGTTTACTTGTGTGGTGACAAATGTGTCGCGAGGGATTCCGCCTCACTTTGCTAATGACTGCTAATTGAAAACTCGTAGATCAGCGCAGGCGCACCCGGCAACACTCACTATAAATCTGCGAGGTCGCACTAGTTTTCATATATTTTTCGCCCCTTAATAGAAAGCCATTATCGCTCATTATGTGACGCTGAGGTCGGCTAATGGCCGCCTGTCATGTCTTAAAAGCTGAGAGTTGATGTGTTAATTATTAATTGAACATTGTGTAGACATGTGTGGAAAGCCACTCACATTTAATACATTACAATAGTAGACATAATCTAAACATTTTAGAATAGAATAGAATCCACTTTTATTTCACACTATTTATTTAAATAATTTAAACAATCTCACGATTTTCGAATCGAAATTAAACAATTGGCGATTTCTTCCAGACTAGAATAGTAATAAAAGCCTTAATTACCGATTACCTAATATTTAGATAATAATGATTACAAAATTATAAAACCAAAGTAATATATTAGGCACCGGTTAGCGGTTACTTCACAGAGATACCGTTTGTTCATGAAAGACATTTTTTGCTTCACCAAAACAAACATGGACATTTTTTTGCTCGCATTCATACATGTCATTAATCATTTAGTGGTTCTCGATCACTAACAGGACCACACCATCATGTTACATGTCGCTTCATTGTTATTTATTACGCTCATACAAGGTGAAGCTGATCATTTGTAAACGCTACACTCAATTCAATGTAGTATTCGACTGCTGAACAAAGGTCACTCTGGAACATCCGTCTCGATGGCCGAAGACTGTACGATCTTTTGCTTAGAGTTCGCACTCTTCTACCACGAAAGTAAAGAAGAATCTTAAATAAGGTAGTATAACGTCCAAACAAAATACCTGGACAAACTTTTACACAGTGTTCAATACGTTTAACTAAATATATCTTTGCGAAAGAAAAACGAGAACATAGTGTTATTTTTTTAACCAAAAAATTATAGCATTTATAATTTCCGGTACTCTCTTAAAATAAACTCATACATTTTTTATGCATCGTACATTCACTCATACGCATACATTCCCAGGGAGGGTTGATGTCAGGCAGGCGGCCGGTCATAAAACAATAAGCCAAAACATCTAACAACATGGATTTACGAAATACATGTTGTGCCGACCACACCTAGTGTGGGATAAGGGCTGAAAGAAAATGTTTTTTTATGCATCGACCGCCACCGGGGCGCGCACTACTTCCGCGCCGTGTTTTACCTAAACTGCGGATCTCGTTTTTTTTTTTGCATAGATATGTTTAATTAAACGTACTGAACACTGTGTAAAAATTTGTCCAGGTATTTTGGTTGGACCTTATATATTGGCAAAACTATTACCTAGTATTTTATATGAACTGATGATTGTGCCAGATAGCAAGCACGTGTGGTGTTCTAACTGTTCCATTGCAAACCAACTTGTGATGGGGAAAGTACTGATGTGAATATTAAATAAAACCGTAAACTGTAACATCAGAGCTTTTTTTATTTTTCGTACAATTGCACAATAATTATTGTCCCTCACAGTAACTGTACGGTGGCCCTTTGACAACACGTTGGGCAGGGGCGGCCCAATGACCAATTAAATAAAAGGTAGATATCTAGGTACCCAGAATATTATCTAAACACATATCTAATAATAAAAACATTTCCTTGTCCAGTTTTGGCCGGTATTAGCCAGTGAATAACACGTGAATATTCCCAGCCGCAGCCTCTTGGTTCCCTGCCGCTCGGTGCGGCGCGCGGTGCCGCCGCGTGTTCTCAAACTATATTTCACGGCAGCCTAATTAGTGCTAATTTATTGTACAACGTTCTGCCATCGTTATACAAAGAATTAGGGATGATTCTAATTAACTTTGTGCACTTAATAACATTGAGTTTTATATGCAAATAGTAATTACAGGTTAGCACAGAATACTTTTTGTAGAAGTTACAGTAGGTACTCCAAGTTACAGTAGGTACTCCAAGTTACAGTAGGTACTCCAAGTTACAGTAGGTACTCCAAGTTACAGTAGGTACTCCAAGTTACAGTAGGTACTCCAAGTTTTCTATTTAAATCCTTATATTATCTTCTTTACTTTATTAGCTATTGGCTGTCTCTATTACTTTAGTTCAACTCTCTGCATTTATTTCAGGAGCATAATCTTAATATGTTTACTAGAAAGTAGTAAAGGCAATTTACATACACAAGTGCATGTAAACGGAGCCGATGGGTATCGCGCGGCACCGCTAACGGCGCGGCAGGGCTACCGGACGACTCAGCACCTCGGCTTATCTTATCTATGACATTAAAAGCAACTCTTTAATGTCCACACGTCCGCAATACAACATAATACCTTCATTCACAGTAAACTCTATTCCAATTCAATAAGGTTGGTTTTCGTGTGGCAGTGTGTCGAGATTGCTCGTCCTTCCGCGCACCTCGTAAAAACAAACGGCTGGGTATCGACGGAGTCCTCGAAGCCATTAAGCGTTATCGAAGTGTCCGCTTAATGACAAGTCCTAACTAATTAGGCGGCGAGTCGTCTGACAAGGGACACTCGGGAGTTTGGGACGCTCGGACGATGGGACTCTTTACACATGCCTAATTTCTTTGGTCAGAATTATCATAAGAATATGGCGGAGAATCATTTAGGTAATGATATTTTTTTAAGAACATGCGTGGTTTGATAATGATTCTTGTATAGGGAGCAAAAAACATTTGTCTGGATTCATTTTGATAACATGTGCAACAATTAAGTGACTACCTTCTAATAACGTTAGTTGGAGTCACTGCTGTACACGGTGAGAAAATTAAATGTAGTGTCAAAGCATTTCCCAGACCAGATGTTTAATTTTTCACTTGGTACTTAGTCAAGTGCTGGTACTGCTGTGTTTGTACGTCCTTAAGGAGTGTGCGGCCATTACCGAAACACATCATGAGCTATTAGCTAATTCAGCGGCTGCTGGTTCGCTAATTGTGGTGTCGGCGGCTTGATGTAGCGTGAATAGGTCGCCGCGCTTTATGTTAATTGCCGATAATTGTCCGGCGGGCTCGTAAGTCAGCGGCGGGTGCGGTGGCGCGGTGGTGCTGCGGAGACAAGATGGCCGCAGCGGATGCGGTAATTGCTTTCGTGGAAACCGCTGCGGGCTGCATACAGATTGAAGCCGGCGCCCGCAAAAACAACGGCGCGGTGCAATTAGACGGTCCCCCTCTCCCGCTGCTGCCCCGCTGCGCTCCCGCCTGCCCCACCGGATAATAGCCGCGACCCGCCTCCTGTCCGCCGCGATTAGCTCCTAACCTTGTAATGGACGGTAAGATTTATAGCGAATACACGTGTAACTATGTGTTATATGTGTAAGTAGTTAGAACCACTCTCCATAGGCAGAGTCCCCCCCTCTTGAAAAACAACACAATAGTAACAGACTTTGATCGGTATAGGTACCTACTGATCCTTACTAAACTTCTTGTATCATACTAACCTTTCAGATGTTCTAGTCTGCATCGCTACGCTTCTGAGCTCCATGTAACGGTCCCTAACTCGGATTGAGTCTAATGGGGTTTTCTATAAGGATCTTTAAAAGCTCCGGATTAAAACACTGTGCTCGCTGAATGGCGACTAGTTTACCTTTATTTCTTTCATCGGACTTGATAACGGCATCGCAGTACTTTTATTGCGGTTTCATTAACATTGAACTTAATTTATGCATCTAAGCTTCTGAAGAGACTGTAGGACATGCCAAACGTACTTCCAAGCCACAAAAAAAATGCGACAGAGCTCTACAACTCGTTCTTTAGATAAATCCACTGTTGAGTGACGCAATGTGAAGTTATGCCCGTGCAGCATTCGCTGAAGGCGGGCTGTTGAGACATTGTGACTTGCGCATCGTCCCACGGGCAGTGAATGTGTCGCATTCCGCACCGTCCGCACCACGCCGCACCGGCCGCGTCTCCACTGCGTCGCACGCATATTGCGTCCATTCTACGCCTCCAGGTGCCTATCTCAGTACGTAGCCGCCTAAGGATACAGGCGTCTACGTTATAGTTCCGTGACTCTGAAGGCTGACATTGTGGACACAAAGACTACGTACTGTACCTAAGATAATTTTTACGTTAAGATATTTTTTTACATACATTGCACGCCTACCCTAATAGATGTAATTTTTGACAGTGCTAGTAGTTCGGTACTTCAAGTAGCTAGTAGCAGTTATTAAAAACTTATGCGAGACTAGTTACAGAATACATTCTATGCACATGTCACCTGTGTACCAACGTAAGATGACTACGTAGTTCTTCGATCAAGAAACGTAGTTAGATAGAAACCCGTTCTTGTTTCACGTCTGTAATTCTGAAGTAGGTAGGTACTGTAGTTATTTACTGTACTCCCCACAGAGGAGAGGTCCGCCATGGGTTGGCGGACCGGCACCTGCCGGGGTTGCGGTGCATGCTGACGCGAATCCCGCGACCCTGGCCGTACGGTCAGGAGAAGGAACACCGTTGGTTTTTAGCCGGTAAGAGTCCGGCAGACCCCCTCGCCTTCCCCGGGCGAGGGACATCCATGAGGATTTTCCAAAGAGAAAAAAAAAAAAAAAAAAGTACTGTAGTTAGGAACGTTGCCATGGCAACCGAATATCAACTTGATATTAAATAGAATTTATTTTTCGAGTATTAAAAAAAACGATTTTTTATTATAAATCGCCGTTTATTTCTATTGGAAACGATGTCGAATAGTAGTGTGTAGTGTCGAGTACGAGAAGTTTCAAGTTTTCTAGACAAGCATATCATTTTGGGACCCAGTGCATAATATCAGCAAGCACATTGGGTCACGCGCGCGACAGCGCAACGAGTATTCCCAAGGAGGGTTGATGTCAGGCAGGCGGCCGGTCATAAAACAATAAGCCAAAACCTTTAAAAACATGGATTTATGAAATACATATTGTGCCGACCCCACCTAGTGTGGGATAAGGGCAGGAAGAAGAAGAAGAAGTTCTGAAGTAGGTACTGTCATAGTTAACACAATGCCCACAGCTCTCACCCTCAGTGACTAACAATTCGGATCCGAAATAGAATTTAGATAATCTTATCGAGGTAGCATAGCTTTACATTATCTGTTGATTTCACAATTCTTTTACACAGCTAATTAGGCAACTGCCTCGTTGGTCTAGTGGTGGTAAGCTCGACTGCTGATCGTGAGGTCCTGGGTTCGATTCCCAGGTCGTACAAAGTGTTGTTGGGTTTTTCCGTATGGAATTACTCAGTAGCAGCCCAGAGTTTGGATTTGTGCCCAGCTGATGGCAATAGGCTCGCCCCCTATTACATGGGACTTAAACATAACGGCTAAATGAGAGTGTTACCTACTCACCTCTGCCCAACCCTTCGGGGAATACAAGCGTAATGTTATGTTTTATGTTTGTTAGGCAACGTTTTTCCAAGCCGTTACCGTCGTTATAGTTTATTTGGCGCATCACCTTGAAACTCCGTCGTTTATGTGCACCTTGCTTTGATTTGCCCTTCTAATGAACTGGCTCGCTCGATCCTAGTTATCACTAGCACAAGTTAACCGTGAGTCTACTGCCGATCCTAGGGTTATATCGTTCTTTATGTCCATTATCACCATCACATAAAATCTATGAATGTATACCGATTATAGGTATACCTACACCTGAAAGTTTTCTAGAATTGTAGAGCGACATAGTATTGAAACCAGGGCTAGTAAATTAGTTTTAGGTAAGCGGTCCGGCAGGAATGCGGCTCGGATTCGGCGCAGTTCGGCAACTAGCGTTGTTCGCGGAACTAGCCGCTAGCCGGCCGCGCCGCGCTCGCGGTTCCCAGAACTATCGACTGTCGCCTGATTTACTCGAATATATTACATACTCATGTACTAATGAACGAGGTTGTGACACTCCTGCCCTAACTACTAAGGTAGGTACTTGTTATATATTTCGGCAGGATTGAACTGATAATGAAACTCGGGGCAGTAAAGTTTAGCGGAGGTATCTTTTGAGATACGAGTGTTGTTAATGGAGTAAGTGTGTTGGTTGTCATTCATTATTTATTATGACACCACAATATTCATAATTAAGACCCATTGTTTTTCTTCTTACTCTTTTTATATAGCGGAACGTAATCAATCTTAAGTACCTACCTACCATAATAAGTGAACGAATGCAAGTAGGTACGTTTATAAAATGAATTAATAATCATAATATTTATATTTCTCTTCTAAAGCTTTTTGTTGTTTTTTTAAGTAATAAATATACAATACTTATAGATCTATAATAAACTTTATAGCTATATTTACTTACTTCATGGCTCAGTAAATAGAAATCGTCCTGAATCACTAACAATAGCTTCAGCTGATGATACTATTTATGTATAAGAGTATTACGCTATAGGTAGGTACCTCCGCGTCGTAATAGTTATTCTTCCACCAACATCAAGCTCGTCACTCGCCGAGGCACTATATGAAATAATTTAAAGGAAGTATAATTAATGTAACACCAATCTAATATATCAAGTAAGTATGCGAGGCATGCGCGCAGGGGACTCGCCGTAGCCGCCATAAGCCAAGCCAGTCGGCTTTAATGATCTCGGTAAATGATTCATGTGCTAGTAGAACACTCAAATATATTTAATTACTGATGTGGGGAAAATGCTAACTGATATTTCACCGCATCTGGCCAGGCGATAAGGAGACCCTAACATGTACAACGAAAAGATCTAATTTGATGACGTCAGGTCCAACAAAATGTATGATTATATTTTAACGTTCTAGATAGGTACAAAATGGATAAATTCGAATGTAAGATGCAATATATCGCGTAAATAATATTTATTGCTAAATTGCAACTTAATTCGCTTTTGTAATGACCGTATTATGTAGTATGCTAACTCCGCATTTTGTCCGCTCAGCGTCTATCATACCATCGTGCAATACGCCACTAATTATATATTATACATTTTACATCAGTCTGCACCTATCCTTTTTTTATTTTTTCATGCATAATAATTTTGTACTGTCCTCTAGCTACGGTTTTACAGGGAATCCAAAGGGCTGACCGGAAAAATTAATAAAATACAAGCATCTAAATCTACGAAGTCATGCTCCCACGACGAAGCAAGGAGACAACTTGGGTACGTTGGGTAAGTTGGTGCCAAAAATGAAAGGGGCATGCTTCAACGTTTCACATAATAATAAAATAATGTACCTACACAGATAGAAAAAAATGCGAATTCCGATTTGTACAGAACGGAGGTCATTAGTAATAATATTTACAAGCAGCTCTGATTTATCATAACTTTTCCATATTATCCTTGAATCAGTTAGTGTATTGACTAACACCAAGTAACGATGACTATGCGTAATAATATCGAAAAAATACGTGCATTAGGAACTGAAACAAGTCCTTCTCCTTCTTAGCGTGTCGATGGCAATCTAAGTTGCGTCGGCCCAGAACTTAGCAACGAGTTTAGCGTTATCAGAAGTGTCCATTAGTTCCTGTAACGTGCAGGATCAAGGCACGCAGGGCATGTCAGGTGCCCCATCGTTTGTGGAACAAATCCTGAATCGTGATTTTGACTCATCGCCATGATATCTGACAGCATATAAACAAAGAATACACACGACTTCAAGTAACTAGACTTCAGGTAACTTCACCCGCCTGGTTGGCAAAATCTTACGTTTCATTGGAGAAACGAGATGTTTCACCAAAAAAGGAAACATAGCGGAACGAGAATTCGTTACCTTCTCCTAATTTTGGTGGTTCCTGCTAGCCAATAAGCCATCTTACAAGCTATGATAATATGGTCAGAAGCAACATTTTTATTCGACTATATTTAGATATCTATCAGTGCTAGGGAGGCGATATTAGGAAAGCGGTCGCAAATCGGTGCAGCGCCCCTACTAGGCGATGTTTCGCAATCCGCTGGTGAACTAGGCGTCCACATTTCATACGTTAACGGCTCGTGCAGCCTCGCTCTGGCCATACGACACGTTATGTCTTAACACCCTTAAGTGGATTTTGTATAAAACGGTCGAATAGTTCTATGAAACAGCCGCGCCCTCCGCACCCCGCGCTGTACCCCGGACGTACCACTATTAAGTCCAACAATTAACGTCAATAGTGCAGTAATGAGTTTGACGCCATTTATTACTTCATTATCCAACTTCTATGAATTATTCCCTCACATTGAGCGCCAGCAGACGGTCATGCACGTCCTCTCATTAAACGAGCTCATTATCTTGCTTCTTCATCTTACACGTTACGACTATCATTATGACTATTTTCTCTTAAGGTGATACTGGCTGGTTTTTAATTGTTTTGTGTGTACTTAGGTTTATGAGCACAGTATGATACTCGGTACTTTGCGCGAGTCGGCAGTTAAGGGTGGGCGTGGCGAACGTGCGCCCGCCCACTCCGTGCACGCACACATGCATACATGCAGGCAGGCACAGAGCACAGACGTGCTGTGTGCACGTGTGTGTGAAAGTTAAAAAACTCATGCAAATCAGCTGTTATTTGATGCGAGATAAAGCGACGCTACGCGACTACGTCCAAAGTGCCGCACAGCACGGAACCTGCTACGGCGTAGCACCGTAGACCCGTAGCAACGCGAATCGTGACCATATTATTGATATATTTTTCAGGCTGAACATCTGCTACGCACAGACAGTGACTTAAAACATACTTACTATTACTACTGTCACATACATTTTCTCTGTTTTGGCCTGAATACTGAACGTTTTATGATACTTTAATAATGGACAAAACAATACTTTTCATATGTGTACCGCGGTGTGGTTATGATTGATACGATCATTATCTGCCAGTCATGCATATGGCACAGTTTCGTCATTAGTATTCGTGTAATTCGGTTGCAAATGTGCACGCAGGGCGCGGCGCGGCGGCGCGGCGGGCGGATGCGGGCGGATTGCAAAAACTAGTCGCGATATGCAGATGAGTCGCACTCGCACTTAATTGTCGCATATATTTGGATCACAAAACATTCATACTCCACATCGTTTGAAAGAATTCATTAGTTTTTATTTCAAAGTTTTTTGAATGCTGTTTTGATAACAGAAATATTCTACGGGTGAATTTGTAATATCATGCCCGCCCCGGTGTTAATACTATTTCAGTCAGTACTTCAGTGGAACAACTTTTACTTTTTCAAATATTTATATCAAAATTTAAATGTACAGTTTGTACACTGGAGTACACCCTCAGTTATTTTTTAATCAAACTTTATCATTCAAAGGTTTGCTGGTAGTGTTAAGCGCGCCTTTGTAACGATATCTATAAAATGTACTCTATTGTTATATTGTAATTTTCTTGTGTACAATAAAGAACATATAGAATAAATATGCTATGTAGAGACTGTTTCAGATAGCCTGACCTCCACAAACCAACTAGAGGAACTGAAGCTTAGATTTGTACCACTTTTGTGTGTTTATGACATATGTAGTAGATATTTAATGATGGCTCCACGTGAGCCCTCACAGTTGCGAAGGACATGGGCGTAGTCAGGACTTTTTCCAGGGTGGCGCAAACTCAGTCAGACAGGAAATATTTGTCTTTTCAGTAAATCTGGAAGTGCAGAATGGATTATGGGGCAATTTTTTCCCATAACCTTGTTTTTGAGGTCCAAACAAGTATAGACGGAGCCCGGCGTTGGTCTGCCTATTTTGGGTAATTGTTCTGTGGACATGGGTGGCGAGTTGATTGAATCTAGACCATTTACCAATTCTTTCCTGTGTCAGGGTCTGCCCCACCCTGAACACGCCAATGGCGAAGGATCTCAATCTGTAATAACTTTGATCACCTTCAATAATTCCACTGAAGCATCAAATAATTGCGATAGCCGTTCAACCAAAATCTCTACAAAACACAAAGGTTGTGTGATCCTGCTCTACAATTATCTCTCTGACAAAAAATGTTATAGTCTGACTTTAGCTTTTTATTATCAAATCGCTCGGCTGTCTGCGGGAATTGTTCCGGAAATCGCTAATGAGTCTCCAAAATGTTAACTGCGCGCCGTTCAGAGTTAAGTCAGACTTTATGCTCCTAATGCATGCTCATTGTCTGCTACTCATGTCGACTATGTTGATAAATGTTGCGTATAAAAGCGTAATGGTTTCACATTTGTTCACATCGATGCGCTCTCCTCACTCGCAGACTAATTACATACACGTGTATCTGTGTACTGGAGCGACACCCACGGGAGCTATCTAACCGACGACCACCTAATTAATTACAGTATTCAGCGCTTCATACATTTTAATACAATTACAATTACTTTGAAATATCACCAGCCACCTGGTTAGTGTCGGTTAATGATACTTCAACTGATTATAAAAGTATAAATATTTATGTGCGGTGTACTTGGCTATTTAATTTTATGAGCTATTCATAATGAAAACTCATTAGGTACAAATATTTTTATTGTTTACTGTGTATGTGTGGTATGCGCGGGTAAAACGCGCTCGTACATTGTGTGGTATAGTGGGTCGCTTGACGGTGTGACGGGGCACGTAATTAGGAGCTGCGTCATGTAAATGAACAGCTAATTGTATCGGGCTGCTAATTAGCAGGAGTGCGCAGTCAGTGGAGCGTGGACTGCACCGGCCGCGCGGTGGTGGTGCCGGGCCGGGTGAGGGAGGCGCGGGGCGCGAGCGGTGGTTGCACTGTTGGGTGTAGTCTAATAACTAGTCACTATCGACTTTTACACTTGGCTTGGCTTAAGTAGATATGGGTTTATTTAGGTTGAGTAAATGCGGCGGAACTTCCAAAAGCGCAACCAAAATACGTGATACCTAATGTGCCTTCATAAGACATAAGTCACGAGTTTTGTTTGTCCCACAACATAGGTCTATATTATTATTTGTCCCACAACATAGGTCTATATTATTATTTGTCCCACAACATTCAAACGTTCTATTGAGTTTAATGAGGCCGCGAGAACAAAAACGGCCTAAGTAAAATTTAAAAGAAAATACCCTGTGTCAAAAATCTGTTTTTTAAAGAAGCAAAATGGCGTAATATTGACTTTTCGAGCTACCCAGAGATGGCATTAGTAACACATTTATTGCATTAAAAATTGAAACCATGTACGGCAAAAAACAAAATACAAAACTCGAAAATTTCAAAATTAATTTTTGAATATCTCAATAAGACAAAATTACTTATATTAGTTTACGATGTGTCAAAACCAAAGTTCCTAGCAAAACTGAATGAGTGGGTCGAGGAACTTCAAGTATGCCTAGTCTATCTATAATCATAGTAATATAGTACAATATAATTATATATGAATGTGGATGAAGCGAAAGGGGTATGTAAGAGTCGTAGCATGTGGCGTTCTATAGTTTCTGCCTACCCCTATGGGAAAAAGGCGTGAGTTTATGTATGTATGTAATCATAGTCAACCAAGAAGAACATAGTCTGCTTAATTTTCGGCAATAAGATTGACAAGCATATCATTTTGGGACCCAGTGCATAATATCAGCAAGCAAACTGGATCACCCGCGCGACGGCGCAACGAGTATTCCCAAGGAGGGTTGATGTCAGGCAGGCGGCCGGTCATAAAACAATAAGCCAAAACCTCTAACAACATGGATTTATGAAATACATGTTGTGCCGACCCCACCTAGTGTGGGATAAGGGCAGGGAGAAGAAGAAGTCCCACAACATACCTATATATTCATAGGTATGTTAGGATATATCTCAGATGATTGTGATTATCCATCACTTTATGGACAAATCTAATCGTAGAACTTAGGTATTGCGTAGCTACACGGAACTGACGGTTAAAGTTACTATGGTTAAAGACCGCTAGCAACCTGTCCTGTATGATCTTAGTTGCTGCCTGGTGCTACACGCAAGTGCATGTTTACAGTTCTGTTTGCGTAGAGCTCGTGCTCGAACGCAACAAGACGTGTTTATTTGACGATGTACGCGGAGTGTTGCCCAAATGCACGACCAAGACGAGACTAACTCAGTCGCTGTGTTGGTCTCGCGTCAGTACCTACACCTGGTTTTGATCTTATTCGTGCAAGTCTTGGAATTACCTATTGTTACTTATTAAATTGCTAATTAGCATCCAACTTAAACTTACTCTTAGTTGTGATCAGTACATCTAATAAACTTTTAGTGTTACAAAATGTGTGTGTGTTTACTTCAACTCACCTCACTCATACCTCTAACTTACAACTTCTAACTTATACTGCAAGTGTAAGGTGCCTACTACTACATGACTTTACATTTAATGGTCCTTCGAGATCAGTCGACAACGGATTAAATTCTTCATTAGCATTTCAGGGTGACTCCAAAATATAATAAAGGAGAATGGGCGAAATGTTTAGCAGTTGGTCTACTCCTCCTCTAGCAATGAGTGATATGTCATTAAGTAGATATTTTTAAGCAAAACATTTGTTACTAACAAAACTACAGTCAATTGTTAGTATTTTCGGAGTTATAACACCTTTAAAGTTATAACACCTTTAAAGTGAAAAATCGTTTATATCCATACTATCAAAATTTCTTCTTTTTTTGGTGTTTGTACTAAAGTATCGCTACGTTCTTATCATATTATTTGCAAATAATAGTTATGAGACTTAAACATAACTGTCGAAACGTGGGTGCATTATACACCTCTGCCTACCCTATCGGGTAATTCAGGCGTCATGTTACGTGTGTTACTTAGGTAGGTATATTAAATAATTATTATGACAAAACTTCTATGGCAAAAAGTGTAAAAAAGATAATAAATAGCAATATTTGAGCGTTAACATGGTTTTTAAGTGTGATTGAATGTCATGACATTTAATGAGCTTTAACTCCATAAATATTAATAATTGATAGTAGCTGTACCTAATACGAAAAAAATGTTCTACTTAAAATAACCTTTCTATTGATATATCACTCATTGCTAGAGGAGGGGTAGACCAAAAAACCCATCCTTTCTAATTCTGTTGATATAATATTTGCTTAACCTATAATAAACTTAGGTATACGTAGATTATGAACTACATTCTTTGTCATCCTAGCGTGTTCCCATGGTTCTAGCAATTTTAGTATTGGCTTCTAGTTTTTAGATGCAGATGAATACTTACGGTGTCTTCAATTAGGGACGTTAATAAGATTTTAACGTGCGCGGTGTATCTGGTGTGCGCTGAGGAGTTTCAATTAGCAGCGGCCAGCGATGACTTGACCGTGGTAACGTTGGTTTACCTTGCCAGCCAATTGATCTGCGCTGCACGGTAGGTACTCATATAGCTTCTAGCTGTATTACTGTTCTCTACAGATAAGTGTTACGATACTTGTAGTGGCGTACCGACCACTGCTGTAGGGGAGAACATCCGAACATGACAGCTGTCCGCGCTCGCGCCGCGCCGGCGCCGCTTCCCGCCGACACTTTGTTTGACATCTTTTTAACGGCGCCCATTACTTACTGTCATAACTCTCCCGAAGCCCGCGCTCGCCCCCGCACCCGTCCCTAACTCCGCCGAGCTAATTAATGAGCGACACAGAAGAACATCACTAACTTATTACTCGCTCGTCTTAACCTTTTGATACAATCCATGATATATTTCTCTCTGACATGACTTTATTCCCTAAAACTTTCAAAGTAACTTTGATCCTTCGTTTGAAGGAATAAATTAATAATACCTACTGCCATAACAATAATTTTGTTCGCAGTAGTTAAATCGAGAATATCGACTTAAATGTCTTGTAAACGTCCACATGGACCAAGGTTGTGTTATGAAGATGTTATCACTTGTGCACTTAGTATGGGTACACATCAGTAGTTGTTGCGCGGTACAACGGAAATGTACAGATTTGTCGACAATAGCCTTGTAAGCGTTCATGTACCAATGTTATGAAGTTATAAAGATGTAATCGGTGTGTAATATATTGTATTTCATTTTATACAACATCAGTTGCGACCACTGTAAAATAACGTAAGCGAATTGTCTTTAGGCATGTTATGGCTGTATGTAGGTATTGTTTGATAGCATCTCAAGTCGCGCCCTGCACTCGGATGTGCGGTAGTAACCACAACGCAATATTCTCAGTGCTTTCAATATAGACTTCCGAAATAGACAGAAACAAATGTTCATCTGCACAAAATTATCGAGAACAAGCTGACGCACAAGGACACTGAGATAATGGATAAAGAGATGCAGTCGGTTGCAGCGTTGTGGCGCTGGTTCGAGACTATTCCGTTGTGCCTAGGGTCACCATTTCAAAATGGAGGAATGCCTATCTAGAGTACCTTAAATGCCTGATTTTACAGAAAAATGCCTGTAGATCTCTCTCATTTCGGCAGGAGATAGCTCATGCCGTGTCGTGAACAGATTAGGCAATTATCAAGGTTAGTAGCGGAGCCGACTATACAGTGTGCTCCGTAGTTACCTACTTAAGTGTCGTCACTCATAGAGGCTTTTTGAATGCACCCCTATGCCTGTCTCAGAGTAATGCCGGCCGCACGTCTGTCTAAACCTGAAAATGCCTGTCATATGGCCTGCTATATAACCCTCGTTGTACCTAAGCCGCAGCGACTTCTAGTAATATGCTGTACTAATTAATTCACATGGTAACCTCGACCCCTCGTATAACGTAGTCACAGCATTGTCGCCGGAGCGCCAGAGGAGAGCGATCCACTTTGTATTCGTTTCCGATGTCGCGTCGCTTTTGATCACATAATGGCGGCAGCTTGATTAAACTGCTGTCAAATGAAACACTCCTTTTTAGTTAAAAGTAACATCATAACAGTCCATTGTCGGTAGTCATCCAAATATCTTCTTGGTCACACTTCGATACCTACTACATTATCAATAAATAGCTTTATAATCAGCTTCCACAAGACATTGTTTTCAGGCTCGCTCGTCACCATCCATTATTGGTCATCACTAGGCGTCCATATTTGATATAACTTATCAGGTGGGTTGTAAATAATTATAGTAATTACCTAATAGACAGTTGTCAGTCTTTACATGTTGTACAAGTCTAAAGATGCTTCTTCACACATCTTGTAGATACATCATTAACAGCAGTGATAGCCTAGCGGTGTGATCGTCAGACTGCCAAGTCATAGGTCTCGAGTTCAAAACCAAGGCACGCACCTCTGACTTTTCGTATTCGCGTGCATATTGTATAATTATCACTTGCTTAAAAACGGTAAAGGAAAATATCGTGAGGAAACCGGCATGCCTGAGAGATATTACTTGACGGTATGTGAAGCCAAGTCAGAGGCCCATGGGTGGCATAAACTCTAGACACCAGGTTAGTCACTAACCAGACGAAAAGAAGAAGAAGTAGATCCATAGGTCTTGTAGCGCATTGTGTTTGTAAATTTTACAATTTATTCACACTGTTGCTTTGGCTACGTCATAGCATTGGGCCACTAGTGGCCATTGGGCATGTTGTTAGATCTCTACTGACTGACTAGCTGCGTATGTTCTAATCGGACATAATAAAATTATTTCATTGATAGCTCGATCCTAAGTCGCGAGATGTCATCATATCTGTGTACATTCCTAAACTATCAACCGATGGATAATAACAGACGGTCACCATACAGCGACCACTCACTACTCACTGCTAAACATGGGTTTTCCGCATATATCGTTACATCCGCGTGTGTACTCAGGTGTATATTGTTGCACATGCTCTTGACTTATTTCCTTTGTTTTCTTGTTAAAGGAGTAGTCTCTTAGTAATTGATACCGTAATGCAATCTCTGTAAAGCTGAATTATCTGTAAAGCTGCTATGTCAATGTTTTTGTACATAATATACCTATACAGGGTGTAAACGAAAACATTTAATTTCTTAAAACCTCGTGTTGTACTGCTGACAAAAAAATGTATCCAAAAGTTTCCCGTGCAGACTGAATCTATCACCCATATTCTAAGACGTTCCTCCAAAACTTACTCGACTCAGGACGGCCTATAAAACACCTTGAGAATTGTATTCTTAGTCGTAATTTCGAGTGAACTTTGAGGTTCCTCGACGGAGTCATTACGTCATAATTTGAATAATCTGCATAGCCCAAATAACGCCGCGTTAAATAATTGTAAGGATTATCGTAAGCATATTCGATAAAGTCTTCAAAATTCATTTTTATTACATAGGAACTTTGACACTTCCTTCCTTAAGGTAGGTTCCGAGGTACCTTGAGTTTGACAGATGATTCCTTACCTCGACTGAGGAAAAATCTCGACTCGAGATCGGACGTTTATGTCAACAATAACTACCGATGGTAGTGAGAAAGACTGAGTCGAGGTGGAGTCGAGTCGAGTAAGTTTTGGAGGAACGTCTTAGAATATGGGTGTATGTCAGCAGTAAATTACGGGGTTTGAAGGAATTACATGATTTCGTTTACAACCTGTATAGCTTTGAGGATATTCTGACAATATTTAATTGTCAGAATAGAATCTTTATCAGACTTGTAACAGGACATTCAGCATCTTGGTCGCGCTGTAAGAACTCTGGTCTCATTCATAACGCTCTTATGAAGACGCACTGAACGCAGCGGTAACAATACTGACAATGCTCAACATAGTTATATTTAGTGTTTACGCGCCGGACGGATTTATGCGACGCGCGAGATTTATCACGCGCCGCCTGCGCACGTGCGCTGTGCGCTCCCCACACTTACTAACTATGCATGTCACTGCACACCATAATATAGCACAAATGAAATATTGGCTACTGCTTCAGTTTGATCTGGAAAATAAAGAAATCCAGACCCTGATTGCGTAACTCTCAATCGAAATAGCTTTCCATTTGGCAGTTCGACGATGTTTATCTATAATCCTCTTAATGAGGAAACACGCACGACTGTCTACTCATAAAGACAAGATGTTATATGACGTGTGAGACAAGGAACTTTAAATCGATTGTTCCATAGTGTAGTTCCGATGTGAGATAAAATCGATTTGTTGAATTTGTACCTAGAAGACACAACTCAAATAAGCGCATGTATCGCACTCTGATCGAACGCTCTACGATTGTCTGCACTTAGTGTCGTAATGATGCAGTGCACACTACAGCTGCTACAGCCAACCAACAGATTTACAACACTGATTATTAGCCACTATAAATCCATGGCGGGCAGCTTTGAGTTTGAAGTGTCTGTCCAGCAGTTATAATACAATAAACATATCAGCAGCACAGTCCGCGCCCGCGTGTGCCTGGTGCGGGCGCGGACCAGGCAGGCGCGCTCACTTTGTGTCGCTCTCTGACGTTTCTTCCATTTAAATTAATTTATTTGTTCACGAGCGGCGCCCGCGCAATGCAATAAGAAGCCGCGGGGCGCGGGGTCTCGGGGGTGTGAGGCACAGCGCGGCGGGCGCGGGGGAGGAGAGCAGCTCGTAAACATGTCAGCGGCGAGATGTATCGGCGGCCGGCACGCCTGTGACCAGCCCGCTGCAAGACGCAACACCGCTCAGCACCGCTCTAGTCACAAGCGCTACTGCACTAAACATGCGATGCACTTAGGAACCCATCAAACACCTGGTTACTGAGAATTTAAATCTAAATTCTAAAAATGGAGTTGAACGAAGTAAGAATGGCGACAAAGTATCATGTCTACGTACATGACCGTAGCATCATAATGTTCCAGCGAGCCTCCGTGACATCAAGATTAACGAGTGATTGAATTCCATTAAACGGGGAGTACGGCGCGCAACAAAACTGACGCCGACGGAATTAGGTGCATAGTGAATAATGTGTGCGAGTGGGCGTTTAACGATCGACGCATATCTCAATACACGCAGCGGATAGCCAAATGTGTAGAACGGTCTCGTGAGATTAAGGCGACAACGTGCGCCGCAACAAAACGCGCATTCTTCGGGGATTTATTGTGCGTTATTTGTAGGCGGGCGAGGCGGCGGCGGGCCGCTCGATTTAGTCCCGGATTAAAACACAAAGGTAAATGTCGCGTGTTATATTTTTAGTGTTGCATTTACATCGCTCGGCTAATGTGCGCTATGACACGGGCCGCGGTAAATCACGCGCCGTTTGTGTGCGGCACCGCACCGCACCGCGACACGACGCGCCTCTGTGGGCGATATCTGCACGATCCGCCACCGCTCTATAGGGATCGCTCCGCTCGGCTAATGATTATAAAAATGAGATCGATTGTGTCGTAAATGGTAACGCGTAATAATTATGCGCGCGCAGAAGCCGGTATGTGCAGAAACTGGGGAGCGCACAAAAACGACTCCGGAGCACCTCCAGCGATACATAATGCAGTGCGAACATTAGACATTTAGAATAGTTGAATAATATAGTAGCAACACCGAGGTAGCTCATTTACATGATACGGGTGCAAACTGTACCCCGCGGATTGCACAAGTAAACAATTATTGTGAGTTTATATGACCTGCAGTCTGCACGATACAGAGTAATATACAAGTTCAAGTTATATCCTTAGGATATTGAAGTTCTTCATCAGATCTTCACCAAATTTGAATGGGACCACTTCGAAAGAATACTCTTTCGAACAAAAAAGAATCATTAAAATCGGTTCACAATTAGCAAAGATATCGCGGAAAAAAAAAAAAAAACTTACAGTCGAATTGAGAACCTCCTCCTTTTTTGAAAGTCGGTTAAAAATGAGGTCTTGCTGTGGGACTTAAACCTCCTTAAGTGCAACGTAGGTAACTTAAAACGTTGTCCCCTGTTCACCGTCCATTGATCCAACTTAACTTATTGCCTACTGAGCGAAGACAACCGTTACTACTGCAAAAGTTTAAAATAAGCTCCACACTACGTCGACGATTGCCGAAGATATGCAAATCAAAGTGCAGGTTCTTGCAGCTATTGTGTAGATAAATACGGATAGCTGTAACAGATGTTAGTAGAAGCTACTACTATAACAGTAAACCTTACTGTTCTATTTGTGGCTATCTTGTTTGGTAGTGACAATGTTCCTGCAACGAGGAAGCTGTAAATAACCGCTGCACCGCCTATTATGTCCTCTGATTAATGTCGCTCTGTGTTGGTAAGTTCCGACCAGCGCTGTGTTTATCCGGAGATTCTTCCGGGATATTTGGGAGCGTGATTTGCATTGTAGCTACCTAGTGTTTGAATAGAGAGATTGAGAAATGGGCTCGTGCCGACTTCCCAATAAAATAACAACAGCTTTTTTTTGTAGCATTTTTGCCTTTGATGATTTAGATCGGAAATCGAAACATTGAGAGTATTTTGAGAGAAGCAGTGACGGGTGTGTTTGAAGTCTAGTTTTAGTCGGTACGGTCATCTTGTGGGTCTCTAGTAGAACCCAGTCTGTGTATTTGCGTAAGTATAAGATAACTAGGGGAAGGTATCTCTACTCTGAAGGCAACAGTTTATTTACAAATGTTGGATTAGAAAATTTTAGATGACTTGAAAAACAATGAACTTCAAGTATTCATTGTTGTTTTAAGAAAAGGAAAGGGTCCTGTTGCTCTGCTCATTAACAAGGACACGTAGGAACTGTCAGCAAAGACATTACAAGTAACAAGTGATAGTCGACTATTAATTGACACGAAGCGTTGCTTGTACTGACTGCCTCGGGCTTAACCTCGGCTTAACAACTCGAACTTAATCCGTGCGTCATCGTACGACACCAGTAGTCGGCACACATCTGCCCGCTAATCCTGCTCGGGATTACCAGTCCGCTACTGCCCGCCGCGCACGCGCCGCCATCTGTTGGCTGAGTAAACAGTTCACGAGTGTTTACGTTGCCACTCGAACTCGGATTAGTTGATGTAATCCTATAGGGCAATGCTCAGTGTTAAATGGTTCGGAGATTATTGCTACGGCTCCAGACGTGTGCGTGACACTGCGAGCTGTAACAGGTAGTTGTTATGACACGTACGATTAAATATGATGTTTTTGACGATAATTTATTCGTGTTTTACAAAAGTTTTTCTGTATTAACAAAGAACACACACATCGCTAGACAGCTTCGTTCAGCTTAAATAAATCTGAAATTACTTTCAACATAGTTTCATAAGTTCATCTTCAGCCCGTATCAACGGGTATACGCCTCCTTTGCCAATCATCTCTGTTCGGAAAAACTTATAATATGGGTATATGTGATTTTATATTTACAAAATCTACCCCCATTTTGTATAGCCGAGTTGTGCATCGCTAGTCGTAAGAGCTGTAATACAGAGTCTGTATTGCAGACGTGTACGTGTTCTGTGACCTTCGCGGTATGCGAGCTTATTTGGAATATTAATTGTTGCGCCCGCGTTGATTGTAAACTGGGTGCTCCCGCAATTTGGATTTCGCATACCCGCGGTGTTAGTGACAAAAATGGTCCCGCAGTAATCCAAGAACAATAGATTTGATGTGGATGTGAACGTTCTCTGTTAGAAGACCGAAATATGTTCGGCCGATTCTTATCTAACCGAAAATCTTTCGCCTAATTTTATTTTGTAACTTTTTGTTATGCCGACTAGTCCGCTGGCCACTGTTTTATTAATCAACTGCATTATTGGCCACTTTACACTTGTTAGATGGCTCATTTTCCGCAACATACATTAACGTCCCTTCACTACTGAACCATTGTCTCAGCAACATGCAAGCATGCATGCAAAAATTCATCATGCAAGAAAGTATGCAAGTGGTTCTGAGTGTGCTCCACCAGAAGACTCGCTTTGTCGCCCCTTTCCTTTAAAATAACACTCTAGAGGTAGGACAGAGTCTGACCACGTGAAATTGGGGTGCATGGTTGGATTAACAGTAAATTCGACTTATTTCAATTAATGTCGCGATCGTTGTGTGCTCAAATGAAACAATTACCGAATAAGTATTCGAAAAAACATGTGAATGATTTTTTGGCCAACCAATCATTCTGGCTAATGATCATTCGGCGAAATAAAATTAAGGAAAATGTTGCTTCAACAAACATTTTTTCGGCGAATCGTTGACGACATAATGAAATTCGATATAAAATACTTCGTCCAAACAACGGGCACCCGTATTCGTGACATAACAGAGGCCTACGTTATGTTCATACAACTACAAGTGCCCGGGTTCATCATAAGAACCTCCAAAGTTACCAGGCGGCTACCCAATTATTGCAGCCGTCTGCACACAATATTAGGAAAACTGTACTGTATAGTTTTATAAATTGACTGATAAGATATTATTAGTGGACGATTTAGCTACAAAATGACAACCTTTTTTTCATTAATAATAAAATGCACGCTACGGATATGGTTATTTGAATCCGTACTGGTAGAGCACATTAAGAATTTATCTATCAAACAACAAAAAAAATATCACTGAAATGTGGGGTACACTTTTTTTCTTTGGTCCTTCGATCCGTCGCATAGTTTAATCGACTCTATCTAGCTGTCGTTAAAATAATTTTCCAGGATCCCTAGGTCAAATAAATTGTATTCTCGGAAATGACTATGTCAGCTACAGATTGATAGTTATTGTTAATGTCGGTAAGGTCAAATATCGTATGACCGCCGCCGCCGATCAGGTCACACGCTACCGCTGACAGGTTACAAAACGGCGTAATTGGCGTGGACCTTCCCCAATTTGTCAATTCTACCCAAAGGAATTTTACCAGCAACTAGTAAATTTAATGAGCATGTATTTTCAGTAGCTGGCCTAACAATAACGGCGAAACTATCACGTCTTTCTGGAAATAATGTCAACAAAATTATTTTTGTTCATGACAGCTCACCATCATCATCATCATATCAGCCAAAAGACACCACTGCTGATCAAAGGCCTCCCCCATAGATTTCCACAAGAGGTTACATACCGTCTGCATCCAACGATTCTCAGCCACCTTTGCCAGGTCTTGTGTCCATCGAGCTAAAGACTGTCCCACGCTGCGTTTTCCGGTGCTTGGTCTCCACTCGAGTTCATTTCTGCCCCAACGGCCATCAGTTACACAAGCTATGTGCTCCGCCTACTACCACTGCATCTTACCAATCGGTTTTTCTCATTTCTGATTGGAACTTTTAGAGAAATACCAAGCATAGCTCTCTCCATAGCTCGCTGAGTGACCTTGAGCTTTCTTATGAGGTCCGTAGAGAGCGAGCACGTTTTCGTGCCATATGTCATCACTGGTAAAACACACTGGTTAAAGACTTCCGTCTTAAGCCACTACGGTATTGTTGCCGAAAAGACGTTGCATATTTTCCCGAACGCTTCTCAGCCGAGGCGAATTCGACGGTTGACTTTTCTCGAAGTTAGACCAACCTAACTGAACGGTTTGTCTGAGCTATGCGTATTCGTCTTCCACTTCGAGAACAGAGCTCCCAACAGATATTGGGATGGGCACGACATGGGCGTTCGACATGACTTTCGTCTTGACCATGTTAATTTTAAGGCCTACCTGTTGGGAAACTGTTGAGATCATCAAGCATTGTGCTGAGCCCTTGCAGCGATTCTGCCATGACTACGATATTGTCGGCAAATTGAAAGTGAGTGATATACTTGCCATTGAAGTTAATGGTGAATCCTTTCCTCTCCAGTAGTTTGAAGGTATCCTCCATTGCATTGGTGAAGTTTCGGTAACATAATGTCCCCTCTGTCGCACGTCTCTGCAATGGAATTGCCCCCGTGCTCTGTTCCTGTACTCGGACCGACTTATCAATGTGGCTCCGCTGCAGTGATTGCAGCATCACCTAGGTTTCAATCGAATCGAAGGCTTTCTCATTGTCCACAACAACAAATACATGACAAATGTGAAAATTACATTGATGGTGCATGAAAATTGATATAATTATTCTAACTACCAATAAGTCAGAGTTACCATCTTTAATGTTTTATTTCAAACCAAGTATAATTTTGTTGTAGAGAGGAATATTATTTCTTTGTTTTGAATATTTTAACTAGGTTGAGTACGTTTAACTAACTGATGTTTACAGGGTATTTGTCCCATTGCAATGATTGACTGTTATTTTGCATGTTTTTCTTTCAAAAGATTATTAAATTCTTAAGAACAGCGCAACATTAAAAGTTTCATATCTATTAAGTACATATGTTTAATTGTTAACTGTAAAAGTATTTAATTACTAGTTATAATGGCACATGCCCACGCTGAAGACGTCACCGGGCAGCTGTTACCCTAACGCCGCGCCGTTGCAGAAAATATCGCCATCGGCGCACGTCTAGTACCTAGTAATCTCTTGGCTCTAAACCTTCTTCCCTTCTTAGCCCTCATTCGCACTAACGCTTTTTCAATGCGCATTAAAAAGCGTTCTAATAGAACAAATAGCAAGCTGTATTTACAAGATAGCGCTTTATTAATGCGGCTTATCCATTGTTCTCTCTTTAACGCACGTAAAAAAAGTGTTCATGCGAATCAGGCCTTAATGCAACATTATCAGACAAGATATAACTAACGGTTGTGGGTAATGCGTGAACAATAATGAAGTAGATTACCTACTTGTTTTGAAAGAACTTTAAACGTTCCCTGGTTACCTCGGTCGGGGGAGGCCGTGGTATGTAGGATTTACACTTACTAAAACATACTCAGTGGCCGTCTACAGGACATGCGGAGTAGCTCCGGGTTCTCTAGTCGAACGCAGCGGTGGATGATAGGTACAAACCTAAAACTAATATTTCTAATTATGGTGTATTAACAGCATCCAAAAGAGCGAGTTCAGCGGATTGCAAACTATGTATTTGGTTTTAAAACATTGCAGTAAGTTAGGAATCTGCACATGAAAAGGCTGAAATGTTAATAGTATCACCGCAACCTATTGTGCAAGCGAATCGTGGTTTTGAGTGTGTTTGTATCAGTAGGTACGGGAGAACTTGTGTGAGTGTGTTACTATACTTTTGTGTGTGTGTTTGTGTGGGGTAAACGTGAAATATGTTAGCGAGTGACGCGCGTGATGAATTTATTCGCGAAATGAAGTGAGAGGGCGCCGCGGTGCGCCGCTCGACCCGCGATAGGGGGTGGGGGAGGGGAGGCGTGGAGGAGTAGGGAGGTCGCAGGGACCCACTCTGCGTTTACAGTTTCATTAACCGTGAAAATTAAATTTCTCGTGTCAATGGCGACCTGCTTTATACGAAATTGCTCGCAAATCTGAGTTGTGAAGTGATCACACGATCAATGTTCTACTAATTTAAGAGGGTGCAGCCCCTTCAGTCTGCTGGACCCTCTTAAATGTTAGATTCTTATGCGTGAAAGGTTTCACTGAGAACACTTTACACTTTAAATAAAATACAGCAATAAAAATGCTCTATAGCCAAGCCCCTTGTCGTGCCTAAGTAACAATTTTGAACATACCTAAGTGTCATATAAACAAGTAAGTACTTATTCAAGTTAAGTAAAAGTTAACCATTTACAATATTTATTATCTACGCGTACAAACATAAATAGAAAAGTTTTTATCGCCCATTAATATTAGCTGCGCTTTTTATGCATTAGATATAAATAAGGTGGCCTCGCCATGCATCGCTTCAAGGAATCGTGTCGATATCATTAGAGCATCATATTTCTTGCGGCGGTATCAATACACCATCATGCCTTATACGCCAGAGGTAAGAAACGTAATTATATTGTGGAGATAGCATCTGTGCAGCCTCCAGGCCCCGCCCACTCCGCCTCCTGCCTCGGAGAGTACCGAGTGCGAGCTACAGCACTGTGCATTGTATAACACTCACTTAGCGAATCCTGGGAGTTAGTAGCCTCCTAACCAATATTGAGAACATCTTACGTAAGTAAGTATGAACAAAGTGATTATCAGTTTTTCAGCCACACGTATAAACGAATTTCAAATAACAATTGAAATTATCTGATTTCGCTACACATTCCACAACATTGGTAGAGCTAAATCTATTTCATTGAACATTTTTGTGATGTAGGTACCCTAAATCACTGTCTTTTTTTGCACTCTAAGAAATATTGTGCAGATCCATATTTTTCATTTCTCAGATACGTAACAACCGCAGCTCCCTTGTCATGCTCTTTTCGCAGGTTAAGAGGATTAGTATAATATGTGGTTAAGTTAGAGACCGTTCCCGTGCTGCAGTCCTGATAGGTCACGGCCGCGTGGTGCACCACCGGTATTGCCTCCTATCAATAATTATTCCGTGGCACCACAGTGCACGGTGCCTCGTGACTCTTGTGACCCGCAGTACACTTGCAATTTTATGAACTACGCTGTATATCATACTGCTACGTTTATAGGTACTAATGATGTAAGGAATTGTAGGCTTATGAGCGGGAGGAACATCATGATTAAAAAAAGTGACTTAAATAGTTTTAGTATAGGAGTAAAACGTCTCTCAGCTGAAATAAAACTACCTACATGTAGGTAATTTAACCAATAAATATTTTATAATATTTCTAAGTTCTACCGGTAGGTACTACCCTTTGGTAAATATTACGATATTTCAGTAATATTTTTACTGTAGAGATAATGTAACTGAATAGCTTAATTCAAACTTATTCAAATTAAATAGAATGAACCTATTTCATTATACTTTTTGATCGATACATACCTACCTACCATTCGCTGCTTTAATTTATTTTATTTTTGTTTGATTAAATGAAGATAGAGTAGGAACCTCTGTAACTGAAAAAATATATTAAGCAGGATACCTATTATTCATTTATTTTATCAACATACGGTTGTGTTTTTTGGTCCTTCGAGTCGGATCGAGGAGGTTAAAATGTAGCCTTTCTCAACTACAGATACTTAGCTCTCTACCCTAAAACCTCAACCTTAATAGACTAGTTAAGGGGTATACCGATTCGAGGGCCGACTTCATGCACAAGCTGAACACTTATCAGAGACAAAGATAATTTGATTATCACGCAAGGAGTACCTAATTTCTGCCAGCTAATACCAAAATAGGTATAAATGCCAACAACCTGTGCTACTAAGTACGTCTTAAGACTATTTTATCACTCCGCATGTATGTACAACTCATGCAAACTGTTAAACATAATGTAGTATAGTGCATGCATTCATAGACATGAAAAACATGAAAAATACACTCGCGTTGGTTAGGTACGCGGACTGTTTGTACCTAATGGAAGGGGGTTGGAAATTGGCAAAATAGTGAGACTACAAACTTAAAGGAAAATAAACCTGAAGTTCCAGAAGATCTCGTAAATCATGTAGGTACTTATGCTAACAATCATGCTTTGTAAAGCACACAGACAATCTTTTCGAATTAAAATTCAATAGACCGCGCGATACGCGGACGTAAAGAAATGTTAATAAGGTAAGTCATTACTTGCAATTACTGCCAATCGTAGGTATAAAGCCTACCTACGAGTAAATTATCAGCCACGAGGCCGTTTACGAGCGTCACATGCAACAGTGTTCCTAGTTCACACAGTGCGCAGCGTCAGCACATAACTAGCCGTCATTATGAGCAGCGCGGCCGCAATTACCGGCTAAACGCGTGAAATGTGCGGCGTGCCGCGCCCGCGCCGGCCGCATAAATAAACGATAGTGGCGAAGTGAGACAAAGCCGATGGGCCGATAGCGAACAAAGCGCGCGTCGTTTTGGTCGCGTTGCGGCGCGACGTGTTAATTCCGCGCGGCCGCCGATAGCATCGCGCGACGCACCGACACAGATATATTATCGCTGTGACAATTATTCCGATAACGCACGCCGCCTGCCCCGCTCTCAAATATACAATGTCGTTAATAATTGGTATTGTACCGATATTGTCATATTTAGGTACTAATTTAATTACGTAAAGATCTGTGGCTTTAATCATTATAAATTATTATCTATCGAGGTATGTCTCTAAATAAAAATGAATGTTAGTCCTATAAGCGTTCCCAAACCGCGCGGCGCGGCGCTCTGATCGATCTAGCACCGGTGTCCAGTCATTTCACCAGAAATTTATTTACCACTTGACAAGAAACGATTGGCAATAACAAACTAAATAATTTAAAAAATCAAAAACCCGACTGCAAAAAAAGTAATTTAAAAGTAATGCACTATAAAGACCGAAACAAGATTGAGAATAGAAAACAAAATTTAAATAAACTATAAACGAAGTAACCTCTACTTCGGTTTAATATACTATATTATAAACTGAAAGCCTAAATTAAATACGCGCATTAAGTTTTTAAACCAATTTATTATTCCTAATTAAATTTATACATATACCAACTTAAATATATTTTTGTAATCCCCTTTTAATTTCCTTTATTTTGATAACCTACTCGATAGGTCTGGTTATATTTTTTTTATTACCATATAACTATTTGAAGCCAAAAATCCGCCATTTTGTTTTATTTATTCAAACACTTATCTAAGGATACTTGGGTTTTTAAGACGAATATAACGATACCTTAACTGTCGAAATCCATCCAGCCGTTTGGAAGACACGAGGTAATAAAGATATTTACAAACATACAAGATACGCGCGAAAAACATAACCCTTCCATGGCAGTCGGGTAAAAACACGATTTGTCATTTCATCATTATAAGTACAGCAACAAGTTTGCCAAATAATTCACTTAAGAAAATAATTACCTACCCGATATATTTTTTATTAATAACGTATTATTTGAGAAACTAAGTATTAATTTTATATTCATGTTATTTTGTAAAACAAAACAAAATAGATAAAATACAGTTATCTATATTTAATATTATAAAGAGGAAAGATTTGTAATTTTGGATATTTGTATGTAACGAACAAACTTAAAAACTACTGGACCGATTTCAAAAATTCTTTTGCCGTTAGAAAGCTACATTATCACTGAGTAACTTATCTAGTCTACGGGCGGAGCTGTGAGGACACAGCTAGTAAATAATAAACAATAACAAAAAAGGTTTAACCATTGCATTATTACGCATGACTAAGTTTTACTTTAACCGACATGGTTAGGTTAGGTTGTGGTTATTTTTTTCAGCCTTGATATTCCTTCTGTGTCTGATCCGACATGGTTAGGTTAGGTTAGAAGGCTAAGGCGGCTTACCAGAATTTGATAAAATCCGAATCTCGATTTGCTGCTCTATTACTAATATTGATGCAGATATATTTAATTTCCTATGACATCAATTTTAAAGCTGCCCAATATCACATTACTTGCTGAACAATCACTGTAACTGGTTTAGAAAATGTATTATAAAATGATATAGCATAAACGTGATTTTGCTAAAATAATAAAAATGTTAAATTAAAAATGTAGGTACTTATATCTAAATGATTAAATACTTATCATGTGAAACATTTGTAAAGAGAAGCATTTGTCTAATGAATGTTTGTAAAGTATTATAAAATAAAATACGTATTGGCGGAATATGTTGTTTTTGAAATCAATAGTAGGTAGGTACGTGTATGAAATGTTGGTTGTAAACTAAAAGAATGTCAATGGTGTTTTGGTGCAACATTAGTGAAACCCCTTCGTCGTTCAAATTCAATACTTACCTATTTATGTATAATTAATTATCTTTACGTGTGAACTGTAGGAGTACGCTAGTGAATATTGCTAAATATTATGAATCAATCCAATTACATTAAATTCAAATAAAAATATGTATTTCTAGGTTCATTTTTAATTTTAACACCATTGACTATAATTTTCTTGAACATAAATAATAACTAGCTCTTCTTCTCCCTGCCCTTATCCCATAGGTACTATGTGGGGTCGGAACAACTGTATTTCGTAAAACCATGTCGTTATAGGTTTTGGCTTATTGTTTTATGACCGGCCACCTGCCTGACATCAGCCCTCCTTAGGAATACTCGTTGCGCTGTCACGCGGGTGACCCAATGTACTTGCTGATGCATGCACTGGGTCCCTAAATCATATGCTTTTCAATCTTATTGCCGACAACTAAGTAGACTATGTTCTTCTTGGTGGAATATACTTGAAGTTCATCGACCCAGTCGTTCATTTTCGCTAGGGACTTTGGTTCTGACACATCGTAAACTAATATAGCACCGTGAACGTCTCTGTAAAAACTTGATGTCAATGTTCTGTATCGCTCCTGTCCCGCTCGTAATACGTAATCCCTATTCGACATCGTTTACAATAGAAATAAACGGCGATTTATAATAACAAAATCAAAAGCGATTCATTTTACAGCAGCTAATAATAATTTGACTGCTTCAAATATACCTATATACCTACATACACAACCAAATTCCTAATGGTTTTGAAATAAGGTCTAAATATTGTACAATAGTTTACAATAATTCACAATTACTCAAAGTAAAAATTAAAAAATATGCAAAATATATTTTTTCTCACATAATATTGATATTTCGGTTTCCACGGAAACGGCCACGAATAATAAATAGCTACCTACTCTTAATCAACTAAAAAAAAAGTGGTGATCATCACAGGCGACGATCGATAACACACGACACATGCTCATGTATGTCCAGTCCTACTCATTACGTTACTGTAACATTAATGATGACGCAGCGCTGTGTGACGTTGACACCTCATTATACCGATATGTACGAATGCGCATATAAATACCTCAAGTACACAACTCCAATTAAAGTAATGTCACACGACTTGTTGCGAATTTTGGCACTCTGACGATGTTCAAAAGTATAGAGACATACCTACATTTTGTGATAGTGCGCGCACGGAACGGCTGCTGATGTGTCTGGGAGACTTCTTCTTGTGACGGATTGACGTTGATGTTATCGAGCGAGCCAAACAAGTTGGCTGCATCAAACTTCGTTCAAATTCCAATCGAATTTCTGTGGTGACCCCCTACGCACACCGTAGTTAGATGCACATATTTATGATTGAATCCTGGCGGTGAAATATAGTAGTAACAATACAAGGTGACGGCGACGAGGTGTAACCCACTTAAATTTAAAATAGCCGTCGAGCGACGCCAGTTACTCGCATCTGAGTGTGACGCCGGCCGCTACCGACTAATAATTAGCTAATGGGTGTCTCACAATAAAATTCATTAAGCGAACATCTCATCCAATTAACGTCAAACCGTATGTCGGGGTTGCAGCGGCGCGGGCGCGGGTGCCAGCGACTGTAACAGGAGATCTATGACGTTTTTACACTAGAGTTGGCGACAAAAAGTTTGTGCGTTGTGGGGCGGTGCGGCGGCTATAACAAACAAACCGTTAACGTCAGCGAGCCGGCACCGGCGCACGCGCATGTGCGCCGCAGCCGCACCGCGCCGCAGCTCCGGGTGATCGATGGCTGTTCCGGCAACACGGAACACTATGTCCAATTATCTTTCTCGTACAGGCGTCACTAATCAGTTGCCACACTAATATACACACACATTATCATTAAATGTGTGTAAGTATGTCAACGGCAAAAAACACACGGAAACGAAAATTCAGGATTTGACGCTCCTGACGTAAGTTTTATAGAAGTTCCTTAAATCATAGCTACAGCAATGTACAATGTTCTTCAATAGCTTTAAAATACATTTATTTTCCTTGCTAGTAAATACATAACTAGGATTATTCTGAATGCAAGTAGGTACTTATTATGAACAAATCCATAATTTGTATTCGGTAAAGGCTCCGCTTTGGAATCGGTGTGTGTGAGCCAACATTTTCGTTTCTCAAAATAAAAATGGTAAGTACCTACATGAAGGATATTTTACGGAAATTCTCAAATTAATAACGGCTGTATTTTCAGATTAGGTAATGTTGGTGTTATTAATAATCTTTATTAGATTTTATATTAAATGTATTGTTTAGTATTCAAACAAATAGGTACTTAGTACCTACGTTGTATCCTTAATGGGTGTTACATGATTTCGATATTGTGGGGTTCTCTGATTTGGCCGAACTGATTATACCAAAAACCTTTAATATCCTACCAGCTTACTAAAAATTCTGATTTGATATAAAACTAATAAACAAAGAAACTCATATCAACTCATTAGCCTAGATTTCATCTATTCCATTGCAATGGATGTCACTTTGGTTATTATCAGTTTCGTTGTAAGTTAAATATTTTCTGACGTTGTTAGAAAGCGAAGTTCAAATTCTTTTTCTGAAGATTTTTGGTTATTTTTTGTCCTTTGGTACGAAATCCCAAATTATTAAGCTTTATGTTTATGAGAATATTCGTAAATGAGGTGAGAGCGAAGACTGAACACATGTATGGAGGTCTCCCAGCTACTCCGCTAATGAAGCCTACGCTTCCGCATCGCGTCCCAAGTCCCGCCTGTGGACCGGGCGACCAGATGGGCCCCGCGGGATATCACACTCCAATACTTGCACAAGATGTGTAAACAGGACATAAGAAATATGATTATGTAAACAAAATTGTGCCTGGAACAGACAATAGGCTCGCGACCATACCTACATGGGACTTAATACCAGAGGCAAAATGTAGGTGTACAGACTCCTGTAATAGGAGAACGGCTCTGCTTAAGGTACCCCTTTGGGGTCTTCGGGGATTACTGGCGTGAGTATATGTATGTATGTGTAAAAAAATATATTAGGTACTGTACCTATAACACGACATTGTCATCAGGATGTAATTCTGGAAGCGAACCAGATTCGCGCCGGATACTGTCCCTACATTACCTACCTACTAACTTGTATGAAGAATTAAGATCCTAATCAAATCCTGTACGATGAATTTCCTGTTTCATCTAAACACAATGTGGGTAAACTTATATGAAAACCTGATGTACTGAGTAAAGTGATATATACCATATTTTTGTTAGAAAAAGCCCCTAGCGTGCTTTTCTAAAAAAATTGGGGCGTGGCCTAACTGTTTACTGTATTGTAATTGGTCCGAGTGTTCACTGAACATGTTTAGATAGTTTGTTATGTTAGATGTTTATCGCACCAGACGCGGCTTAAGTAAGAACTGCCTGGACCAGGATAAGTATGAGTAACTTCCAGAATAATATGATCTTTCCTACATTGATGAGATGATGAGGACAATCTGCATGAAAATGTTAGTTTTTATGTAAAATCCTGCCGATTGTTCGGTGGTGGACCGGTGGTGTGTGGAGAGTGGCCGCGCATGCGCAAACGAACCGCCACCGGTTCCCACGCACCGCGCGCGCATTCCAACCCAAACATCGCGCACCTTTTGCTCTGTTTTATATCTTAAGCCTGCTACATACAAGACGATATATCGTAGCGATTTTAAACTACACAGTTAAATCGAACGCCCCTAGTGCTTCCACAGCCACCGATATCTGCGTCGATCGTCAGTTCTAAAACTCCCGCGAGAAACACGACGTGTCATCCACAAAAGATAGTGACGCACTTGCGTTTTTGGGTTTAATTATGTATGTAAAAGACGACACGTTTGGTGCAGGGGCTGAGCGATCGGCTTCTGCGCTACTGGTTTTGGGTTCGATTCCCGCACGGAACAAATATTTGTATGGCCTACAGATAGTTGTTCCGGGTCTGGATGTTTGTGCGTGTGAAGATTTTGTTTGTAAACGCATCCACGATACAGGAGAAATCCAAGCATAGGGCAACGTTTTAAAAAAAAGAAGAAGAAATTAAGCACTTTAAAAGGAAGATATATTCTCATAAAAACTTAAAAAATAAGTTGAAATTCGCTCCACAAGATGAGCATAATATTAAAGGATGGACGAAGGCACATATTTAAACCTCCCGGCTTAAATACTGGCGTCCACCCAAAGCAAGCTCCTGACGAACTGACTGATCGTCCGATGTCGCAAAACACACGCTACGGTAAAACTGTGCATACACAATCGACAACGATTTATATAAGAGAAAATCCAACTGCCACCGATGAACTGCACAAACAAGATAATAACATGCAACGATTTCTCGTACACACGATCGTGTCGCTACGTGTGTAGCAACCATTATGCGTCAAGGTGACTGCTATGCTTTCTTATTTGTTGATACACCAATGTTTCGCGCTAAAATGCGTTGTAGGAGAACTATGTTTTTGCACAACACGTTGTGAATTTTGGCGACACAGAAATAGACAACGCTAATGTCAGAATGTAATATCGCAAGATCATGAAGTAAACGGTGCAGCATTTTCTTTTAAGTGACCTATTAGTGGTGCTTAAGTAGTGCTTGTCATAATAACATAAGTGATTTTTAAATAATTCCATTTCGTTGGGGGAGTGCAGCGCGCACTGCGCGTCGCGCCGTGTTTTTGCGCGGCGCAGGCGGCCGCGGCTTTGTTCTGCGCCGGCTGTTCATTATTTAGCGATACATTCTCATAACTCATAATTTATTACATTTACTAACAGCGAATTATCTCATCTGTAATTCAATAGGCAGATTCCGGGCCGCGTTACGACTGCGTGATGGTAATTCGGTTAATTTATTTCCATCGTCTCGTTGTCCAAACGTGGGGGCGCTTGTAAAAATGTCTTCAGTTAATGGCAGAGGCTCCTTGGGATACATAATTGTTTGGAACAGAATCTGTATTCTTTGGCTGACACTCGTTTATTGCTCAATACTTAGTGGATTCGCCACAGCGTGCGTTGTGCATACTAACTCGCGGCGAGGGTGGCGCGTTGCTCGCTTCGGGACAGTTAGGCGTTAAGTATTCCCGGGAGAAACGTACCGGTGCGCTCACCGCCCGCGCCCGGCCGGCCGCGCGCCCGCCCGCCGCCGCCGGCTGATTGATCGCGACCGATTTGTGCAAGCTGTAACTGTGCTGTAACGCGACGACTACGCGGCAGATTACGTTTGAGTGAACGTCCGCACGAACAACTCGAGATTAAGTCCTCACCGAGGAGCCAACCGACACTAATTATAATATTTATGACGCCATTAACGATCCATTAGCATAAATTAAGTGTTGCGACAAATTTCACGGCGTCGCGAGACGCACCAGAATGTTATTTCAGTTCACGATGTTTAGTTAGGTGAGCTTTCGCCGTGAAACCGTGGAATGCGTATAATGTGTCCAAAAGCGTCCGCGGCGTACTATTAGTACAGCGCGCGTTATTTGTGTGATCGGCAGCGCGCTTATTGTCTCGAGGTGACAATGCTCGTCTATTTCAGCGGCGTAATGTGTCGCGTGTTTACAAACATTGTCCGCAGCTAATGGCGCTATTTCCGTGCGTTGCGCGAGTCGGGCGGCTCCGCGCCGTGCCGCGCGGTGTCGCGCTGTGCCACTTTCCTCAACGTTGTGTAGTATTGTTACCGCGCCTGCGCCGTCGGGACGCCGCGCCGCGTCGCGGATTCGATCGCACTCAAATCCCGGATTGATTAACAGACGTTTTACGAGCGCCTCTCCAAAATAATACCAACAGAATACACGAACACAATGGTTCCGATTTAGAAACACATTAAGCGATTTGACTTGAGACCAAAACACTACACACCGACATCTACCTATATTTATTCCGATTTAGAGTCTCGGACATTTACGATAGAAGATAATTAATTAATACGTTGTTTTGATAAAAACATTACACAGAGCCACTTCATCTTTACAATTAAACCTAGGTATCGAATATGTTCTACATTTTTTGTAAGTAATAGGTACCACGTATTGTACCTATTCTATTTTTCAGATTGATTCAGATCTTCTTCCTCTACATTCTAATAAGTCTCATATGGAACTTGGTTTTTACTCGTATTCATCTTAACAAATTTTGCCATGATCATAGCACTTTTTTTATCTTTACATAGTATATAACAAAGTCGCTCCCGCTGTCTGTACGCTTAGATCTTTTAAACTACGCAACCGATTTTATTGCAGTTTCCAGCAATAGATAGAGTGATTCAAGAGGAAGGTTTTTATGCCTCGCATTAGTATCTACATTGCACCCGTGCGAAGCCGGGGCGGGTCGCTAGTTAATTTATATAGCTTCCTGTCAAGGTCTACGTCGTCAAATAAACTTTAATAAAGTCGTGACCAAAGGTTTGTTTTGTACTGTACGTACTTATTAATGTACTTACTAGATAGTTCTATTATTTGTAATGTATCTTGATTAATTAATAATATAATGATGCAGTTTTATATTAGTAGATAGCTTTATGTTCACTGATGTCGCACTTGAAAGAAAAAATATAATTTATGCAATACCAATAGGTATCATTGCGGAACATCGCAAAGCCGGGTAAGATTCCAGCCGAATATTCCTGGACATACGTTATTTGTAACTGTTAAGCCGGGTCTACTGCGAGTTCTGCGCCCATATTTTGTTAGAAATAGGAGGTATCATATTTTTTTCTATCAAATTTGGGCTACTAACTGTTACTGTGTTGCAATCGGTCCAAGTGTTGCTAATCATGTTTTTTTTAGATTTTGTCGCAGCAGACCCGGATTTAGCAAACAGCTTTTAGTTAGCGGTCACCCGGAGGTCCGCCCGGCGCCCGGCGGCGCCCGCCCAGTGATCAGCCGATGTTAGAAATAAAACTTGTACCTACCTATTAATTCCGCCGAAACAGGTAAGATTTGGTAATAATTTTCACCACTATGTGGTTTTAATGTTAATATGGTTATACCATATTTATGTACCTATATGGTATACATTTGTGCCATTTATGCGTCCATACCTAATGATATCTCGATATCTACTTCTGAACACTATTGCGGAACACAATAACGTGTTCAATTCACATCGGTGGGATTAAAGTATTCGCACATTTCTCCTTGTAGATAAGTTTCAATAAAGTCTAATTAAACATGAAGTGATTGAAATTGCAATTTCGTGTAATAAGCTTGTTAATATGATGGCTACGTGCCGATAATTACCTACATGTAGGTATATGTACCTAGTGTATAATTACCTACTCGCGTTTCAATCGACGTTATGTTGGCGGCTCGCTAGCAATTCGTGTCAGCAGTAACTAAACGTTATCCAGGAATGTTCAACACATTCATACAATAAAGCTGAGAATGCGCTCCACTGCGACGCTTCTCCCCCCCCCCTACCTCCCACCACCTCCATGCCGGGCCGCGTCCCGCATCACTGCGCAGACGACGCATCACGTTTATTGTAGTGGGCAGCGTGTTCATTATTTAGCAATAAACTGTCACAAAAGTAGCAGCCGACGATGCACGCCACGTGTTGTCGACTTCCGACCTAGCCTTGTAGGGCCGCAAAGGCATCCTTAGGGCATCGGCATTGTCCGGTAACGGGTTGCGGAGGTCTGATGGCACTCGCTCAGTGTAAAATACTGGTATTCAGCCGCATCTGGTTAGACTGGAAGCTGACGCCAACATAATTGGGAAAAGGCTAGACAGAACGAACAAATATTAATTTTCCGTAGCCTATTCCTACGAAAAAAACGAAAATGGAGAGAGTTTTGATAGATTGTGACAAATGTGAATGTTTTGGGTAACATTAAAGATGTTAATTTAAACGCACAAACCTTTTGTCATCAACATTAATTTATTAAATAAGGTTGTAGATCATTTACGCCCGTCACAATTTTTTACACTCTCAAGGAGGGTGGCACGAGTACTCTCCTTGCCCAGCCCCTTAGTGGATTGAGACTAGTAGAGGTGAGGACCTGAGGTGGTGATGGATCGGCTGGAACACGCCAGGCAGGTGGCAAACGGTGCAAGACGATTAGCCGGGATGATGAAGGTTAAAAAGGTGCCATGGTAGCCTCCACGTAGCATGATGCATGATGTTACAGTAGTCAGCTACAACGTAGCACATACATAACATAACATCACGCCTGTATTCCCCGAAGGGTTGGGCAGAGGTGTATAGTATCACCCTCATTTCGTCAGTTATGTGTAAATCCTATGTAATAGGGAGCGAGCCTATTGCTATTAACCGGACACAAATCCAGACTCCGGGCTGCTATTGAGATATTCCTAATGATTAATGAAAAAACCCAATAACACTTTGCCCGACCTGGGGATCGAACTCAGGACCTTACGATCAGCAGTCGCACTTGCCAGCACTAAACCAAAGAGGCAGACAACGTAGCACCCTGGAATAATGTCCAGTTTGAATGAAATGTTCATGCAGTGTCCCTTTGATTGTGACCACGGAAGTATAAGCAAAACGGTGTGTGATTGTCACAGTCAGATCAGAGTTTACAAATGGAAAGTGACAAGCACTAATAATTAATTAAGTAGGTACATTACGCATAAAGTAAATGGCAAAAGTTTTGTTATAAAAAATAGTAGAAGGCTCAAAGGTCATTATAGGTCAAACTGCCTAGCCTTTTCCCGACTATGTTGGGGTCAGCTTCCAGTCTAACCAGATGCGGCTGAATACCAGTATTTTACGCGGAACGACTGCCATCAGATCTCCGCAACCCAATTACTGGGCATTGCCGATATCCTAAGGTTAGACCAGTTGTCAGACTTCCGGGCTTTTGAGTTCCCGTAACGACTGTCATAGGTATTCGTGTGACACCCGGGACCGACTGTTAAACGTACCCTCCGAGGCACGGAGGGGTCTCGATGTGTAACGAACGGTTACCCATCCACGGACTGACCACGGCAAACGCAGCTTAACCTCGCAAATCGTATGATCCGCGCGGTTGGTAATTAGCCACGAGCCCCTCCAAAGGTCATTACAGGTATTATACATAAAATCCGTAAACGGTCGAACACGATCTAACAAAATAAAATCTACCACAATAAACACAAAAAAAACAACACTGTTCAACACTTACCCAATATACCTATAGGGTTTTGAAGAAAACCCTGAATTTATATTAAATGAGATTACTTACTTAAATGAAATGGGAGGTTACGGAGAGATGCACCTAAGTTAATAAGGAAGCGACGTGAACGTGCACCCCCCAGTCCTGTAATGATGACACAAGACCAATCCATCGCATCGGGGAGGCCATATGATTGAAGTCGCCGCTTAATAGGGAAGCGACGTGAACGTGGGCCTCCAGCACAGATTACCCCCCCTCTATAGATATCGCATACGGAGTGGGAGAAATTTCAACTTTTTACAAAGCCGCTCACGGTGCTATATTAGTTTACGATGTTTCAGAACCAAAATCCCTAGCAAAACTGAATGAGTGGGTCGAGGAATTTTAAGTATAATCCACCAAGAAGAACACAGTTTACTTAGTTGTCGGCAATAAGTTTGACAAGCATATCATTTTGGGACCCAGTACATAATATCAGCAAGCACATTGGGTCACCCGCGTGACAGCGCAACGAGTATTCCCAAGGAGGGTTGATGTCCCCCCCCCCCCCCCCCGGTTGGGTTCCCGCATTGTCGTTGCGGGGGGGCTTAGTAGCCGTGGCTTGGAGCCCCACGGTGAAGCGAAGTGGAACCCGAGGAGGGGCTGCTCGTCGGAGCTTGGGCCTGCAAGCCCTCGACGTAGCGGCCAAGTAGGTTGCGGTGTCGCCTGAGCGACATCGCAACTGAGGAGGGCCGCGGTGTCTTATGGGAGGCATTGCGGCTCAAGGGTGGAGGCCGCGGCGGGAGAGGAGTGCCGGTATTAACTGTGCGCCGTTCTCCCTACCTTCCGCGGCCTTGACGAGGCCGCCACCGTCAGATGGCGGACGCGGTGAGGCCGCAGGGGGAGAGGAGTGTCGGTGTTTAGTTGGCCGCTCTCCCTATCCTGTGCGGCCGAAAAGAGGTAGGCGGCGGGGCCACTAACCTGACCCGTCGCAGGGGGACCAAGGGTGCCCAGACGCGGGGTCGTCTGGCGCCCATATACCTGTTTGGTCCCCGGGGTGGTCACGGCGTGCCATGTGTTCTGGTGCGCCGGTGACGTGGGGTGCTCCCCGCGCTCTCAGGAGGTCGTGGGGCCGGGCCCTACTGGGGAGAGGTCCACCAGCAGTTGGTGGAACAAGACCTGCCGGGGTTTCGGTACATGTTTAGGCGAATCCCGCGACCCCGGCCGACGGTCAGAAGGAGGAACACCGTGGGTTTTTAGCCGGTAAGAGTCCGGCAGACCCCCTCGCCTACCCTGGGCGAGGGACTTCCAGGAGGATTATCCCACGATAAAAATAAAAATAAAAAGGAGGGTTGATGTCAGGCAGGCAGCCGGTCATAAAACAACAAGCCAAAACCTCTAACAACATGGATTTATGAAATATATGTTGTGCCGACCCCACCTACTCTGTGATAAGGGCAGGAAGAAGAAGAAGATACCGCATGTTGAACATTTTGTTTATTTTCGAATTCACAAAATTTGGCGGAAGGCACGGGTTGTGCGGGGAGTGACAAGTGCAATATGATTGACTATTTCAAAGACACATTCGATCGTGCACTTGTCGTAGTGATGGGATATGGACATTAAATATCGATTCTGTTGTCGATTTTTTTTAAGGAATGGAGATTAATGCATAGTTTTTTATGTCATATAATTTGTATTATGCACAGATTACCACCTAATAGATTCTGCATAGAAGGCAATTTATGCGCAGCACAAAGCAATGCATTTGCACTGATATAAGTAACTCGGTGCTTGGATTGACATCTTCAGTGTCAACCAGAGACCTGTGGTGACGCACGCAGTTTAGAATTTTAATGCTGTTTTAAAAATTTCTTTTAACAAGATTGCTTACGTAAAAATGACAGCTTTTGCTGTGAAATGGTGTGGAAAATCATCCAGGAGTTCGAGTTATAAAAAAGATGGCATAACATTCCACCGGTAAGTAAAATAATTTAAATTCGTCAAGTGTAGCAGAGCTCAAGTTATAATGGATAGTAATAGTACATTTTAAAAAGGTACACGCACGTTGATGTCTGCCGGCATTACAATTTTTTTTCAAAGTTGATGCGCTCTTTTGATCTTGTTAGAGGACACTTAAACAATAAATGTCAGCAATATGGTGCTCTAAAGTGTCACGTTGCCGAGATATATTTGAATCGCCATACGAGAACAATGACAATCATTAAAAATAAGGAGCTGTAGGTACTACAATAAAACTTTTTGTGAATAAAGTACCTATGTCATTATGATACTATTTTTGAATTCATTACCTATTAGAACTTTACGATTTGAGTGTACCTACATTAAGATAAGGAGATGACTATCCCAGTGTACACTCATTCATTACTCTTTAGTCTTTCCAGTGTTTTGCGGCTTCGGTATACAATTACTCGAAAGAATGTATTTCTAAGTGTTTTGTTCACCTAATTATACTTACCTATTCAGGTCTCTCAAGTCACCTTCTTATTTGTTTTTTTTGACCATGAATTACCTATTTCATCAAATAGGTCATATAGATACAGAATCCAAGAAGCAGCAATCGTGTCAAGTTCTCACACATGGCGCTCATTGTCCTCGTGTAATTTTAGTTAGTGCGACGTTAAGTCCCGTTATAGTGTATCAATTACAGTAGATAGTAATCACGCCAGTACCTACATGTGTGTAGTCTGCGCTGGGTCCCAGACAATTATCACATACTCGTGCCGTCCGCTCACACACACATTCAAACATTCACACTATTTATTGTCACTCGCTTCATCACAAACAGCTGAGCTTACCACTTGGGTAATTCCTTGATGTCTATGTGTAATTCCTCTTAGGGTCAGTTTTCGCCAAGCGGAAAAATCCCCGCACATGCTCGGGCATCCTCTTGGCCGCTCATTCACACCAAGAACAAAAATGCGCATCGGACGTGCGACGCGCCGCGGAGGATCACCAGAATGCTCGAAGCTGCGCGAGCATGCTCGAGACTATGCTCTGAAACCCGCTAAGGTTGCTCAGTTCGCACTGGTATTAACAGAGACATATTGTTGCACCAAACCTATTAACTTTTCGTCGTCCATGATGTTTAGCGTTTAGCCCAAACGACGTCAATCCCCGATCAAATAGCCGGAAACAGTCGCGCCACCTCGCGCCCCGGCTAGAGCAGCTTCGGGTGTGCTCGCGCAGCCTCGAGGACGCTCGGGCAGACACGCGGATTTTTACCACAGGGCGCTCGTTCGTGCTCTAGCACGCCCTTGATGTTTATATTTAATTTTATACTTAAAGTCAATATTGATACAGTTACTTATTCAGTGATATTTAAAAAGTGCTCGAGCATTCGCGAGTATTTTGCCGTTTGGTGGAAACTGACCCTTAAAGGACAATTTCATTTGTTTTCTCAAAATGTGATAAAAGAACGTGTAAAGATTTTCAGGCTACAGATTGTTACAAATATGTAGGTATTTGTATGAGTGGTCCTTCCGGCAGTGCCTACGATAAGTCGAGCTATTTTATAAAGCTCTATATTTTTCTATTCAGATGTTTCAGTAAAAGAGTACGGTAAAAAGGCAGGTACAAATAAATAAAACAACAGAACTGAAACAATCACAGTAGATAATGGAATTTATATTTAAAGTTCATTTATCTATGAATGTGGAGGCGATACAAATGATCTCACGAGACCTGAGCCGTCAGTATTCACAATATTACAATAGTGTTCGGTACATTATGTACTATCTAGTATCATCCCGATGCTAACAAGTCAGTCAACAGTGAGTGAGAGCTCTCGGCTACTGTTGGTGATCAAACAACATGAAGTAGTAATCAAATGATGTGTAATGTGCACACAGACACATTCTCAGACCAAACTCATCCAATTTATGAATTAAGCAAGAGGGCCGGGCCTCCCCAGTTATTATTAGGAATATAAGCAGTACGACTGCAGATATCAGACACTTACGTTTTCTCTCACAGTTACAGTTCATGTGTTTACTACTCCGCGTTATCGAGATTTTGTGTGGTGTGGTTTCACAACTTTGGGTGTGGACATTATGGGTGCAGCCAGTGCACACTAGCACTTGTACTGCATCACCGTGACGTCACCAGACTCCCGCCTGTGTGTCTCTGACGCCGCCCTCGACCTAGCCACCTTTTCAATATACCATAGTTTTATACAACACCCGCAAACGCAAATGAAGCCGAAGCCTTTAATAAAAACTGATTTCGCATAAATTCTAAAATGATTCTATTCGTGTGATCTCGTGGTGTGTGTAGGTACCACATGCTTACATAAACTTATACTTTAAATTCTTTAAAACATATTATGTACAATAATATCTGCCGACTGGCGGCTCTGCTTCCACGAGGCACCCCTGACGAGCTCGTCAAGTGCACTACGGTTGCACCTAAGTGTACATTATCTACAATGTCTGTTGCAAATGTTGCAATGTCACTATTAGCTATTTAGTCTAGAACTAACTAAGTATGTACAATATGAGATTACAGCTAGTTACTCGCTACGTACGTACACAGTGATATATATTTATAATGTGCGCGTGTTAACGCACGCTCTACACTCCCAAATCACTCGCGCGTTCGTGACTTGATTGTGTTGTGTGCAGTTCTGAACGCGCCTGAGTCGCCCTGCAGTGTTCACATAATTTTCACGAAAAACCGACCTAAATAGGTACTTGTTTTGTTAGCTACATCCTAAGTTAGGCAATATTGGTCTTGTTGAGATGCCTCCTTGTCATCTGATATCGCTCAAAATTGTTATTAAAAAGAACTAACTTGCGTTATAGCTTGGGTTATTTGCTCGGATTCAAGGTTTCTTATGTAGCTTTAATGTATGAAACTTATGTCACTGTGAATTTATGAAAAACTATGCCTTTAGGTTCCTGAGCTTCAGATATGAAAAGGACAGGCACTCATAGTTTACCTGGTCCTTCATCGCGCATCGAATCGGATGCGTCTCTTTGAGCGCTGGTAACATGCACGTCGCGTAGTGCGCGATTATCATTCGCAACATTTACCTACGTGTTATATCTACACAGTTAATGGTCCTGCTCAATATAAATGTTATGTCCTGTTTAATAACCATAGGTCGTGTTTACTCGTTGCACTTTGCACCTGAAAACGAGTAGGCGATGTGCTCTGACTGCTTTAATCTGTAGCTGTCATTCCGACAATTTTAATAGAAGTGAACAACACGGAATGTCCGTGAAGTGAGTCACCCGTCAGTTCCGGGCGAAGCGCGTACTCGCGGAGCGGCCGCACGGCGCGGCGGGAGCCGCGGAGCACCTGCTTATATTTTATTCAGGAGCGAGCGTGTCGCCGGCTGACATATCGCGGCGTATGTTTATTTATTTAGCAAAAAATCGCTTTACACAATTAGGGCACGCGGGTACCTAGCTAGTAGATACACGACCTATATCACAGGGACAAACTGTAAGGATGTCGACGACGATACTCGCCATGCTTCGTGAAGTTTACTGCACACAACATTACAAAAGTGTCTTACGAATGCTGAACAGACCAATTCATAAAATACCAGTAACATCAATGTTCCTTGAACTTTGCGTATTATTTAATCATTGAATTGTTGTAATTTAATGTTTTCCATTTCGTCGTATCAGGACGTTCCGTTTACAACCAGCACCGGAAGTAATAGTGTCTCACAACTGTTAAATGTCTTCGTTCAAAACGTAATGTCTCGATGAACCACGAACATGAGTCAACACAATACTTCCCACGTGTAGAGCTTCCACGCTGTCACACTGTCACATCCAGTCCTCACTATAACTAGCACTGGTCACTGCGGCGGCGCGGGCGCCCGCTCACTGTGCGGCGTGTCAGCGCGGAGCATGCGGCGCGCAGCTCGGCGGCCGCTCGCTGCTCGTTTCTCAGAACCAGTAAAGGTCCTTGGACGTGTCCTGCACCTGCGCCTCCAGACCTGCACCACAAAAGCACATGTTTTAGAATATCTTCATTACGCTGTTTGAGCACTGCGCCCAAATTCCAGTAAGTTCAAGTAAGTTCCAGAGTTCAAGTGAGACTACATAATACCTACCCGACACTGCCAATCAATAGGTTCGAATCGAGATTAAAATAGTCCTTCCATTCACGTTTGTCTTGCAGGTTCGAACAGCGTGCCTACCTATTATACCGCAAGTAAGGTACCAATTAAACATTTGTAATGATACCAAGTTCATTAGTTTCGTAGAACGGGTTTGGAATTCGGATCGGACCTAATGCACAACCACACGTAGATTAGTCTTCCTATTTATCCGTATCACGTCTTACAAGTAAGTTCGCGGTTAAATTGACGAACAGGTAAATAATAATAATACTATGTAGTAGGTAGGTATCTATTACGATGTTTTATGACAGTAGACCAGCGCGGCCGGGGCGCCCCGCGCATCTGATTGTTATAAATGATGCCGCGGTCCGTCCTCTGGTGCGATGGTATCGCTGCGTGATGGCGGCGTCGTGAGCCGCGTCACTGCGCTCCGAGCGATACCTATTAATAACGTGGAACGGATCCACTCCGCGTACGTCTACGTCTACGTCTCCGTAACGGCATCGGCAAACACGACTGCTAGCCACTACTAGCGCAATCTCATCCACTTTAACGAACTTTAATGACAATAATTGCTGTTGACACAATCTGTTTCAAAAGCTTCCGATGGCTGCGATGAGGACCAGACCAATGCGTCTTAAGCCGGGTCTGCGCGACAAAAATCTAACAAAACAAACAAAATATGGTCGCAGAAGACCTGGTTTTAGCATCACCCTACCTTATTCCTACATGGGCGACTCCTAGTCTAACCAGAGTAGGTAGGTACGGCTAAGGTCACACACTGTACTTTTTACAAGCTTTTATTTAACTTGCAATGTTTGTATATATGTTCGGTTAAAATCTTGCAATTGAATTTTGAACCACTTCCTCTTATCCTATATGGAGTTGAATTTTTACAATCGGTTCAGTTCCGATGACAATGCATTTTAATGGTAAGCATGACCTGAATCGACATCCAGGATTAGCTCCAGATAAAGGAACTCTTCAACCGTCAACAGCACAGACACGAAATTTTGTGTACGCAGTTTATAATGATAGCCGGTTTTAAGTTATACCGTGACATGGTTGCTCCACTCAGGGTTGTGTCCTGACTAGGGAACTCCTCAATGGTTAGCAGCACAGATATGAAATGTATACGCATTCAATTGTGAAAGTTCGTTCTAAGTTTCACCATGACATAGGTACTAAAAAATAAATTAAAAGTAAATAAAACATTTTTTAAAACAAGCTTTTATTTAAATGCTCTAAAAAGAAGAAAATAAACTATAAATAAAAAAAAATAAAAAAAACTATAAATTAAATCAAACTTATCAATTTATTACATTATACAATTAATTTATTTATATGATATAAAAGCTTGTCGTGAGATACTTACTAGATAAACAAGAATACAATATGTAGGTAACTTGATCTTGACACAAGTACCTAATTCTAAGAAAAAAAATATGTATTTCATACAATTCTAAATCTCGCGACAACTACTAGGAGCGGAGCATAAATGAAAAATGTTGCAAAAACGAAAAAATGTCCACCCGTGCGAAGCCGGGACGGGCCGCTAGTATATTATATAGGTATAAGTAGATAATAGGTATGAGGCTACAAATAGTACAGTAAATATTGTAGAACTGGTTCCTACCTACTTGGGTACTGAAGACCAAGAATCAGAATTATCTGGCGCAATAAAAAATACAACCTATGTTCTATTGTCGGTATTTTTTAATTTGGTCTCAGGTCGAGGCTGCAAGTAAGATGAAGGCGACGCGACGGCGATTTTACTAAACAAACATCTATTATCGTAGTTGGTGGCCGCATTGCTTCAGTCAACGGGTGACATTATTTTTGTTCGTATTGTCGCCTTGCCAGTGCGGCTTTGGACTTGGGCCTCCATTCCGCGGACGTTTGGACCTCTCCTCGTATGTGGCAAAAAAGTTAAATAAAATAATATAATGATTGCCTGTCAGTAGATTACAGTTGGAATATAGGTACCTATGACGACTGGAGAAGGAAGGGAGCTAGCAGATATGGTATAGTGTTATATGTGTATTTACTGAATGGAAAGATGTGTGACGGATGTTAAAAGAATATGAACGATACAAATCATTATCATCTCCCTGCCCTTATCCCACACTAGGTGGGGTCGGCACAACATGTAATTCGTAAATCCATGTTCCAAAATGATATGCTTGTCAATCTTATTGCCGACAACTAAGCAGACTATGTTCTTCTTGGTGGAGTATACTTGAAGTTCCTCGACCTACTCATTCAGTCTTGCTACTTTAGACTTTAATTCTGACACATCGTAAACTGAGCGTGAGCGTCTCTGTAAAAACTTGATGTCAATGTTCTGTATCGCTCCTGTCCCGCTCGTAATACGTAATCCGTATACGGTATCGTTTACAATAGAAATAAACCGCGATTATTTATGAATATGAACGATACAAATAGTCGTAAAAATGATTGTGAAGAGTTTGGTCTTGATTGTAGTCAGTGTGTAGGTACCTATGCACCCTAGCCACCCCAGGCATGTGATGACGAATTAAAAGTATAACAATGTTTGGGAGGATTTGTTTAATGAAGAAATATTGTATGTGGTTATAAGAGAGTGGGAGAGATTTTAATGGACAATCATGTGAAACCAAAATCAAATCAATTGGACAGAAAATCGTCAAAATTACGACCAATTACGTCCAGACAAAATACTTATCATCCAGTTATTTTAAAAATGTGTCCCCAAATTTAGGTTTTTCAATCTGGTTCCCCTGGTAGGTATCTAAAACCCGTATTAATAAATCCCTTCTATTTGGTAACTTCTTACCTATATCCTACACAGATAACAAAATGAACAGCATTTCTTTCTTTCTTTATTTCCTTTCAAGTTTCCTCTTAAGTAGGTAGGTATAGGTACCTAGCGCGCACTGCGGTGCGGCGATTTGCCGTGCATTATTTTCACCGCAACGAATAAAATTAAAAGAAATAAATCAGTATGCGGTGAATAATTCGCAGTGCTTGATCTTCTACGACACTCCATACTTCACAGATTATACGTTAAAAAAACGCAAGGCAGTGCGCGCTAGCCTTTAATAACTCTTGAAAGCTGATTTGATTAAAAAACGTATTAGGTATTTTATTTACGTTTACTTAAACAACAACTACGGCTCTCAAATGCAATGAAGTGGTTTAGTTGTTTTAGTGTGTTTTTTATTTTTGATTTTATGTGGTTTACAGCTCCTATTAATCTCAGACTGCGAAAAATGACAAAAATTATAGGTACCTATAGGTAAGGGAAAGGCAGCAAATGCCGGATACTAAGTACATTCGTTTATAATTTAAAAAAATATAGTAGTCAGTAGCTAAGTTTTTCAAATTTTATGTTTTTAACAGACTTCAAAAAGGAGGAGGTTCTATATTAGATTGTTTTTTTTTATGTATGTACACCGATTACGCTGAGATGTATGGTCCGATTTACGTGATTCTTCTTTAGTTTGAAGCGGAATAGTTGCCATTTGGTCCCATAAAAATTTAACATAGTTTGGCCCGGTAGTTTTCATTTTATGACCATTTTTTATGAACATTTTTGTTTACGTAGACGATGTAATTAGTCTATCTGATGTAATCTAGAAAAATCGTACTGTAGTTTACAGAACAACCTATGTATTTCAGACACTAATAAGTAAAAAAAAAACTACGTTTAAAAAAACCGACTTCAAAAACAAAGTATAAAATAACTTAATAAAGATTTAATTTAATACACCTCTTATGCAAACCTAATAATGTTTACCATAATATAAAATTAACAGTTTCAGAAGTCGGTGCTAATCCACGCTGAACCAAATTGAAGGCACCGACTTCTGAAATTGTTAATTTTATATTATGGTAAAGGTTATTAGGTTTGCATAAGAGGTGTATTAAATTAAATCTTTATTAAGTTATTTTATACTTTTTAGTTTTTGAAGTCGGTTTTTTAAACGTAGTTTTTTAATTGTGATCTATATTTAATGTACCTAACTACTCACGATGAAAATAAAATTGATACATTTATATCTACATTTAAAATGTTTGATCCTACATAATATAAGTATTATACAAAATGGCAGAATGGATGGTTTTAAAAAGGTTTCCTATACCTAGTCGGATATCAGTATTACGGCAAAAAAATATTTTTTCTCATATCTAGCATTAGGAAACTGCTACCTATAACGATTTGACATGGCCGAATATGAACAAGAACAACTTTTTAAAAACTTCCATTTTCAGAATTAAAATGCGTTTATTCAGTAAAATAAACACTATAGGTACTTCACAAATGTAGTGATTACAACAATAACTTGTATGTAGTTACCTACACGGTGAAACCAATACTTTTTGATACAAAAAATATGTTTTAGCGTTAGAAAAAAGTTACCTAGGTAGGTACGTCGGCTCACTGTTCCGCCATTTTTGTTAATAGATAATCAAACTTTCCGCAGTGGCGCCAACTTACTATTTATTGCTTATCTATACTAATATATAAAGCTGAAGAGTTTGTTTGATTATTTGTTTGAACGCGCTAATCTCAGGAACTACTGATTGGAATTGAAAAAATATTTTTGTGTTGGATAGTCCATTTATCGAGGAAGGCTATAGGCTATATAACATCACGCTACGACCAATAGGAGCGGAGCATAAATGGAAAATGTTGCAAAATTTGGAAAAATGTCCACCCATGCGAAGCCGGGACGGGCCGCAATGGTTAAATATTTATTTATTTTATTTTTCGGAAAACTTACAGCTAGGCAAAATCATAGTTAACAAGTTCACTGTCCTGTGAATCATATGTAAACATCTCGATTGTTAAACTATTGTGTCTAATTCGCGGACAGTGAAACCGTTAATATAAATATGTAACATAAATAAGGCCAATTACAAGTTTTCACATATAAATATGCCTGAACATGTTTATATCCTCTTTTATGTCACCACATTTGTTTGTACCACCCATATTTGCAAAATAAATATCTTTATATTTTATCTTTTGTCTTTATCTTTTATCTATATCTTTTACCTTTATCTTTTGTCTTTATCCTTTATCTTTTACCTTTATCTTTATCCTTTATCTTAATCTTTTATATTTATTTTTTGTTTTTATCTTTTATCTTTATCTTTAGCTTTTATCTTTATCTTTTATATTTATCTTTATTATCTTTTCCTTTTATCTTTATCTCCTTGTGAAAAATTCGTCCGGGAAAGTACTACCACCACTATTACTGCAGTCAAGCAGCGTTGTTAAGTTTTCAGTTTGAAAGGGTGCCGCTGAGTTACAGGACATAGTGACTGCAACTTTGTAATAATGTGTATAGTCTGGCCATTTGAATCATTACATAGTATAAAACAAAGTCGCTCCCGCTGTCTGTATATCCCTATGTATGCTTAGATCTTTAAAACTACGCAACGGATTTTGATGCGGTTTTTTTACTACCTATAGATAGAGTGATTCAAGAGGAAGGTTTATATGCCCCGCATTAGTATCTACATTGCACCCGTGCGAAGCCGGGGCGGGTCGCTAGTTAGTGTATAAAATTAAAAAAATATGTCACTATTGAAAAACTCGAGATACTGCACTATCCGATATTACGCAACTATCCGATATATGGTGCTTCTTATACCTGTTCTTCTCGTAGGTATAGCTACCAGGTAGGTATAGGTACTTACCTACGTGATTTATTTTAATCTTTAAGCTGTTTTAGCAAAACTCGTAAGTACCTATATTGCCGCATAAGCCGTCGCGTCGGCTCAACAACTTGGTTTTGCTAGTTAAGTAGGTACGATAGTAGTTCGATAGTTAAGTAGGTACCTATGTCTCTTGGAACTTGGCTGAGAAATCACAATTAAATAGGTAGGTACCTACTTATAGTTCACCCCCAATCATTGTGGTAACGGTGACTTAGACACTCTATGGTAGGTATCTAAATATGCTTACACCGTCATGTCATAGAAATTGCGAACATCAACTCTCATGCCAAATAATTTACGTTCGGGGTTGTAGATAATTTTGTAATCCTAATAGACAGAAGGAGGACGTTGTTAAAGCAGCCAGCGAGCTTACCTACAAAGCAAATTTCGGAAATGCAGGTAACATTGAACAAGGTGCAACGAACAATCAACGTGGTATCTACCTATCTAATTATAAATATAATAACAAGGGCATAAATCACTTGAACTAATTAGACATCGGTGTCAGTCATTATAAATGAGCATTCATGTCTAGGTTACGTTGCACATGTGTGTGTGTTTGTGTGTGCGCTACAGCGGGTCGGATAATTGACACGGACGTGGTGATTTAGTGTGGCGCGGGCGGCGGGCGGCGGGCGGCGGGCGAGGGTGGCGCAGCGGGCGTGGGGCGGGGGTGGGGCGGGGTGGTGCCGGGGGCGCGCGCCCACCGGTCAGCGCGCCGCGATTGGTGTAGCCCGCCCCGCCTCCGCCCCGCGTCCCGCCGCCCGCACCCAGCCCGCCTGCGCCCGCTGACCGGCGCGGCGCGGCGTGAGCGGCGCGTCAGCGTTACTGGACATTATTACTTAATACGTCGATAGTACCTACTCAATACTACACAACCTATCAAGCATCCATTGAATTAGATTGCCTGAACCAGTAGTACCGACTTAGTTATCAGTCCGTTACAATACTTTAGGTAGGTATCTTTTGGATTAATTTAGATAATAAGTACCTACCTACCTACTTATGAAACTTGATCCATATCGTCAGTGGAAAGGTAAAAAGACTAAAGCGCCAATAATTAAATTATCTATAATATGTAGGTATACCTAAGTACCTACCTGCTCTAAGAAAAATAACTAAGTAGATATGTTTATTTTCTTAAAAAAATACTTTGAATCTCTACCTACTGTAAAGTAGGTACCTATCTAAGTACCTATATTGGCGCTTTAGTCTTTTTACCTTTCCACTGACGATATAATTAAGTAGGCATAGCACTGAAATATCTGATAAAAGGCTAAATTACCTAGGTATGCTTCAGTTTACCTAATTCGTAATGTTACGTCCAAGCTCCAATAGATATTACGTAGGCATACCTTACCTATACCTATAGGCAGGTATTTACGAGTAAGAACGAGTAGGTAGGTAAACGCACACCTAACAGACATAACGCCGCTGTTACCAAAACAAGTAGGTACCTACCTACGACCTACCTCCCATCATAATGTTAATAGTTAGGTCCCTTAAGCAACGGTAGGTAGGTAGGTACCTATGTACCTACCTACTTATTGTATATTTTTCTGAACTGATCAACTGACACCCGGAATACGATATAATTACAGGTTAAACACTAACGCGTTCAAAATTCCAGGTCATTTGTAGGTAGGTACCTAACTAGGTAGGATCTCTGATAGGTAGTTTCCTACATAATACCTACTATCTTTTATTTTTAGCTTTCTATGATTATTTAATAGTAATATCATCTCCATCGAATATAGACAGTACCTACCTGTAAACAATGATTTTCATTGAATAGGTAGGTAGGTACCTACTAAGAAGGACCAAAAAATCAGCCCTGATTCGTCTCGAAGGACCAAGAATTTAAGCAGTTTACATTTTACAATGTAGAGGGAGATACCTACACTTCTTACCTACCTACTTGCTACGAGCTACAAGCACATTTATTTTTGACGTTCAATCAAAACGTGTAGGTAGGTTCGTAAAACAGCTTGTTACGGATCTAATTGTATTATGTAGACTAGCTGTGCCTGCGACTTCGTCTGCGTAGAAGTCGGAGAACAACATTAGGTACTTGCTGAACTTGTTGTTGTATTTTTGAAATCTTTCTTTATTCTAACTATGAAAAACACAAAAAACCGTGAAATATGTAGGTAGTTTCATTTATTTATAAAGGAACCTCACATAGCTTCCAGTGCCCTAAGTATGTTTTTGCCAACAGTTTACGTTGAGTGGATTTTTAGTTGTTAGATTTGAAACTTAGGATTTTTACTTAACAAAATATGTTGTATTTCTATCAATACTCAGGTCCATTATAATAAGGCTTCCCTGTAAATAATGTTAACAGTAGAACCACCAGGAATGCGTGCATAAAGATTAATTGATTGCTCAGGTGAGAGAGAGAGAGACGGGAGAGAGCCACATGGAGCTGACCATGCGAGAAGCAGCTGACACTAGGGTGTACACCCACGACGCGTAGGTACTGTCTGGCCCTGCGCCTTGTCACAGCAGTCATAAGCTGACTGGAAACTGTACAAGTTTAAAACTAAACGGAAAATTGATAACGCGATTTAACATAGATACACGAAACGCTATCTATTGAGCAAATAATTCGATATAATTTCTTCTCGATAAAAATTCTAATACCTTTTGATTGAGTGAACCGATTACGATGAAACAAAAACTAAATGTTACTCCGAAATACTTACGCACTATATTTGTATATTAAAGTCAACCGTATCGAGTCAGTATTTTTTACGTGCGGCGAGCACAAACAAAACGACAGTCCGACAAACTGACAAAAATTCCAAAAAAGATCGAAATGGATTCCAATGAAATGAAATGGAACCACCCTGCTATTTTTTATTCCAATGTACAGACACATCAATTCTACAGGTTGATAATAATTAAGTATAGAAGAAGATGGGTAAGCCTAGGTACTGTTACAAGGATAGATCCCATTTTTGGAGAGGATTATGACACTTGAAAAAAATTATGGATCGGCTGAATTATTAAACAAATAGACGCTGGACTCATTTTACTAGGTATAGATACCTACTAGAACTATAGAGGTACCTAGAAAAGAAATAACTTAATAGAAGATGTATCTATGAAGCATGGTATCTATATGTATAGGTACCTAATGCACAATAGGTACCTATACCTATGGTGTGTGGTGCGGTGGTCACAATGGGGGCGCGTGACGTGGCGTCGGTATTTGTCAATAAACGCCACATCTCCCTCGTGCCGTCCTCCCTCGGCCCCCTCGCCCCCTCACCCGTCACTCCGCCGTAGAATGTGTTGCCGCCGGAGGGACACGCCGCCTCGTGATCGAAATGCGACCCTCCCCTACACTGAATGCCGCGGGTGACATCCCGGGTACCGTCGATACAGGGCCGTAGCCACAACCGACCGGGGGGCTCCTAACATACGGGGCTTCTTAACAAGTAGATAAAGGGCCTCGAAAAAGGGTACGATCACTGGCTGTCCCGGGGCGCCAGAGCCCCTCCCCTGTAAGGCTCTGCCTCGATAGCTGTCTGAGTGTATCCAATTACATAAACTTCTCTACACTCAGTAACGTAACGTGAACTCACTGCCGAAAGTATAGATACAAATATTCAACAGAAAGATAATTCATTATTTGCAAGATGTCTAAAAAATAATCATCAATGACAATAGATGCCTCTATGTCCCCACCACAATAAATATCTACCCAAGCATTACTTAAAAATTCTAGGATAACATAGGTACCTAAGTACCTACAATCTTAAATCAAGAATAAACAGAATAAACACAATCGCACTAAACTTGTTCCAGTGGTTATCTTGACTCACTTGACGTGTAAAATAATACGAGTAAAAGCTTACCAGTTTTAAAAGTAAAATCATGACACCATAGAAACTCAACAAGCTTATCGTTAATTTAGTACCTATGAGTGATGTTATTTTTTATAGGTTTCTCCAAAACCATAGAACAAAAGTTGTTAGGTACTTACTTTTAATAATAATAAAAAGCTAGATTAATAAAAAAACCATTAGGTACTTTACTTTTCTTATAAAGTTACAAATAGAATAAAACAAATGAACTGAATGGTTCATAAACATAAGTAGGTACAATGAGTTATTTCAATTTTACAATAACAACAAAATCTTAATAACGTGAATGTGCCGCCTGCTTAGAAAGCTTTCGTTTTGTCCTTAGTCATCATTACAACACGTAATGGCCAAATACTCAACTTGAAGTTAGTTACCGTTAAGTCTCGTGCTGTCGCTGTCACTTTAAAGCAAAGTTAAAGAGTCAGCACGAAATCAACGGCAACTTACAATTGAGAATCGTTTGAGTGTTTGGTCATTAATCCGTAGCACCCAGTCCTAAACATAAACCCAAGGGCGTAGCTACTGCCGTATCAGCCAAGCGTATCAGGCAAGCTACGCCACTGCGTAAACCACACAGATATTTTGAGCCACAAGTGCTGTAATTTTGCAAGAAACGTAAATAATTTTCAATATTTTTCAATGAATAACTTCCACACTCTTTACCTAATAATATCCTCTTTCAACACATATCCGAAAATCAGAACCGACGGACCTTTTGCAAGGTACCTAAACCCCTTTTTTGAGACCGGGCCATTACTGTACATTGCAAAAAGATTTTAACAAAAATAAAACCGTCTTAAAAAGTAAAGAATAAAATAATTACTATACTATAAAATCAACAGTTTCAGAAGTCGGTGCTGATCCACGCTGAACCAAATTGAAGGCACCGACTTCTGAAACTGTTTTTTTTCGTATTTTTGAAGTCGGTTTTTTTTTTAATGTGTTTTTAATTTTTGTCATTTTAGTGGCCTTACTTAAAACATGGTTGGACCTACTAAAGGCACTGCTCGTAACATAATCACATTATCACGTTATGCGTACTGTTCATCATTTACGAGTGCCATTGTCTATCTCCGAAGTTCTCATCAGATCTTCACCAAATTTAAATGGGACCACTCTGAAATAATACTCTTTCATAAAAAATAAATATTTCCAAATTGGTTTATAAATGACGGTATAGAGAGGTAATAAACATTTTTAAAAAATGCCGAATGATAACCTCCTTCTTTTTTTGGAAGTCGATTAAAAACTAGCGCAATTTGAATTAAGTCTATAATATATGAACTTTCACACCTCGTAATAAAATTAATAGTTCGTTAACATATAAAACCATATTTTTGATCTTTTGACATCACCGATATCTATGCTCCTACTAGATATTAATAATTAATTAAAAGTCGTTATTTGACATGTCAAAGTGGTAATTAATGAATTACCTATATAAAATACAGAAAAACTAAAAAAACAAAACAGTTCGCTATTGAGCACGTGTTTAGTGCGGGTACAACAGACGGCAACTGGATTGCGGCTACCTAATTATGCTTATTAAGCACAAATACATAGGTTAGGTAGTCAATATGGCAACACCGCTGTCAACACTTTTATTATTTAGCCGCGTGGTCATATGCTACTTTTCCTTAAAGCTGATCGCTTATTACTATTAGAATTTATTGTTTTGTTAGGGTATGTGGCATATGACCAGGGCTATCCTCTGAACATCACGAATATTTTCTTGTTTCATACTTTTTATAGCGTGATTTTTCAGTAGTAGGGTTTTAGTTTTTGAACTTACTTTTTATTTAAATTATTTTGGGGTAATAATTTTGTGTAACAATGTATTTTTGAAGTGTGCTAATTAAGCCCTTTCATTTGAAACACAACACGGAAACATAATTTTTTTTTTGTTCATTATTTTATTTCCTCTAGAGGGCTCCATATTCAATTTATCGTGACGACAGACGATCAAGACGCTTCCAACGATAGGCATATTTGTCAAATTATGATCAGTAGTTTAGAAGTTATGAGGGAACCATACATATCTACATACCGGTCAAACGCATAACCCTCCTTTTTGCTTCGCCGTAGTCGGATAAAAAGTGAAAAATTACTGATAACTGTATTGACCATTTCGGGTGATGACGTTGTTTTATATTATATAATGTTATACGTTCTGTTTTAACATATAAGTAAGTACCTATCGATAAATAGTACAATAATTACCCAATGAGTGTTGCGTTGTACGCATCACGGTAAAGATTGAAAATAAAGTATTTTCGCATACTTTATTGTTATGCAAAAGTATAAAGTATATTTATCGAAAATGAAGTAGGATACGTTATTATAAAGTATGGTTGACAACCCTAATCATGATGCGCCTGGGCGTTCAATGAAGCAACACTATTTCATGATAAGCTTAACAATGAATAGGTACCTATCTATCTACTCGTTGTACCGTTCAATGCCAGGCATTTGACGATTTTCCAGGTCATACTAGGGCATATCGGTTATGAAGACTGCCCAAACCCAGACCCATGTTCGAATTAGCGCGCCAACAGAGGTCAGCTAACGATATCGGCAGCCGCCACGCGATTGATCGTACGCAGAACATGTTTTGTTAGCACAAAAACCTCTTCATATATCTCATTGAAGTATTTTATTAGATTATTATTAAACTACGAGTAACTTAAAGTTTTATTTAATAAATATCTATCTACCATATTACAGTAGGCAAGTTTTATTCACTAGATGGCCCGCGACTGACACGAAATCGAAATTATGGCTCACCTTCAAAATTGGTTGGGCAGCCTTGGTGTAGGGTGTCGAAACTACAATAAAACTCACAGAGAACTTTTACTGTAGACACATTGAATAATTTTGGTGGGACTTCCGCTGAGGTAGACATTTATTTCAATATACCTATTCTATTGGTTCAGAGAGGGGGTGGGCTGTATGGATCATAATATCTTCTCCTTAAGGTGCATAGCCGAAAAACATCTGACAAAGCACAAGAAAGTTTACTGCGCTTTTATTGATTTGGAGAAAGCCTATGATAGTGTATGGAGGGAAGAATTGTGGTCGACACTGTCTATGTACGGGGTGGACTGGAGCTTGGTGCGGGCACTGCAATCGGTGTACAGGGATTCCAGTGCTTGTGTTAGGATAAATGGGGCGTCCACGGACTGGTTTGGCATTTCCAGGGGTGTTAGGCAAGGTTGAGTAGCGTTACCATGGCTGTTCAACCTATACATGGATAGTTGTTTGACAGATTTAAAAGGGAGTGAGTGAGTGTGGATTGAAAATGAATAAGTTGTCTGTCAAATGTTTTCTCTACGCAGATGATCAAGTTTTGCTTGCATCATCGGCGGAAGAGTTACAAGACATGGTAACTATGATGAATGGAGCATATAAGATGAAAGGGATGAAAATTTATGTAGGCAAGACGAAAGTAATGGTTTTTAAAAGACATGCAGATGTTTCTGAGTGTAAAGTAAGGATAGGAGATGAAAGTATTGAACAGGTGAATGAGTTTTTTTATTTGGCAAGTATGTTTACAAGAGATGGTAAGATTGACGAAGATGTGGAAAGGAGAGCAAATGCGGGAAATAAAGTGAATGTTGCTATGCAAGCGGTTGTGGCTAACCAGTCGATGTCAAAAAGGCACGGTTGGGTATCCATAATGGTGTGCTGGTACCTACGCTTATGTATGGAAGTGAATGTTGGTCGTGGCAGAAGAAGCATAAAAGTAGAATTAATGCCGAATTGCGTTTTTGCGAAGTATGTGCGGTGTAACTTTGAATGATAGATTGAGAAATGATGAGATTAGACAAAGATGCGGTTTAAAAGACGATGTAGTGACAAAAGTTGAAAGGAGTATACTTAGGTGGCTTGGTCATGTTGAGAGAATGAGTGAACGGCGATTAACAAAAAGAATTTATAAGGCGGATGTCAGTGGAAACGCCAGTAGAGGACGCCCTAGAAGGACATACATCGGTGTTATTGATGATTTTTTTCACAAAGGACAGGTGCGTAGTACTCTCAACCGGCGTGCGTGTATGACAAGATGTATGAATGTGGATGAAACGAAAGGAGTGTGTAAGGATCGTAGTATATGGCGTTCTGTAGTTTCTGCCTACCCCCATGGAAAAAAGGCGTGAGTTTATGTATGTATGTATTCCACAATAATCAATTTGGTTGGAACTTGGATGCAGCCAACTTGCGCGTTCGTCATAAATGACTAAGAGCAAGAAAAAAATGGTAAAAGTAAAAATACTAAGCAATGCGGAGACAGCGCCTCGCCACCAGTGGCGTGAAATGTAACCATGTCATGACATGACCAAACGACACTGGAGACATCATGACGTGCCAATGCGTAAATATAGCTAGTAGGTACTATCGACAAGAATTTACTCCTCATCGACACGTTCGATTTTTAACTGGGCTCATCAAGTTATGACGACTAAACATCATTTGGAGAAATGGCGCTGTTTCATGATATTTCCAGGCACATCACGATGTGCCCAATTCTGCGACGACGACATATTATAACGTAAGTACCTACGTTCTAGATGCAATGTTTCAAAAATTGATAACCTACCCACATTTCGTACAAAAGTATTTTATGTCAAGTAGGTATAAATAAAATGCACATTTTGTGGATCGAAAGGGCTTCCCCTAACCTTCAAGCAAAACATTATCAGTCAAGTGGATGGGTGCGATCATGAAGACAAAAGGGGAGCGCGATGCAATCTTGCCGTGCGGGGGAGGGGCGGAGCGCGCGGGGCGGGGCGCGGCTCGATCGCGACTCAAGAATTTAATTTGGTCGCGGAGTTAGGGGCGAGGGCCCCGCGCGTCTCGCAAATTAATTTTAATCGTCGTCATTAGGGAGCGCGCCGCTCCCACACCCCGCGCGCCCCCCGACCATTACGGACACTAGAGAGAGACCCTTTCAACTCGCCGCCTCCGTCCGCTGTTTTTACCGCATCAACCGTCGTTTATAAATAATCGTTTCTTATCCGCGACGCGGCAATTATGCCTATCCTTAGAGGCGAATCTAAATTCCCGCTCGCGGACGATTACGAATCACGCGAGGATTTTTCTCACTCGCGAACCGTCTAGTCTGCGGCTGATAACAACACTTAACTGCGTGTGTTCACGATACTCGTCACCTGTCCCCATGTACCGTACTCCCGTCACTTAGGTACGGTATGTATAGATGCTGCGCTGTTCCACTGTACCTACACAGTACCTCCACGTTTCGCGCTCCCGGCCGGCGTCCCCGGCCACGCAGAACCACAAAGCGGGAATGCTTTGTTTTGTCATTCGGATAAAGCGCTTAAATCATCACAATTAAAATATCTGAGCCGACGCGAGCGGAATCTCTTTGAAAATTAAAATACACGCGACCGCGAGGCACGCCCGCATGTATACACTGCCTGCCGTTAGAAAAACATTTTGTCATTAAAGTATGTACGGTTATTTATCGTAGCTTTTGATCGTTTACTTTGCGATCAAATTATAGAAATGCCTTTGATATCTACATTAACAGTCGTCGCTACCGGGATTACTCGCATGCCTGCGATCGACGACGAGCGCCCCGAATATTGCGGGCGGAACACATAATAGGTTCCAACATAATTAATCTAGCAGAGGTGTCAATAATCGGCTTGCGTCGCATAGTACCTAGGAATATAAACACAGTCATTATCATCCTCAGGTTTCCTTTAGTTTAGTATTCTGTGGTCAGCATTAGTCTAATTTAAAGTACCTACCTACCTACGTGTATGAAGCGTCTACCATCCGACTTCCGCAAGCCGACTTGTAGAAAATATCGGTCTCCCAGAACCAGTTATCGTCAAGCATTTATCAGTCTTCTGAATGCCTTTTATGGCTGTTACGTCGTACAATGTCATTAGCATAAAAGCCTAGTCGCGACTTCTGAACGTTTTCCGGGGGGTCGACTCGCGACACGTTAATCAGTCACTCAAAAGTTGACCAGGACAATATTGGTGACAGTCGTTAACGTTGGTGGTGGCACATGGCAATGAGCAGCCTTGTGTGTGGTACGTACCGGGCACAGCGGGGTAGGAGTAGGGCGAGCAGGCGGCGGGGTCGAGGTGGTGCGAGGCGTGGTGCTGCGCCGGCCAGTCCACCGGCTTGTACTGGTGGTGCAGCCCGCCGCGGCCCAGCAGCAGCCCGCCGTAGCCGGCCGCCGCCGCCATGTTGTGGTGCGCCGCCGCCGCGTGGTACTCCGCCGCGTGCCGGTGCGCCGCGTGACCGTACCTGCATGTAATAATAATGTACACCTAGAACAAACGGCCCCACACCAAGATCATGCTCACTTTAGACAACATGACACTTTTAGGACAGGTTGGGTTTGACATTGAGGCAATATTGGAGGTCCATAGTAATTGCCCTGTTCAATATTGATGAGACGGCTTTGAATGACATACTTTCAGAATCCGAAGAAACTATCATATAACGAGAGATTTTGCGGTTGCCGGGATGTCTTATGACGTAGGTCAGAGTTCATTGTTCAGATTCGCCTCGAACGAATGACATAACATGTAAGTACAGGTTCCGGTCAGCTCCTAGAGCAGTGACTCACCCTGTGTAATGCTGGTGCCAGGGGTCGTAGTCGTAGATGTCGACGCCTGCGCAGGCGCCACCGGGGGGCACTCCTGCCACGCCGGCTGCTGCCGCCGCGTTGAAGAACGACGCCGGCAGGTTGCGCGACACCATTGGCACACTCTCTGTACACACACACAAACACAAAATATATTTATCCAATTTTTTAAACACAAAAAGATTTTTCACTGCGATTTGAATTACGCCGCCATATTAACGAATGTTGTTTATTTACTTGTTAAAATACACCAACAGCATAATTATACATTTTATCATAAGTTGCTTTACCTAATATTACGGTTATGTTATCTAATGTATACACTAGTAGTTCGTTCGTATAATTCATTCAAATAGCTTTCTAACGACATAGTGGTCGTTTTGGTCTGAAGAGTATTTTGTCCTGTCTAACCAATAAACGTGAGAGGAATATAGCACTTTACAAAGCCATATCATTTTCCTCTTATGATTTTTAATGAGCCGCCATAATTACTAAATTGTTTACTAGGACTTTCTCCCAAGTGTCACAAAAAGGCTGTTGTTGTCCCTGTGTTTACATGTTTACATCAGGCAGTTAAAGACCAAGTGACAAATTAAAGACCTATTTCCTTAATGCCTTTTATGTCTGAGATATTAGACAAAATTATAAACAAAAGGTTGTTCAAATATTTGGAGGATAAATCGATTTTGTCTGAGCGGCAGTTTGGATTTACACCTAAAGTATCAACTGCCGATGCCGTACATCATCTGACTGATTATCTTTCACAAGAACTTGATAAAGGTAACCAAACAGTAGGAATCTTCCTGGACCTCGCCAAAGCTTTTGACATAGTTTCCATTCCTATTCCTTTGCGCAAGCTTGAAACCATATGTATAAGAGGCATCCAGCTGAAACTCTTCAAAAGCTATCTAGAAGACCGTACCCAATGCGTAAGGATTGATAATGTTATCAGCGCTGATAATGTAATAAATTGATGGGTTTCATTAGATTTAGAGTATATTTTCTTCTTTTTAGAGCATTTAAATAAAGGCTTGTTTTTAAAAATGTATTTTAGTAGGTACTTCAAAATTCAGTTGCAAGATTTAAACCGAACATACATACACGCATACAAATATTCAAAGTAAATCCAAAGTAGATATGTCCTATGATACAGAGAAATTATTAAATTGAGCTAAAATAGATTTTATTTCCATTTTATAATAATTATACATTAAGCAATTAGTTAAGTTAAGAAACTAAGATTGTAGCCACTAGGGATTATGTTATTTGGTCAACTAACTTTATTACATTGCTTACGTAACCTGTAGGTACCTTAGATTATTATTGTATATTATACTATGTGATTAATTTAGACTAAATTAGCTCTTATCGCCTGAAACACAAGTTTACCTAGTTCAGGCAAGTAACACGTGTGAATATGATATAAGTATGGCGTTGTGTTTATTATTTTACTTGTAACGAATTTTGAATAAATTATAATGTGACAAGCTTTTATATCATATAAATTGTACTTATAATGTAATAAATTGATGGGTTTGATTTAATTTAAAGTTTATTTTCTTCTTTTTAGAGCATTTAAGTAAAAGCTTGTTTTAAAAAAGCTTTTTTGACTACTTATTCATTTATTTTTTATTTTTTTGTATTTCATGATGAAACTTATAACGGACTTTCACAATTGAATGCGTATACCAGGGCTTGGAACCGGTTTTTAAATATCTGTTAATATTGTTCATGAAACCGTTATAATTCCGTTCATCGATTAAGCGGTTAATTACAAAAACGGTTTAGACTAAACCTAAATATTTTGGTTACAGGTTATTAGGTACAGAGAATAGAATTTAAAACTCGCGCTAACCGATACTAAGACCTGATTAAATCGGTTTTACTCAGACGCACGCCCGCTGCCGCCATTTGTTAGATTACGCGCTTACTTGTTTATGTTTTCGTTTGCCGCAGAGACATAGGCGTAATTATAGGAAATCATTGAAATCATTTTTTTACGTAAGTCAATCACAATATACACCTTATAAAACAACACAATTCATGAAAATGCAAGTGTTTTGTTACACACATAGGACGAAACGACTCGGCCAGCAATGCGGTCGAATACAATCTGCTTGTAAGTGCGTAATTGCATATTCGTTGGCGTGGAGCGCGATGTTTGTTAGTGTAAAAGAGAGATGGCGTAGTAGGTAGAACTCGCATATACCGTCGAAACTCAAACTAACCGGTTAATTTCGCTCAACAGAATGGGAATTTGTAATAAAACGGCTTTTTCCATTAACCGGTTAAAATACCAATAACCGACACCTAAACCGCAATCGTTTCTGGTTCGGGGTCAATGACCTAAACCGGTTTGGAAAATTAACCGGTTTCCGAGCCGTGGTTGTATTGTAAAATAATTTATTTATAATTGTAGTATAAGTCACATGCTTGTTGGATCATAGGCGGATTCTGGTATTGTCTCTTCAAATAAATTTCTGATTTCTCTCAAATAGTACTGTACCTATTAAGCCTTTTTCAGGTACGTAGTTAAAAAATGGTCGTGTCTAAACCACACTCTTTGAAGGAATATCCACTGGAACAAAAAAATGTGGACGCCCTATTTAGAAAGAGACAGAATTCCAAAGTAAATATTCAAGGCCAAATGTTTCGACTTTCAGTATGGTGTTCGTAGTGTGGTCTCAATTTTAATATACCTTCATGGAGTCCAGTTATCGAGGTCGGGCTGTCATAGGGTCCAGCTGTCACGGGGCCCAGTAGTCGCCATTATAAATACCGAACTTTATGGATATTGAATTTATTTATTTGAACCATAAAGTATTTTGGTTTTCGGTATTATAAACTTAAGTATTCTAAACGTTGTATTTTGATTTCCGGTATTTCGACCATCGTACGCAAGTGGCTTGCCAAAACCCATTATATTTACGTGCATTTTTTCATCAATATTGAACGCCACAAGTAATGCCAAGACCCTTACGTCCAAACTCCCACTGTATGCCTCAACTTGCCAAAACCTATACATAGTGAAAAATTGAGCAAACAAAACAGATAATAATATATGAACCTAGGGCTGCCATCCATCCGGGTTTCCCCGGATTTGTCCTAGTTTGGGAGGGCGTCCGAGGGCGACCGGGGGCAGTTTTTAAAAAGTGTTCAGATACAACCCGGGTGCCCGTCACGTTGGCAGTTTCATTCGTTTTCTATTCCAGCAACTAGTTCCGCGCAGCTCACACAGACTTATATGACTGGTAGGTACCTATGAAAATTAAATTTTGGAAATTTTAAAAGATAAAAAACCGACCGCCCATTGTACATATTGTGTAAATCTGTGTTCCTTTTATCTCTTACCGGTGTACTTATTATTTTCAATAAAGTGTATATAAATATGGATGTGTGGAGTGACGCGAATGGATAAAGTAAGAAATAAGTATATTAGAGGAAGTTTGAAAGTGGCACCAGTGACAGAAAACTTGAAAGGAAAGCGTTTGTCTTGGTATGGGCATGTGATGAGGAGGGATGAAACACATGTGACTAAGAGAGTGATGAATATGAATGTTGATGGATGGAGGGGGAGAAGGAGACCTAAGAAAAGATGGATGGATTGTGTGAGGGAGGATATGAAAGATAAGGGAGTAAATGATAATGAGACGGCTGACAGGGAAGAGTGGAAGAGAAAAACATATTGCGCCGACCCCAAGTAACTTGGGACCAGGGCAGGAAGATGATGAAAGTGTATATAAATAAATAAAAACATGATTTGATTTTTTCAAGGGAGTCCGGGAAAAATCCGGATTTATTAAGGTCTATCCGTACATATCAGGGCCGTGTCAGGGTCGGGACCGGGCCGGAGATCGCCATAGCATACATTTTGTACCGAAGCAAGAGCTCCGTCGCTTCCGAGTTGGTCACTGACGCTAACTGACCAGCACTGAGCGACTGAGGTCTTGCTTCGGTACAAAATGTATGCGATGTTGATCTCCGGCCCGGTGTCTGCCCTGATATGTGTGGGTAGAACTTTAGATCAAATGTTCGGGGTTTTTGAAATTGTTACTGGTGTCGGCAGTTTAGAAAATATTCAAATCCGAGTACATAAAGAGATTTTCAAACAATTAACTTGCACATAGCAGATTAGTGCATGCACATGTCTGAATTGTATTTCTTGTTTATTGTTTACTTCATATAGGCTTCAGTCACAATATTTTTGATTATTTAAGCACACAGCATGAAGAGTATCCTAGAAAACTTGTGCACATTAACGTATATTTTTTATTCTGGACGGCCAATAAATATACGACATATGCACGAAAAATACAAAAAAAATGATTTCGAGCTTAATAAGGTAACACTAAGAAATTATTTGTCACAGTATAAAAATATGTTATTTTACCGGCATTTTGCAGTTTTAGGTTTTTCTTAAACTTATTAGTTATCAGATAAAACAGTTATTTCCGCCTCCTAAAAAGTTGATAAAGTCCACATAATTATGGGTTTTGGCAAGCGCACCGAAGCTATAACATACTTTATAGATATTAAAGGAGAATAGACGAAATGTTTAGAAGTTGGTCTACTCCTCCTCTAGCAGTGAGAGGAGGAGAAATGTCATTAGAAAGATCTTTAAAAAAAAACATTTTTAGTTGTCTAAAGTCAATTGTTAGTATTTTCGGGGTTATAACAACCTTGAAGTGAAAAATCGTTTATATCCATACATACTATCAAAATTTCTTCTTTTTTTATTTATGTTAAAGTATCGCTATGTTCTTATCATATTATTTGCAAAATATAATAGTTATGGGATTTAACATAGGTAACTGGAGAAACGTGGTTGCAATAAGTACACCTTTGCCTACCTCTTCCGAAAATTCAGTCGTCATGTTATGTGTGTTATTTAGGCAGGTATCTTTAATCATTATTATGACAAAGCTCTTATGGCAAAACGTGTAAAAAAGATAATAAATAGCAATATTTGAGTATTAACATAGTTTTAAAATGGTTACATTTAATGAGCTTTAACTCCATAAATACTAATAATTGACAGTACCTACTGTAAAACTATCAACGTTCTATTTAAAATAACCTTTCTATTGACATATCACTCATTGCTAGAGGAGGGGTAGACCAAAAAACCCATTCTCCTTTAATTATTTTAACGATTAGGTTTCTTAAATTTCGGTATTTTGAACTAATGAATTCTAAACTAATTTACTTTTCTATATTTTGATATACCCGCTTAAGGCGCGCTCGTAGCTCATTCGTAGGCCTATATCAGCGGAGCGCGCGGCGGTGCTCGCCACGTGCCACGCGCCCGTCCCAGCACCCGCGCTATCAGCGAGAGATGTTCACGCGCGCTACATGCACGACCAGACGCACCCACGCTGCTTGCGCTCAACACTTCACGACTACATGCACTAGTTTTGTAAGTATTTGTAATTCAAAACAGGTGTACCGTGTAGCTAATTGCCGCCTACCACCTCATTAATCTTAAGAAGCATAGCGTTAAACAGCAATACTATTTTGATAACCTGAATCCTAGAGTCGGGATAAGGTTTGAACGTTTGTTCAATTTGTTACCTCATCACGTCAGAACGGCTGGGCAGATTTCAATGTAAATTTTATTGCTGGATAGGCAGGTTTTTAATCTACACCGGCGCCAGACCTGAATGCAAAGATTTGAACACTTGTTTGAAGACTTTTGAACACAAAGGTAGTCGCATCGCAATCAAGTGTATTGCCAGACATGCTTTACAAACATTTGTGCTCACAGTTATCGCTAAGGCGGCAAACGGGGCGGACGATTATTTTGTGCACACAATATGTCTGTATTATTTATGTGCATGTAATTATATATTACCAATATGTAAATGTAAAAAAAAACTAAATATGCATGGCTCCCCTTGCAGCAGTTCAATAAATGCTATAACATTCTCGTTGCTCCAATCCATCTTGCACGACTTGACAATAACAAAAGAAACGACCGCTTCGTTCAGTGACGTAAACGCAACTGGATTACTGGAGTTTGCGTAAGTGTGTCAGGCTACGCAAACATTTTAAGTTTGGACGTTTTGATGTGCGCTCTAAACCGACAAACTTCCGCAAACTTTACGCACATCAACGACTCAAACACCCGTGCCACAGCCCACACGCCCGCGCTGTCTTCACACAAGTGTTCAAATGTTAGCACACATGTCCAACGCATTCGATTTTTTTATGTAAACATAGAGGATAACAGTTTAATAAAATATCTTCTGAATGATAATTCACACAACATAATGAGAAAATGGCAAAGAAAAGGTTATTATATCGTATTTCTGTTTTAAAGTGTGGCCGCCGATCCTTGTTAGCGATTATTATTAATGCGGTGAAAAAAAGCTTTCCATAACGGGTTATACGAGCTCAAACACGATGGGTCTGCAACTAGTTATTATTGCAACGTGCCGATCGCCACTCTGAGCTACCTTCCAAGCCCTTGTCGAAATCAGTTGGTTTGCCTGATAGCTGTTTTGCTTGAAGTAGTGTTATCAAACTTCCGATCCAAAATATCACTCAGATCAGCTCAATGGTACCCTAATATTGTATTATTACTAGGTTTGCACATAATTATGTTAGTTTCAAGACAATCGGACAAGCGGAATTGAAATAAACATACACTATAATTATTATGGCAGAGACCTCTACACCCACTGTGAAAAGAGCTGATTATCTTGAAACAACTGATCCTATTTCCATCAAACATGGCCTATAACCATCTCGATTAAACCGGCTTCCAAGCAAAAAAACACGTAGGTAATAGCGAGTGTGAGCGCCATTACTAAGTACTTCTGCACAAGATGCGTGAATGTGGAAGAAGCAAAATGACTTCGTAAGGATCGTCGGCGTGCTATTGTTTCTGCTTACCCTCATGGTAAAAATAAAAACTATGTAGGTATAGATATAAAATCATTTTTCGCGGGTGGAACCACGGACATAGCTAGTTCAAAATAATTGTGTGGAACCACGGACATAGCTAGTTCAAAATAATTGTAAGTAAATATGATAAACTTTTACATGTTTGACTTGATAGAAGCCAAATCAACATGCTTTAACAACAAAACCTATAATTCATTTTCATCATCAGCCTATAGCACTCCACTGGTAGCACTCCACTGGTAGCTAGATACTTACTAATTTAGTTTGCAATGTTTTATTTAGCTAGATTTTAAAAGTGAGGTATTTCAAATATAAATGATTGCAACTTGAATTATTCGTCCATTAGTAGTATCCAATAAAACAAGTATTTCCGAGAAGATGAGCCACGGGAGCGATAGTGACCAATCCGCGGCCAGCGGACCAAGGGACCAGCCGCCACCACACCTTCACAATGTGCAATAAAATATACAATGCGTCCCGGTCTTTAGTAATAAAACTTTAAGGGGCGGTAATACACTCAATTTTATCAACAAAAGAACCTCACAAGTGGGGTCGATTACCCACTTAGGTATATTTACCTCCCAAAGATAGGAATATGATCGTATTGAGCTCAGATATTTCAACCTATAATATTGAAACACTCACAAATTAAGATTTAGGGTTCATAAAGGCGTGATTATTTTATAAGTATGAAGAACAACTCAAAATCTAAAAAAATAATACATAAAAGACGCATGTCTCCGCCTGTGGTTTTTGTGGTAAGTATTTTAGAACATTTGAAAATAATAATATGTATCACTTTCATGTTTCGATCATTACGAAAATTGTACGGCAGTTTGATATGTCTTTAGGTTGTCTATGCCTTTCAAACGACAGTAAATTTACGTCTCTGTGAGGCCTAGATCTTAAGTTGAGGGTGTTTGATTATGTAGAGGTCGAAATAGGTAGGTAAGTCAAAATATACTAAAATTGCTCTATCTTTTCGACCCCGCAAGTGGGATGTTTTTGTCGATAAAATATAGGTAAAGTGTATATGTTACAGTCATAGTGATTAAATAGCTATTATACATAATGACTGGTTTATATTATATATAATGACAAAATTGTCTAGACAATGTGATAAATTAATCACTTTATCCGGATATTATTCATAATAGCAGGTCGAAGTTAGTCAAAGTAATAAATACGGTTTTATTTTGTGTTGTGGTGAGCTTTCAATTTACTTTTTTAATTAATGTTATATCATTATCTATGACAATGTTAATTATAATATTATACGATACTTACAGATTTTTTTATTCACAAGGAAACCTAAAAATAAACCTAATCTACCATGCATGGTTGCTTTGCAAAAGAGGAAATCTGGCGTTGTGTGGTGGCAGCTCTAACCTAACCTAACCTAGCCGTTTCGCATTTGACAAACTGTTTATTTTCTATAGATCTGAATCCGTCGTTCTATCCGTCGATAGAAAAATTATAATTATTACTATTTAAAATAACAGCATATTATTGCAACACATATGCTTAAGGCAAATTGAAATAAAACTTTATAATCTTCAACTATACTTATTTTATTACTTTATCCAAGTCTTCCAAGATATTATATAAAATAGCTAGTTAATGTGATTAATTCTGTGTCAATTATCACTTTGTCTAAATTGAGTATATATTATACCTATATAATGGCTGGATAGTATATATAATATCCGGATTTATTACTTTCGCTGTGACATACATATGTAGATACCTATGCCGCCCTTAAAGTTTTACTACTACATACTGGGCTACATTTTAGATCTAAATAATATAACTGTTGCCCAAATATGTACCTTTCGTTTAATCGTTTAAATTAATTTAATTATGTACAAAGCCAAGTTCTCTTTGGCGTTCTATGGTAGGTATAATCATCGAGTATAGTAATACACAATGTATGCATGAATAAGGTAGTTTAGGTATTTCTTTGCTCACAGATCGGCCAATAAAGAAAGGAAGTTGCATTTCGGCGAGCGTGCTGTATGATATCGAGTGTGGCATTAGTTTAGAAGTGGTCGCGGCGTGGTTTTTGCGTGTGCGCGCGGTATGCGCGGCGCGTCAGCCGCGGCACGCCGCACAAAGCCGGCTCGGCCTCGCTCGCGACTATCCCAACGTTATGCGTTTTTGTCACGCGGCTCCTTTCGGCCATCTTTTAAGTAATGGCTTGTGTTTTTCCGATCTAATCACGGCCGCGTAACTATGTCCCGACTCTCGTCGCTCGACCTCGCATCGAATCGACGATTCGACCCATTTTTTGGTTCCCATCGGCCCTCGACCGATGGAACCGGTCTCGAGTTGCGTCACCATTGCGCTTGTCATTCGTGTCATCACCGCTAGCAGGCTTACAAAGGTAGGTTATACGCGACGCAGTTTTACTGCACAGCTGAATTACTCGATCGCTTTGATATTTTAGTAACAGACATTTTAATATCTTTAGCCGAACGTACCTCTGCATTAAACAACCACAATATAGTAACATGACTTCGATAAACTCTCGGTGAGACTCTGTTTAAGAAACTCCTCGATAAACTTCTCCAATGGGTGCGCAAATGAAGTGCAGCGAGGCTGACCGGGGGAAGTAGATAGGTGGAGTAAAATAATGAGATGAGAATGGCGGTGAAGCGGCCGCAGGGGACACAGGGTGAACGAGGGGGGAGCGGGGCGCGGTGAGACGGAGTTCTAGTTTGTAATTAAACGTCGGGTTTAATTAAGTCGGCTTTGAGAATGACTTCAGTGATTTAAGTACATATCTAGGTAGTTGCGGAGGGCCCGGCTGGCGGCCGCTCCTGCCACATTGTTCCTGCAAGCACAATCACTGTGCTCTGCGTCGAACCGCTCGCGGAGTTTTTACTCAAACTTCCCGGTTCCCAGTACACACGAGCTCGATTCGTATCACTTATAGGTAGGTACTTCGTCGATAAACTTTAACTATGACGAACCAATCGCGCACCGTAGCAGTATACACAACTATTCTTACGTTACGAGTTACGACACTAAACTCGTAAGAACTATAGGTAGGTAATCTGTGACCAAACTATTAGAGCATAATTAACAAAATAATAATAAACAGAGTGGAGAAATAGGTACCTAATAAGCGTGAACCTGGAATTAAATGCATGTGTCACAGTCACAGTAACATGATTATGGCATAGCCGTTATGATCATATTCTAGCGATATGATCATGGAAGATGCTTATAAGAAAGCGTTTTAGAAATATAAAATAACTGAAAAGAAAAGTAGTTAATAGCAAATTAATCCCTTAATTAAACAACTTTTAAGTTAAATGGTTTTATCTTGCAGTAGGTACCCCTGCAGCGTCAGGATTTAAGGATTGAAGGTTGTAATTATAATAGTGTATAATATTGACATGGGAGTTGAATTTGACTGCGAAGTTTCAGGAGGATCGGTTAAGAAGAAGTAGTTGAGAAATCTGTCACAAGATACGAATCAAACAAACAAATATACGAAGTGAAGCTAATTAAAGCCGTTTAAAAAGCTTTAGTCACGTGTATCGTGCAACAACATCCGTCGTTGGATGTTACTAGTGTTATGATCATAATTGTAGAGAGATACTTACGTAATGCTTTCTTACAAGCATCTTCTGGTATGATCAATAACGACTAAAGCCATGCTGCGTTTCAGTACACCGAAGTAGTTTTTCTATCGTGTCTATATTTAGGTCATACTGAAAGTTTCCGGATTCTGATAAAGTAAAACACTTGTAATTTTTATATTGTATTCACAGCCTCGTTGGTCCAGTGGTAGCAAGCGCGACTGCTGATCGTGAGCAATAGTAGTTGGTGGCAATAGGCTCGCCCCCTATTACATAGGACTTAAACATAACGGCGAAATGAGGGTACTATACACCTCTGCCCATCCCTTCGGAGAATACAGGCGTAATGTTGTGTTATGGTGTCCAGGAACCGTTTTTTTTTTGTTTTTTTATTAAGATGAACCAAAAAACCTTTTTAGTCCTTCAGGTCGAATCAAATGTAAATATTCGTGACATCTTTGTCACAGCATCACCGTACAGCGTGCGACTTTATGGCTACAAAAATTATAATTATAAATTTTTAATCTTTATGAATATATATCATAGTTTTGCTCGTAATGAGTAAAAGGGTTGGACTCCAATCTACTACAGTAATGGTTCGAGACGGCAGCCGCAGTATACAGGGATAAGTGATTAAAAAGAAAAGAGGTCTTTGCCCGCAAAGGGACACAACAGGACCCCGATTACCTAATTGTATTATTTTGTAGTCGCTTCCCATCACATGATCCGGTGGGAAGCTTTTGCGTGATCCAACGCAACTCGCAACGAATCACCGGATTCGTTGGGAATAACTCAAAAAAATCAGGCCGATTTCATGTTTATTCGTAAGAATAACTACTGAAGTAGTTATTGATGAACCATACGAATGGCGCAGTGGCTGCGAGCGCTTGGCTGCTGCGCAACGAGTCGCACATCCGTTTCCCGCGCGGAAAATGTATTTGTACGCGCTACAGATAATTATTGTTCCAGGTCTGAGTATTCGTGCATGTGAACATTTGTCTGTAACTCACGAGAATTCCTACAGTAGGGCAACATTGTTTTTTAAAGAAAATGGTATACTTTTACTTAGATTACATAAAGAAAGCAGAGAGCGGAGAAGACTCCCGTTAATGCCTTATGCTTCGATCTTGTGTACTAACCCTTGGGCTTGTCGAGCGAGAGTGCTCGCGCGAAATGTTCGTCAACGACTGCGGCGACGTCGCCCGAGTAGTGCGTGAACACGACGCAGTTGGCGCTGACGTACTGCGCACGCGCACGAGCTGCGCCTGCGCCTCCACATTCGCCCTCCGACTCCGAGGATCCACCGCCTGCACACACACACCATGCTAAGTTACACTGGGAGATTGCATGGGGTGGACACAACTCCTATCTTCCTCAATCGAGAATCTTAATTCTGCATACGGTGCGCCCGACCTCTGGCCGATACCAAAGGCTGCCCCAGCATTTTCGGAGACAGATATCGTCAAAAATGTGAGTGAACTCTCTGGTCTGCGTTCACCAAAAAATTTGGCCACCGTAACTTACTGACTGGGCTTAACTTTAATTAAACATGTTTGTCTAGTAGTGAATTGAGGCTGAGATAATCTATCCAAAAGACAAATGTGTGTAGTTACCGTCAGCGCTGGCGCGGCCGTGCGCCGAGAGGTCCTCCTCCTTGGCCCGCAGGCGCGCCGCGTGGTGCGCGAGGTGCGCGTGCGGCGGGCTGCCGGGCGACTGCGCGCCGGACGACGCCGAGCCCGAGCTGAGTGCCGCTGCGCCGCCGCCGCCGCTGTACGCCTCGCTACCTGCATTGCCTGCTCCGCTTTGCACGTTGAACTGGAAACGAATGCAGGGTTACTATTGCGTCGTACTCAAACTATGACTATTACAAGGCCAGACTTCTTTCAGCTTGGCCTGATTTGAAATCGGTATTAAATTCAAGCTCTAAATTCATCTTTTTATAGTGGGCTTGTGAAGTAGATTGGACTCGGCTCCTGAGCCCACTCTCAGTAGGCACTGGACAAGCGCCAAGTGGGCAAGTGACAGCTGATTCTGCCCCTATCATTGGTCGTGAATATGACTTTGAATGGCATCACGTCATTATAATAGATCAAACAAACATGGGCAGGACGAAATATGTAGATCATCGACAATTTACGGCGGTCGGTGTTTAACGTCTCGGGATTCAGAATTTGTAAGATTTTTCTTTGTATACCGTCTACGTTCCACTCTAAAAGTTAAGTACTTTTGCAAGACAGGGCCTGTAATCATTACAGGAATATCTTTAAAAAAGTGCAACCTACAAATATGTTATTCCCGACAACCTTATTTATTTATTTATATACACTATTGTACATAATAAGTACACCGGTAAGCGATAAAAGGAACACAGATTTACACAATATGTACAATGGGCGGTCTTATCGCACAAGGCGATCTCTTCCAGACAACCTTAGGATGGACTGGAAGAACGGAAATAGATATCGGGCAGTCTAGGTGTACAAGTACGTATCGTACATAATATTACTTTTAACCTTTTAAGATCTTAAAAATGTGTAAGGCATTAAAAATGTATGTCGTTTGAATAATATAATTAATTGCATCACTTATCTTTCTATCAATTGCTGCCCAACATGGTAATCGGACGATAGCTTCTTCTAACCTGTCCTACGTTTTTTTTTATTGTATGTTGATACTAGGAAAATCTAGGTACATATTTACATAAACTACGTACCCGATTTATTTATAAAGCAAGATCAAGCGTAGGCCACATAGACTGCAGCCTGCGGCCCGCACCACAAAAGGCCTCACCAGAAAAAAATGGTGCAATATTACAATATATTACTTTTTCATAATTGAAATTCTGATTTTTCTGAAAATAGACATAAATCTCAACGTGGGTTGTTTTTAATAAAGTTGTTTTATAACAATGTTAATAAATTATGTTATTTTCAATTTCATTATCTCATCAATTCGCGAATTTACGAAATTGTCCGCCTGCCCCATCTGAAGTTATATCACGACTCACGACTTGACGATTTTCAGCCTAGAAGGACCAAAAAGTAGGTCCCTACCTGTGACCTTAAATAATATAGTAAGTAATTGCTTTTGTTTAGCTTTTTGGGGCGTTATTTATTTAAATAGAATAGTGCGTATGAACTGAATCCTTTATTACGATTTTGAATTAAGAAATATCAACCACAATTATATATTTTTTAAACAAAACAAATTAGTGAACGTCTATCCGACCCAAAGGTCACAGCTAAAAGTGGGCCGAGTAGCTTTTTTTTTCATTTGAACAGCTTGTAGATTGTCCTTGCGGACCGCTTCTCCGTAACCAGGCCATTTAATTGTCGAGACCTGATGGGTCTCTAGCCAACGGGAGGGCCTAGTAGCGCACCACATACCTACTGTTTTATAGACCGTTTTGACAGGTCGTGAAGGATGTGAAATCCATGACATCATTATATCTCTAACAATACCTTATAGTGATGGTTGTATTTCAGAGAGAGCTTACAATAGTTAGTTTGTGTATATTTTTGTATCTTCTGCTGTCTTGTGGGAACTAGCCATACGAGAACAGCGCATGCCGGGGTGCCGTGGTACGTCTCTCATAGAGGATGGTTTTAATTATTTTTTATAGCAGTTTCCGGTTTTTATTTCATCGCATAACGTTTCTCCGACAGCGTGGCGTATGTCAAAGTCAAAGTACTGTTAGTTATAATTGTAACTGAGCATATGGACCTATAAAATTATAAACGTTTAATAATAATCGATTAGCACATAGTGATCTGGAACTAGAAAAGTGAAACAGTGAAGATTAGTGAAACGAAGCACATTGACAGTAGGCACTAGAATGTAGGTAGCTACTAGAGATGCGCCGAATAGTGGTTTCACCGAATAACCGAATACTATTCGGTTTAATCTTTACCGAACCGGATATTCGGCCGAATTATTCGGTATACCATTTCATTGTTTTGCCGCGTAAACAGGTTCTAACGTGTACGCTACGTGTCGCTGCTGGCTAGATAACGAGCGAGCCGTACCTCACCACCCGCCACCCGCGCACACCGCGCTGTTACTTTGCTACAAAACATTTCACGATTACGTTACAAATAAAAACAAAGCTGCTTATTATTACAAAAATATTGATAATATTAACTTTATTGTATTTGCAATATGAGTGGGCGTAAAAGATCACGTGCTTGGGACTTTTTTGACGAAATGGGAGATGACAAAACAAAATTTAAGTGCACTTTGTGTAATGTTATTTCTCGCGGTGGAACAGGGCGCAGTGCTTCGACGAGTGGTATGAAAAATCATTCGAAGCTGAAGCATAAAGAACAACTGCCAGAAACCACGTCTACTTCTGTAAGTGCTTCTGAACATAGCTCAGACGCTTTACCTACAACTTTGAGTGTAAGATCCAATATAGACCGGTCTCATTCACAAGGTACTCTAGCACCCATATTCTAAAACGTTCCTCCAAAACTTACTCGACTCATACTCGACTCAGGACGGTTTCGAAAACACCTTCAAAATTGTATTCTTAGTCGCAATTTCGAGTGAACTTTGAGGTTCCTCGACTCAGGGATCCTCAAATTAGTCAAAGTCATTACGTCATAATTTGAATTATCTGCATCGCGCAAATAACGCCGCGATAAATAGTTGTAAGAATTATCGTTTTGTTACATACGAACTTTGACACTTCCTTCCTTAAGGTAGGTTCCGAGGTACCTTGAGTTTGACAGACGATTCCTTACAACTGAGGAACAATCTCGAGTCGAGGACGGTTATGTCAACTATAACTACCGATGGTTGAGAAAGGCTGAGTCGAGGTGGAGTCGAGTCGAGTAAGTTTTGGAGGAACGTCTTAGAATATGGATGTAGAGGAGGCTTTTATTACAAATTGGAACATAACAGATTCTCGAGCAAAGGAAATTAATAACGCCATCGCTGAAATAATCGCAACTGACAATCAGCCTATTTTAATTCAGGAAAACAAGGGCTTTAACAGATTATTGCATTAATTGAAGCCTAAATATAAGATACCTGGAAGAAAGTATATGAGTGAAGAAAGTATTTTGTTGGAAGAAAGTATAGTCTTTTAGTTCTATACCGTGTCATGTAGCCAAGAAAATAGAAATACTCGAACCGAATATATTCGGCACCAAAACCGAATAATTTGGTCGAATACAAATAGTGAAAAAGATGCCGAATACGCCGAATACCGAATACCAAACGAATATTCGGCGCATCTCTAGTAGCTACCTATCTTAAGGTAGCATTAATTAAGCGATGCAATAAAAGTTATGCTATTATAGTGATACTAGCTGGGTTTTCTCTTAACCCCCTTAAGAGACTAATTTTCAAAAATCCAAAGGTCACTGCATTAAAATTTAAAACCCAATGGACAATTTCAATTTTCTCAATGTCGTATGTGTATCTCGTCGTCGGATCGTAGCATTGTGAGAATTGTGCACATTGTGATGTAATGCATTTTATGAAACGACGCCTTTTCTACTATCATTTCTGAGTCACTGAGTCGCTACCGCTGTAGTTCGCTGAGGGGCTCAGTCTCACTACCTGTGGTTTTTAGGACTCCTGGTTATTACTTTCTACGAGTATTTTTGATTTATTATGGATAGAATATATTATGCATACGCATGGGTCCAATTGATAACATGTCAATCTACCGTAACAGTGTGTGTATGTGGGTTATCTACAGATAACCCTGAAATCGAATGCAACGAAATAGTTGGTCAGGTGCATGGCAGCGTGGTGCGCCGCGGCCGGGCGGCGAACGCGGTTTTTGCGCGCGTGATATATGGGCCGGTCAGACCGGCCGCGCCGCCCGCCGACGCACTCATAGACACACAAAAACTAATTTAACTCTATGAACCGCTTCTGCTTCACATGTGTGTGACGATTTTTACTTTAGAGATGATCGCTCTCGAATCCGTTGACACCGCCACACAAAAACTATGAGAAGCGAATCTGATAAACCAGCTGACCAGTCCATCGTACAGTCGTTACATTGTGATACGAGCCGGAATTATGATAGAATAGCAGTGGTAGCCTTGCGGTTCAACGCTTGCCTTCTATGTAGGTGGGTCTGAGTTCGACCCCAGCCCGTACTTGAGACTTTAACATTCGAACGCTGACCTTGTGGGATTTTTTGTCGCAATTGCGCAGTAGACGGCAGCGCAGTGCGCGTATACAATAGGGCGTATTTTAGCAATGACTATTCGTACACATTTGCGCGCCGCATGTTTTGCAGTCGTTATGAAATTCGGCGTTTAAGTGGTGCACCAAGTACCCAGTTAATAAAGTCGTTGGTAGAAAGATTTAGGATAACGGGTTCTGCAGTGAAACCATCAAATCAGCGACGACAAAGGTCCGTATGATCGATTGAAAATATTGAGCGTGTCGCCGCCGTGGTCGCGGCCCAGTCACCAGCAGTTACAGTGACGTGTGAGGGCTATACGCAAAACAATAAAATCTTTTTTTAATGCCGCGGCTGCGAGACGGAAACACGAACTATCAGGAGCTATAGTTTCAACAAGATGGCGCCACTGGTCATATTGCCAGCAGAGCCTCAATGGATGCAATGCAAGAGGTTCATTTCCTCAAAAAAACCATAAGTCAGTTTCGAGACATACCTACCATGGCCGTCCAGATCGCCTTATTTGACCCCAGCCGACTTCTTTTTATAGGAATACCTTAAAAGTTAGATTTTTGAAACCCCACTGGTCAATCTGGAAGAGTTGAAGGCAAAAATAAAAGAAGAAATCTGTAGAGGAAGAATCTGTAGAAGAAATCTGAACAAAGTATGGTGTTCCTCCAACGACGCGGGTCTTATACCTGGCGGGCTACTGCCCAACGGTTGATGTTGGGAAGTTGTATTTTTCAGATAGTAGATCTGCGTGTCAAATCTCTATATCGCGATGCAAGATTTATGAGGTCACATGACATTCGTCATACTGCGTAGTTCGCATGTGGCGTGATAGATGCCGCCATATTACATCCCCCTCCCCCCCCCCCCCTTCCAAGACCAGAGGTTGTGGCTGGCTGCTGCGCCGACCAGGAGAATAATGCCTCTGCTAGTTGAGCGGCTGAAGTGCAGTGTGCTGTGCCATGTTGCTGAAGTGGGCGGAAGGTGTGACCAGACTTGCGCGTTCGCTGCAGGCTAGTGGTCAAGGTCACCCAATGAAGCCAAGGATGCTGGCTGGCTGTGTGACTTGCTGCTTGCTTGAATTCTGAGCTGAGGGAGTGATGAGGGATGACGACGATGCTGCCGATCTTCAAGGGCTACGAAGGTTGCGTTAATGTTCATGCTGACCGTCACCAGTGTGGAAGCACTGTCAGTGACGATCACGGCGAGGTCATCAATGTGGAGGAACGACGTATAGGTGTTTCTCTAACGAAAAGGGAGGATCCTCCAACCACGCGGGTCTTGTGCCTGACGGGCTACTGCCCAACGGTTGTTTTTTTTTTCATACCGACTGCTTGTAGATGGTCTTTCAAACCGTTTCTACGTAACCGGACAGCCGGACAGTTAAGTTGAGAAGTTTGATATACCTATACAATCTGCATGTCAAATTTTGATATCGCGATGCAGGATTTGTGACCTCATATTTGAGAGTTGTCATTGTTGTCGCTGTAGTCTGCTAGACATTCGTCTTGCTGCGTAATTCGCATGTGGAGTGATAGGTGCCGCCACAAATCCACGGCATTTCCCGTGACCTGCTGAAGCGTGTGATGGGAAATATAAGTGAAAAAAATAATAATAATATGTAAGTTTGTTACGTAATAAATAAATTAATAAATGTGCGTTCGTTTGAATGAGTACTTACCTACGTCGAGAAGGCAAACATCTTGAGGACATAATTATTCATAAATAATTAACAAATATTTTGGTTCTTATTTAATTTATTAAAATGAATACCCATAACAAACTTTTTTTTATTTCTTTTTTTACGATTTAATTCTTGAATAAGAGACCCTGTATAATATGTTATTTTGTTAATTTGGTCCTTCGAGTCGAATTGGCAGAATTTCAATATTGGCATCCACACTCGTTCGTCCATTGTTTTTGACTTGAGCGAGTTGATAAGAGAAATAGAAAGAAAAACATTGTTACTTATTAGTCAATAATTAGATCATATTAACGCTATGAAAAGTGTAAGTACCTACATTAGAGCAATAGAGCTAGGGGACTTGGAGATTAATCTTCTGTATACTGGCAGATTTCTACGTAGGTACACGTAGAGATTGCGTCCACGTCGCCCTCCGACGTGGCTATTGTGTCTATTGTAGACTACCATAGACTGTAGTCATGTTCCTAGCTAGGTTAGCATCGTTATTATATACTTAAACGTCGAAGATTGCTCTACGAGAGTCACCCTACGTAATTTTAATCTATCGTGGACCAACCGACGATTACCTTCAGTTGAAATAAACGTTATATTAAATTATAAGAAACGAAATTATACATAAAATTACTAGCTAATTATTTATAAACTAGCGACCCGCCCCGGCTTCGCACAGGTGCAATGTAGATACTATTGTGGGGCATATAAACCTTCCTCTTGAATCACTCTAAGTATCTATTGCTGAAAACTGTATTAAAATTAAAAAAATTAAATTAACTGTATTTCAGTGGCTTAGCGATCGGCTTCTGCGCTACGGGTCGTGGGTTCGATTCCCGCACGGAACAAATATTTGTATGGCCTACAGATAGTTGTTCCGGGTCTGGATGTGTGTGCGTGTGAAGATTTGTGTCTGTAAACGCAACCACGATACAGGAGAAATCCTAGTGTGGGGCAATGTTTTTATATAAAAAAAAAAAACAAAAAAAAAAACCGTTGCGTGGTTACAGACAGCGGGAGCGACTTTGTTTTATACTATGTAAAGATTTACAACGCCACATATTGGATCATCCTAACATAGCCATGAAAGTCTGGACAAAAACCTTTTTTTTTATATACGTACCATAAACCCGAGATGTAATCATTGTACATATTTTATCATAATGAACAACTTTTACTAAGGAACAAACCATGAAATCGCGGGAATAAAAAACTGCTGTTCCAAACATTTTGTCAATCATGTAAGTTTAGGTACATGTATGAAACAACATATTTACAAAGACCCCTTGTCGGGTTTATGGTACCTATACAAAAAATAAGGTTGTATTGTGTAAGTATGACCTCAACCGGTCCAGTCATCCAGAAGTTACACGGTCAGTAAGCACCAACGATTCAATGTTTCCGGGTATTAGAGGGCGGTATAAAGGTACACTAAATTTTATCAACAAAAACACTTCTGGGGTCGCTTGCCAACACTTACGATTAGGGGGGCTAATCGATAAGATAGAGAAATTGTAGTATTTGCTTTAGGTGCCTATTTCGATCTCTACATATTCAAACACTCGCAACATAAGACCTAGGTCTTACAGAGGCGTGACTTTTGTTTTGCTTTGTAGAACAACCCAAAGACTAACAAAATAAAACATAAAAGACAAGTTACCCCCTGTAGTAGTATTTTAACAAAAAGTAAAAAATATGTCTAAAATTATGTTCATTTGAATTTCATGTGTCATTACGAAAATAACTTAACTTATGTATGGCACTTTGATATTACTTTAAATTGTCTATGCTGTAGCCTTTTAAACGACATAAAAAGACATCATTAATTTTGGGCTATATTACTTCTATTAAATTTCTGTCAAAAACCAACATCAATGCAAAGATTTTGGATTGAGATCAGTTATTGGGATCGGCCGTAAAGCTATATGTATACAAATACGATGGAACTTTTTGCGTTTTTGCTAAAGTATCGAAGAAAAACAGCGAATAGCAAGGGCAAACGATCCCGAATGGTGGCAAGGCACACCAAACGAACCGTATACGTTGGCGCTCGCCTGCACTCCGCCAGCTAGGCGAGCGACGACGAGCAATGGCGAGGCTGGTCAAGTGGGCTGTCTATACGTTGGTACTCGCCTTCACGCGGCGAGCTAAGGCCAACATGTATTGCAGGCTTTAAGTTTTCCTCTTTCTTCCGCAAGAAAAAGAAAACGCCTCGAGTACCTGTACTATGTGTTTCATCTGACCGTACCACTCCACGAAGACCTAAACCACGTGCTGTGGGTCTGTCCCCTGTATGAGATTAGGCGAGGGATGATGGACGGGATCAGCCGCGGGATGGCGGGTCCGATTTACTATTGCGACCTCGTGAGTTCACTGGCAAACTTATAGCGGTTGCACGCCTTCGCGCACGCACGGTACGACGCCCGGAGCGCGATGGACCGCCAATGACGCTGACCCGTATGGTTGGATTAAGATCCTGAGGAAGACTGCCCGGCGTCGAAGTCCATTCCGGTGATCGAGCACACCCAGATGGGAGAGGTGCATAAGGGGCACACATGGAACTTGTAAGAGATCAAACAGCGCCTGCGGACACTAAAATACGATAGCCAAGAGCGCTACGTCCGCAGCCGCCTCACTATTCGGCCCGTTTAACAAGTGTTGGAAGGGCCATGGGAAGGTGATGGAAATGATCCTACCACTCTTGAGCGGATACCTTGATATTATCTTGACTTGCAAAGCAAAAATTCGATTTCGGTCAAAGGTTTGACCTTCTTGTATAGAGAGTGACTCTTCGTTCACAAGTATCCTTATTAACGTTTGGAGTACTTAATTGTGTTTTTATAACAAAGGAGCACGATTTTCTTAGTACAGTGTGTACACTGTAACTAACTTAGCAGATTGCCAGGCCGGCGAAATTATGTTACGTGGGTGGAGACGAGTTGTGCGGAATAAGGGTTTCTAGCGCCCTTCGAGGAAGTCAGGTTAGTGTAACCACATGAATGTCGCTCCAGCACTGCTGAACTGTGTAAGTACTGTGCATACTGACCCGATCGTACTGGAAGTGCGGCGCGTGGTGGAAGGAGCGCGCGGCCCCGCGCCCGTACAGGTAGGGGTAGTAGGCGCCGTACATCACCTCGGGACAGCTCACCGCCATGCCGCCGGCCGGCTGCGCGCGCGCCCCATGCCGCCGCGCCGCCCGCCGCCCCGCGCGCCCGCACCCCCCGCCGCGTCCGCCGCGCTACGCCGCCGCACCTGAGGACGACACGGAACTGGATTACATACAGACACGGAATATAAAGCCGGGTCGCCTGCAACGAACATGTAACAAAACAAACCAACAAAACATCTTCAGTGAACACTCGGACCGATTGTAACACAGTAAAAAGTTAAATCACGCTCCGATTTTATTAGAAAAACATGTTAGGACCGATTTCTAACAAAAACATGGTTGTAGGAGACCCGACTTAAGAGAGGTTAGAAAGGATATCAAACGGATTCTTTGTATGGTTAGTTCTAAAAGTGCGTTCGCTAATCGGCATCGAATGGACCGCGCACATTGGATTATCGTCAAATTTGTCAATGCCGCGCATGGCGATTACGTCATTCGGCTTGCCGAATGACAATGTCAAAAGTGCTTCCAGGGTCACCGTTACATTTTTTCGGCCTCTTCGAGTCCTTGCGTTTGGACATCTAATGCCAGATCATCTGCATTACGAAACACTTCGTCTCAGAAGAGGTAGGCTGGTCGTTGGTATAGATATTGAAGAGTGTGGTGCCAGAAGATTTCTCTGCAGGAGCCCATTCTTCTGACTGCGCAACCTACTCTTGTCTTGGTTTAGATGGACTTGGAAGCGACGGTTATTTAAATTTATGTTAGAATATGGACAAAACCTGGGTCAGAAGTGAGATGGTTTACTTTATGTTATAATCTTTTAATATTAGCCGTATATACTGCTGACCGATCGACAAATATAACACCAATAACGTTATTTAACTCAAATCCATCTTGGATGAACTGAGTTAAGTTCAGCGTTTGGTTGGTACATGATTTACCGGGTCTAAATCCAGCCTGATCCGGAATTAGATTGGGTTCAAGTTGAAAAGTAACTCCTAAACCGGATTACATCCGTTATCGAACGGTTCAACAACGGATGTATATAGTATGCGGTTTAATAGAAGTTGTTCAAAAAATTTGAAAGTATGGCATAGAAGACAAATTGGGCAGTAATGTTTTGGGTCTTTAGGACGTTTTCCTAGTGGAAAAAGAAGAAGAAGAGAAGAGGAAGCCTGGAAGTGGCGCCGGTGACTGAGAAGTTGTGTGGAAACCGGTTGTCATGGTATGGGCATGTGATGCGGAGGAACATGTCGTGAGGAAAGTATTGAGTATGAATGTGGATGCTTATAAGAGTAGAGGAAGACCAAAGAAGCGATGGATGGATAGTGTGAAAGATGATATGGCTAGAAAGAGGGTGACTACTGAAATGACGACTAATAGAGATGTATGGAAGAAGAAGACATACTTCGCCGACCCCAAATAAGTTGGGATAAGGGCAGGAGGATGATAGGACTTTTTCCTGGTTTCAGCAAAGCGATCATTAACTGCTCGCCTCCAGTACTTAGGGATCTTAGATTCTGTCAGACGCGACTTAAACAGACTCAGAAGCCATGAAACCGCTACTTGTCCAAGGTGTTTCATTTGTTCAATGGTAATGCCATCTAATCCAGCTGCATTACCATCATTTTTTTTTACTATTCGTTACTAGGCCTGCGTTTGGCCGCCATCTCGCCTGATGTTAAGCGATGATGCGGTCTACGATGGAGCACGCTTGCCCAGAAGAAACCGATTCACTCGTGACTTGAAGACACCCAGATTGTAAGTGTCGGGGAACACCCACTCGGGCAGCGCATTCCACTGTTTGGCGGTTTTCACAATGAAAGTGGAATCAAAACGCTTCGTTCGGGTTTTTGGTATATCAACCATGAACCGATGGCGCTCTTTCGTGCTTCTGGCCGTCCGATAGAAAAAAGGGCAGGGCGTTACTAGATCATGCAGATCTGAAGCACACTCTCACAAATGTGTCCGATAAAAAATGGAAAAATATAAATCACATAAATGAATGGCTTATTTATGTGATTTATATTTGGAGCGGGTTCAGCCATCTTTTCAGTTTTGGGCAAACGGTGTGGTGGATTGCCATTGAGAAGGAGCTGATGGGCAACTTGGGTTCCTGTTACTTGGCCGTGGTTGTTAGCCACGGGTGGATCGTCAGTAACTTTTTAAAAATGTTCCAAGCCTTTTTACTGTCTTTTATGATTTAACCTTTCATAATTTCCAACCAAAGGTTCTTGCTCAAGTAGTTTGTAGCCAATGCCTACCATCAGAGAAAAGATGCCAATTAGCTTTTGGAAAGTTAAATCACTGTCCGAATGACACGATTTACGGTTTAACAGCAGATTAATACTACAAGCGATTGGCCTATTCTGAATATTCGGAATGGGAGGACACACAAGCTTTCTGCACAAATAACTAATATTTAGGTCAGGGTCCACGACACTAACGGTGGCTATTGATGTAGTTGGGAGTTTGGCATTATCTATTATGATTAAATCCTCAGCTTCTGCCCATTCCTCAACAGCATTAGCATCGGTATTTGTGTTTAAGTTGCCCCAGGTAGTGTGTGACTGTTAAAATCACCAACAATAATGTTTACTAGCTTTGTTGAATTTATAAGGTTGATTTGGTGGTTTATACATGGAGGTAACAAAACAGGTCCAGTATCTAATGTCAGTTTCTATTGAATCGTTAAAGCAGCAGGACGCTGACTGAATTAAAGCATTTTTGGTCTTACGAATATTACACTTCCGTACTTTGCATGCGGGATCTCAGCAGCGAGGATCATTCCAGGTATTTGAGGTCTTAGTTGGTATTTGTCACAGTGGGTTTCCTGGACACATCGGATATCACATTGTGATAGATTGATTGGTAGAGCCATGGAAGTAAATTGCTTTTAGCACCGGAGACACCTTCTATGTTTATGGACACTACTATCAATGTAGGTTTTTGGCTCTGAAAAGAATCGTTGTTTGGTTGAGCCATTCCGTTAAAGGATTAGTCACCCAGACACTGCGTTACCGTATACTGGCTGTCTAGAGTGCGGCGGAGAGGCTCCTATCATCATTTCACTAATATACAAAAACAGCTAAACATCGCGATAAGAGTTCATTGTCCGCGAGCTATGATGCGCAGTGCGAGAAAATATGTACTATTAATAAAAAACCGGTATTAGTTAATAGCTATGTTATTTTTTCGACACTTCATGATACTTTTATCCTAATCACAATAATTTCAAACTAAGATAACATGTAGGTGGGTATCTAAGTACCTACATATTCTGAAAAATGGGAACTTACTGCGTCACGGGGAAATCTATGAAATTTTAGATCCTTGTTCTTTTTAGAAACTTAATTACATCCATTCGTGTTCACCATTACCTATACATAGCAGTGGCGAAGGCTCCATACAACTCGATTCCTATCGGCTTCCCTTTCGAAATATGGCAGATACTAGTATCTATTATTTTCAATTATCATTTAAACAAATAATTCGGTATTTACGAAGTTACATTGCAGGTATAACATTTGCTTACGAAAGTAACAATCAAAGAAATAAATAAACGCCTACAATTCTTTTCGGAGCAAAGTAACTTGAAATGACGCAAAAGAAAACCCGGTCAGGCGCGGCAGGAATCCAGTACATTTAATTCATAGTTTCTCTTGTAGCGATCGTGACCTTGAGGCCACATAACACCGCTAGATATAGGACGATGGCAAGCCGCGATTCATCGAGTTACGATAAGAACAGAGATAGGAAATACGTACGCCAGAACGAGATGGAAATAATGATACAGAAGTTCGTAATTTGTTCAGATAGTAATATTTGGATGACAGATTCACAAGAGAGTTTTTTCGCGCTTATTTATATTATTGTTTTCACTTGTTCATTTGCATTTGATTTGATATATTCGTATCATAATTTAAAATCTTATAGCATTATTCATGTATTATTGTTTAAATTGATTTATTTGTGTAAACTAGTGATAGTTTTGCGAAGTGATAGTGCAGTAAAAACAAGGTTAATGGCGTTGTATTGTATGGTGATCGTCTATTTAAATAGGTATTTAGGTAAGTAAGGATTACTAAGATAGTTTTTTTAGTTTGTAGTTGTATTAGAAAGTAGTTATTTAAGTAGTGATTTTGTTATTATTGAGTAAATTCGATACCATGGCGGCATTAGTGAACGTAGAATGCTGTCTGACAGACAGATTATTTGTTGACTGAGGAAACATCCTTTTCAAAGTTGAGTTTTGAAAATAAAAAACATGTAATTCAGTTATGCCGTGCTCGCCCTGACATGATTATAAATTACAAACGACGCGATGGTTTTTTCAAACATTTTAACAGTTCTTTGTAGGTACGACAAATACCCTTGGCTTACGGGAAGTTGTAAATTAAATAAAATGTTTTGTTTTCCTTGCATATTATTCTCAGATTCTAGTAGCTTATGGAGCCACACGGGATTTAAAGATATTAATAATCTTTCAAATTCGTCCAAAAAATATGTTCAGACCGAAAAACATATCCGAAGTTGTTTATCTTTGCATGATTTCGGAAATCGTAGGATAGAAACATTTTTTGCTAATACGTATGAAGTTCATAATAGAAAAGTAGATCGGAATAGAAGTTCAATGAAACGGTTCATCAACACAGTAATTTTGCTAGGTAAAAAAGAATTATCTTTTCGCGGCCACCACGCGGTAACTATATCGAAACGTTGTTATATTTAAGCAAGTATGATACCGTAATCGATTCGCATTTGGAACAATGTTCCTCAACACAGAATCCCACATTCTCTGGCCTTTCGAGTGATATACAAAATGATTTAATACAAAGTAGCGCATTCGTTTTACCAAATTAAAGTTGGAAATAAATAAAGCTCAGTTTGTATCGGTCATGATTGACGAAACGCCCGATGTTAGTCATAGGGAGCAACTAACGGTAATATTTAGGTATTTATCTGAAACTGGAATCGAAGAACGTTTTCTTGGTTTCTATGACGTTAGCGTCAGTCGGACTGCTGATGTTCTTCTCATATCCATCCCCAAACGGCTTTTCTCAAAGCCACTTTTATTATACTTGCAAGACACTGTTTCTATGTATCAGTGCTTACATGTATAGTGAAAGTGACGCTAAAGCCAATTCATCTGTACAAGATTTCGAAGTCAGCCACAGGGCCACAGCTATACGAGTAGGTAGTTACTGGAATTCACGCATCACACTTGAGCAAGGTAAGCATTTTTTGGTTCGGCTTCCCTTTTAAGAAAATTCACCCTTCGCCACTGATACATAGTATTTTCCGATAGAACACACTAAACAGCACTTAAAATATTTCAAAACACGCGACCCGCGGCGATCGATCCCGCAAACCAAAGACATTCAATACTTATATTAAATCTCTTTATACATTGAGTACCTGCCCTACATTATATACCTCAATGATATTGCATTGGAATAATTAATGTACTTACGTACTTAGTACAATCAATAGTAGTAGTTCTCAATGGTGTACATTGGAAATATTTTCATAAGAACTGGCTAGGGGTACCTACTAGAAATAAGCAATATTCAGTATTCTTGTGTGCAATTATTATGTGACATTCAAACACAATTTAAATTGACAATCTTATCTTACTAATATTATAAATGTGAAAGTTTGGGTGTTTGTGTTGTTTGTGAATTTGTATGTTTGTTAATCAATCACGTACTTGATCAAAATTCGATATTTTTTATTTACATTGTTTATCAACTAGATGGCGTTAGTGGTTTTTCAATGTAACTGTGACCATAGTGTCGTTAATGTAATGAAACCCTCATGCCCGGTTTCTGGGTTCTACAGTTAAAGTCTCAATAGCTCTTGATTCGATAAGTATAACTATAAGATAAACTATGTTTATCTATTAGGCACTGGGTTCCTAGATACAAAATGGCGAGCTAGAAAATTACTATCCAACCAATAAGTGCTTAGTAAATTGACCACTAGAATAGATGTCTTTTCTTAAAATCCAGCTAAACATTAGCTTGTCCTCGCCTTAAAACTTTAGCAGATAGGCCCGCAAAGATAACCATAGAGATAACCGCCAATAATAGTACATTACTGCCGCGGTCTATAATGACTGCGTTGCTGGCCGCGCTGATGATGGTCGATGCGCAGCGTAGCGCAGTTCCAGGCCAACACAGCGCGGTCAGCAAGGGCTGCAATAATGACCAAGCTTGAAGGTCGAAAGCGTAGCTAAGCTAAGCTCGAGGCTATCAAAGCGTGGCCAGCAACGCAGTCATTGCGGACCAAGGCTTGTATACTGCTTTACTCAAAAATGTTTGTAATTTAAATAAAACCAGCTTATTTACCTATAGTAAGAATAAAAAAATTGCTGTAGCTACCTATACAACCAAATTCTGAATAAAATCTTTTTGCACCTGACTATTTTTGAAACAAAACTCGACAATAATGAATTTTCAAAGGAAATTACTGGTGGCTAAAACTCACCAGCAATGAATTTCCATACAGCTTTGCTGGCGCCTATTAAAGTAGCGCGGAAAGGCCGACTTTGCTCAAAGAAGGTTGTCAAAATAATGACCACATTACAAGCATTTTTGAGTAAATAAATAATAAATAGAACACGAATATAGCATGTTTAGAATTAATATCTGTGTGTCTGTTTGTTACCGGATCACGCCAGAACGGCTGGAGGGATTCCAGTGAAACTTTTACTGTGGTATGACTTGTATAGCTAATAGCCTAAATTAAAAGCTGAGCTAGGTATCTTTTATCTGGATTGGTTGAGTAGCTCCTGTGATACAGTTTCAGCCCTCTATTGTATGCAATTCCGTATAAAGCAAAGGTCGTGATGGATTTATTGTATTTTAAAAACAAAATAATGAAAAATAATTTGTTGCTAAGCAACGGAGTTTAACTATAGGCCAAAACAGTGCCAATGTCATACAAGGCAAACGATTGATATTAATATCTAAGTGGGGATTTGACGGTGCATCCAACCAAAGTAGATATAAGCAAAACATGGTGAGTGAGCAAGAAGATCCAAGCATATTTATGACCTCTTTGGTTACATTAAAGTTGATAGCTGGAGATGATGCCACATGGACGAATCAAAAACCCTGCTCATCTACGTATTGTCGTCCAGTGCAGTTCAATTTTTTGAAGGAGAGCAAAGAAGTTGTCATGGATGGAAAAACTAGAACGGATAACGAAATCAAGGCTCTGGTTCCCTCAAAATACCAAGGAAATGAGGTTAGTCATCAATAATTAATGATGACGATGACTGACGGCAAAAGGACCATAAGGGATTTTGTATGAACCCCGTCCCCACCCTACAACAGTCATGGGATACGTGTCAATTTGTTCATTGGGACCCAAAAAAGCCTAAATTACCTGTATTAGTTGCAAAAACTATTGAATAAAAAAACACTTATCGGCAAAAATTTATTATTTTTAAACAAAAATCATGTTTTCCACAAATAAAAAAGCATATTTCATGTGAACAAATGACGATTCTATATAAAAAATACTTAATTCTCAAACTGAAAATCATTGAGTACCTAATAATAACAGTGTTTAAGATAATTAATATACCTATTAATTCATTAGTACAGCCAGCGACTATATTCGTGACAATTTAAGAAGTCGGATTTGATAGCTATAAAAATACTTTAATTTGTGTGAGGGTAAGGAAAAAAAATTGGTTGTCTGTAAAGTCGGTTTACGGACGATAGTTTAACGTGACAACGTCATAACAAAACATCGTGCCTCTCTATCGCTTGTTCCGCGCTCTCGCTCGCACGCTCGCCTCAGACAGAACGTGACAATGAGTCACGCTTTTTCGTGCATGCTGCCGGCGTTCATCGTTTTATTAGACGTCGTCACGTTAAAAAACAATCGGTTGCTTTAAAAACCGTTACCTTATATGAAAACATTATTAAGATCGCCATATTCTAATCCTTTTTATTGCACATTGAAAAAATATATTAAAAAACAATATACTATAAAACCTAAACCCCACGTATTTGAAGGACGTCGCCATAGTAAAAAATTATCTATCCTACTAGATGCTTCAAATGACACTTATTTCAAATCTGTTGGATGGTGGGGACGTTTCTTCTCATCATCCTTTGTACGTATCTTTCTGAAGTAAATCAAATGCGGCCTGCTACCTGTATTTGGCTAAGCCTACGGAAATGAATAAGTTAAATACCGTTGCGTCAAAAATCGTTTCTCCTGGTGTATATGAGTTTGGGTTATCGTCACTACATGCCCGCATTAGTGTGATGGAATGTCTTCTACGCATAGCTTATCGTCTCAATCTCAAGAAGTGGTCTGTGAGAAAAGAATATCGCAAAGAGTTGTTACAGTCAAGGAAAAAACTTATCCAAGATCGATTTAAAGATGATCGCAATCTTTTGATCGACATCGTTAAGCAAGGATCAGACACAACTAACGATGGTAACACAGCGAGGAGGTTTTTTGTGTTTCCTGATAAAACTGCAGCGATCACTAGACTAGATGAAGACCTGATCCGCAGGTTTGCTGTGATTCTACAATCTATCACATCTGGAGAGCTTATAGATGTGCCTAAACTTAAAGAATATACTAAAATAACCGCGGAAAAATACGTGGAACTGTATAATTGGTAGGTACTACATGACATCGACCGTACACAAATTATTAATTGATGGAGGGGACATAATCGCAGAAAATGCTATTGTGCCAATTGGGAGTCTTTTGGAAGAAGCTTCATAGGCCCGAAACCTTTGTTTCGGTCTTCTGAAAATCTTTATTTTACGAGGTTCAGAGAATACCATTCGAGGAAGAAGAGCAGACAAGCATCAAACGAGGATGTCCTCAATATGCTTATCGTCTCTTCTGAACCTCTTCAATAAGACCAAAACTGAATGCCCATAAGAGGCAGACATACTTTAAGGACTCTTTAGACCTGCTTAAACTTCAGGATCAGGAAGCTCCGATAGAGTTCTTAGATGTAATGTCAATTGTAGACTCTGATTCTGAAGTGTATTCTGATGGTGACGAAAAAATTTAGAATAAGTTAACTTTTATTGTTTATGGTATATAGATTCTTAAATATTGTATTTTTTTTGTTTTGGCTGACATTTATTTATAACTATTTTTTTTAATATATCAACACTAATTCAGTTACTTATAATTTAATTGTTTTTCATAATTTGTTATTTAGTTACTGATTTTATTGTTGAAGATGTTTTTTTTTATAAAATACAAATTAAATGTAAGTACCTACAACTTTTTTAATCATACAATCCAATATAATTAAAAGTACTAGATATCTACTATTAATAGTAGATATCCCACATAGGTATAAAAACGAACTTTTGTGATTTCTTAGGATGTTTTGGCCTATCGTATAAAAAAATATTGTAAACTAGACTTGGCATACTCATATTTAAAGCATTTAAGCATTAAAATTAATCATCAAAATACAATGTATTTTTTTTTAATTTTGAGTATTTTTAAAATAAATCGCAAATGGTGCCGCAATACGAAGTATGTCAAAAAATTACAAATAAATAGTACTATATCTGTGTGTAAGGCTATAATGGCCAACTTTATGGTTCCAGACCCAGAGATAGCCTCATTTTTCATGTCAGCACCATACAATTTTTTCTTAAAATAAATATAATTCCGTCATTTGTACATACAATTGCCTCATACGAAATTTTATGGTATAGTAATAATCAGCAGAATCCATTTCTAGCCAAAAAAGGACCCTTCAAAATTCAAGTCTATATCACCCATATTCTAAGACGTTCCTCCAAAACTTACTCGACTCATACTCGACTCAAAACGGCCTCAAAAACACCTTCAAAATTGTATTCTTAGTCGCAATTTCGAGTGAACTTTGAGGTTCCTCGACGGAGTCATTAACGTCATAATTTGAATTATCTGCATCGCGCAAATAACGCCGCGATAAATAATTGTAAGGATTATCGTAAGCATATTCGATAAAGTGTTCAAAATTCATTTAATATCAGTTTTATTTGCAGTATATACCTACTTATTTTCGTTTAAATACAACAATAAGTTAAAAATTCAATAAATTACATTAAAAGACATAATTATCTTTTTGCAAAATTTCTTTAGTTAGTACGAAATTCCGAACGTGTTTGTCTTTGAGGTCGAATCCAAAATCGGAACTTCGAAAGGGCTGGTCTTTGGCTCTCTCTCTTTCTAATGGCGGGAAAGAGATAGAGTGTGAATGTTTCGAATTGTATGATTAACCCAAGGCTGAATAAGATATTCGCGGCTTTCTGAAAAAATAATTAAAAAGTTACTTGGTCTCACTCAGTGACCAAAATTGCATTTTGCTCACTGATTTCAGGCAGCAAAACCTACATGTTTGAGCTAATGAAGTGAAAAGTGCTTTCCATAACGAGTCATACGAACTCAAACACGATGGGTTTGTAAAGTAGTCATTGCTGAGTGCCGTTCGTCGTCACCCTCAGCTACCTACCTTCCAAGTTCTTGACCAAGACGCCACTTGTTTTGACTTGTGAAAGTCCGACAATAGTTATTTTCACTTCAGTAGCTCAAACATGTAGGTTTTGCTGCCTTAAATCAGTGAGCAAAATGCGATTTTCCTCACTGAGTGAGACCAAGTAACTTTTTTTTTTCAGAAAACCGCGAATATCTTATTCATCCTTGGGTTAATGATACAATTCGAAACATTCACACTCTATCTCTTTCCCGCCATTAGAAAGAGAGAGAGACAAAGACCAGCCCTTTCGAAGTTCCGATTTTGAATTCGACCTCAAAGACAAACACGTTCGGAATTTCGTACTAAAGAAATTTTGCAAAAAGATAATTATGTCTTTTAATGTAATTTATTGAATTCTTAACTTATTGTTGTATTTAAACGAAAATAAGTATTTACTGCAAATAAAACTGATATTTAACCTGTAAATATTTATTTCTAGTTTCAATAATGTTACGTAATATATTTTGAATAATAAAATATCATGGGTGCTATTTCCGAACACGCCTTAATTTAAATAAAAGAGCGGGAATAAAATTTCGTGGCTGGCGTAAAGAGTTGAATAAGTTAAAAAATAGTAAAATAATCGTAAAATATGAGTGAAACTAGCGACGAGAACAGTATTTTAACACCGGAAGAGTTAAAACAACAGTTATTAATGCAGAATTAAGTTTCCTACCTGAGAAGTCTCGCGAGAAATATCTGAAAGCATACCATGTCTTCAATGAATGGCGACTTACAAAGGGCGCAAGCAGTTTTTCGGAGACGGTGTTGCTATCTTATTTTTTAGATTTATCACAGACGAGGCGATCATCTACAATGTGGAGTATTTACTCAATGTTGAAAGCTACTTTAAAAACAAAACATAACGTGCATGTTGAAACATACGCAAAACAATTAAAATTTCAAAAAATTGTAAACATTAATTTAAATTAGAATTTATATTTTTACATTATTTTGATTCACAATAAATAGTTATTTCAATATATTCCTGTTTATTATTTTATCTCCTAAAGTGTTCTCGCTGCTGAAGTGAAAAGTTATGTGTGTTACACGACAGCAAAGATTTTTGCATGTCGTGCCTTTGAATCCCTCGCCACACTCAGGATTCAAAATCAGCACTCGCAGCAAAAAACGACTTTGCTCTCTTGTTGCACAAATATTTTTATAAATGAAGTGCCAGACTTGGCTCTACATTAGATCTCAGACCTTTTTTACGGCAAACGAGTCGCGAAACTGCATTTTTTACATGAATGTTTAGATGGGCACGTTTCCGGAAAAACAATCGGAATTATAAAGTTTCAGCAGTATGACAGGTAACTCTTGAACGATGCCAAATCGGTTATCTATCTAAACTTAAGTAGGTACCTAACTCCGTAATATATTGTTTTCACGAAAACGTTTCATATATTTTTCGTTTGCCCGAAAAGACAATTCCCATAAGACTTTTAATTGTCCTTTTTTTCTAATGATAGATAATTTAAATTACTTACAAAAAACGTTTTTCCGTGGCTATTTAAGTAGGTAGGTACCGTACTTCGTAACACGTCGGCTCTTTCGTTTGATTAGGCCAATTTTTTTTCGGGTATCAATGTAATATGAACTTATGAACCAACTACAGTCCTGATAGTCCGTCGTCCATTGAGAGTACTTGACAGTTGTAATGAATAACTCAATACTCAATATTTATTGCGTTCCACAATGTTATTTAGATAGTAAATGTTACAATTAATTCGGTCATTATGGACCCTGTCAGGCACAGCAATGTGGAAGACAGGTATGTATTATATTAGACGGCGCGACGCGACGGTCAGTCGACTTCGACGCATTGCGTTTCTTTCTACTCTACTCATCGTTACTAGGGATGAAACATTTCACAAGTCACATGTGAAAAATCATATTAAATGCATTTTCGTGTCACGCATGCTAATTTTCTTCACATTGTCTGTTAAAAATCACACACAATGGAATTGACACAAATTCACACAATCGCAATCACACCGTTTGAATATCATCATAGGTAGGTATAGCATCGACGTAGGGAGTGAGCGAGTAGGGACTTTAGGCCGAGCAGTCGTGTTAAGCTGCGGTCCCACGGCCCGTAAACAGACAGGCCGCGCCGGACGATGCCATGCCTGTCGAGGCCTGTCGCGGCCCGTGCCGAGTATGGTCGTATATTCATCCACTCCATCATGTGCGCGCACGTACGGCTGCAAACGAAATTAATGAGTAAGAACCAACACAGACGCGCCCCAGGCCGCGTCAGGCGCCCTCGCGCAGCGCCTTTGAACTTACCGACTCCGGTTGGATCGGACGGGCGACGACAGGCCACCGCAGGCCTCACCGGACGTACCGGTTCCCACGGCCTATCGTCGCCCGTCCGATCCGTCAGGAGTCGGTAAGTTCCAAGGCGCGGCCGCGGCCTGTACGGGCGCGTCGGTTCTTGTTCATTTCGTCGACGCCATCACAGAAACACACACATCACATCACAAACCATTGGAATTGCAGCCAACAGGCCGCGCCGAACCGACACATGCCGTAAATACGGCCACTACTTCGGGCAGGTAATGCAGTTAAATTACCTGATTCCCAATCACTCCGGCCCAAACGTTTACTTAGTGTAAACTTTTTTTATTTCAAGTAAAACCTAAATAACAAAAATAAAACAAACTTCAAAAAAAAACCGAAAAAATGAATAAAATAAATACCATATTACAAATTAACAGTTTCAAAAGTCGGTGCCTTCAATTTGGTTCAGCGTGGATTAGCACCGACTTCTGAAATTGTTAATTTGTAATATGGTAATTATTTTATTCCTTTTTTCGGATTTTTTTCTGAAGTCGGTTTTATTTTTGTTAAAAAGCTTTTTATTTTTTTCATTTTAGTGGCCTTCATTAAAACATACTTGGACCTACTAAAGACGCTGCTCGTAACATAATCACATCATCACATTATGCGTCATCGAGGAGTTCCATTGTCTATCTCCAAAGTTCTTCATCAGATCTTCACCAAATTTAAATGGGAACATTTCGAAAGAATATTCTTTCAAACAAAAAAATAATCATTAAAATCGGTTCATAATTAGCAAAGATATCGCGGAACAGACATACAAAAAAAAACAGTCGAATTGAGAATCTCCCCTTTTTTTGGAAGTCGGTTAAAAAGATGGAGATACGAAATAGATTTTACCTTATAAGAGTGAGATAACAGATTAAATAGGTTTGTCAGGTATCAATTACGGAAAAAGAAATTTAAATCATAATTTGAATATTATGATTTAAATTATTATGCCTTATGTGACTCGATTCACAATTCTAGCGAATTCACAAAGTTGTTAAAAGATTTTTATGGCATGTGGCACATCATTAGCAAGAGGATAGACTAGAGATTTTTTGAGGAAGTTTGAAGATCCCGGTCGCTTTTGTTTTTTTTTGTAACCATGTAAAGTCACAGCTTTAAGTACAATTCTCAAAATGATACCGAACAGTTTTTGTTGGCATTTTTACAGTTTGTATTATGGTATTGGTATATCAATATAATTTTTTGTCTTAACTGTGCTTTTTAACATGGAATAGATACACCAAAGCGAGCTGGGCTTGTATTTATTTGCCAGTTCATTGAAGTAAGCCAGAAATACGTTCTCAGAATATGACTGGGCATTTTTGCTGATTTTCCATTGTATGAAAGTTTCGTAAGCCGCGTATTTCTCTCTAGATTTTGGTGACAACAGGCTATCACATGCGCTTCGTGCCTCGATTAGTATTTCCGACGGCGTCAAATCTACGTATTGCTCTTCTTCCCTACTTAAAGTCGACATTTTTGATAATAATCAGCCACACAGCGAAAATGTTAATAAATATTTATGGAAAATGGCGTGCAAGTTTCTTGAGTTTCTTTTTGTTTTCGCGCCGCGCCAGCGATGCGCGCACAGTTTGGAACAAGAGCACGAACAACATCGACATACAGCCAATATTAAAAATATAATACAGCGAATATTTTCGTATTTATAACATAACTTATTGTGAATTATTAATAATAATTTGATAAAATTTAATTGATTTTTTCTTATTATTAGGTACCGTATATGCATTTAGTTAAAAGCTGCTATTTTGACATTACATACAGACATTTCAATTTTATTTATTTGTATAGGTACCTAGATAGAATTTTGTGTATAGAAAACGTAATTGCGGGCTAGTAATGTTACAGAAGGAGTTACTTCTGTCTTTCAAAACGTCGTACAAGAAATATGGTGGGCAAAAGAAAAAAAATGGTATTGAAAATCGGATGAAATAGGTAGGTAGGTACCTCTAATAGTAGGTAGATATCTCGGACAAATAATAGGTAGGAAGGTACTTTTGTAAATTGTCTTTGCAACACACCTTGCTCGTAAGTGACTTTTATTGCACCGCTTTTAGATTCATAATGCAACTTGCTTTTTACTTTACATTACCGTACCTACTAGTGTATTTTTTTTAATCTTAGCAAAGCTATTTTATTTCTAAAAAATAGTAGGTACCTAACCTTTTTTCTTAATAAATAAACTGTGTTCATTAAAATATGATAAATAAACATTTCATCTCATTAAATTATTCATTTTTCAATAAATTAACTTTAAATAATTTGTATTATAAACACAAAATATATTCAGTTTAATTATTTCTTAAATATTTGGCTGTACCCTTAGGTCTTTCGCCTGCGCGCGCAATACTAGTCCGGCCACAGGCACGGCGCGCGAAGAAAAAAATCCACGTCATATTTTTTTCACAAATACATATCAAATAACCAACTTACAGTGGCGGATTATCCTTAAGGCAAACTAGGCATGTGCCTAGGGGCGCGAGGGTACAAAGGGGCGCGCGGGCGGAATTGTAAAATAAAGAAAAAATATACAATATACTTGGTTGGTCGTTACTCGTGTTGTGTTGCAGTGGCTTGAGTGGGGTAGGTATACAAATGAAGAGCCCGGAGAATGTGTTTGAATTCCCTTGTAATCGTCTCGTCAGTTACACAACCCAAGGTACACAATTTAACGAAAATTTAAAAAAATAGAAGGCACAGAACTAGGACTATTTAACAACAGTTACAATTACAATGTAAACGCCGTACGGTCGAAACAAGTAATTGAAAATTTAACCCTATATCAGTGTTTAAATAAATAATTTGTAACTTGATTTCTTTTTATTTACCAAGTATTAATAAATTCTTAAAATTCATAAAAGTGCCAGACAATTCACGACGACGTTCGTTTCCCAAATTTGCCCGACCGAGAAAGAAATCCGGGACCTTCCGCGCTTACGGCAGACACCTAGGCCACTATCTATACTATCGAGGTCGGTTAGTTATATAAATCAAATATTAGATACACTGATTTAATTCATTTTTTATCCTGTTCAATAATTTAATTCATACGAGTGGCGTGTAAAGCCAGATATTATTATATAGGGAATTTCATAATTTTCTGGTTTACATGCTAGTCGTACCTTAAAGCTTAAAAATATTGTAAACCGAAATCGTAAGATCTGTCCGACAATATCGATCTCATGTAAACTCATGCTCCTTTTTCCTTGGCCCCCATCTCACCGCGTTTTCCTAAGGAGCGGTACATCGGTTTCGGGTTTCGGTCAAACTATAGTACGAATTATTTTTAATCCCCGACGCAAAAAGAGGGGTGTTATAAGTTTGACCGCTATGTGTGTCTGTCTGTCTGTGTGTGTGTCTGTCTGTGGCACCGTAGCTCTTAAACGGGTGAACCGATTTGAGTGCGGTTTTTTTTTATTTGAAAGTTGGTTTTCTAGCAAGTGATCTTAGACATGTTTTATTAAAATCGGTTCAGCCATTTCAAGGTTATCAGCTGTTTTGTTAGCTGCGGTAGGGTTCTTAGACGCATAATGTGTATTACTTTACTTTAAAACATACGTGTGAAATAAAATTTTAAACACTCATGTATGCTATATATGCTATGCAAGATTATGAAATTCTTGGTCTGATGCTGCAGCCAGGATAACTAGTGCACTAGTACACTCTTGAAAAAATAATAGCAGATATGTCGTGTTTGGATTCGTTTTGATCAGTATTTGATTCTACATGCAATTCAATGGTGGTGACATGATGAGCTGATGCTGCAGCCAGGATATCCAACACACTAGTACACTCTTGAAAAAATAATAGCAGATAGGTATATTATGTCGTGTTTGGATTCGTTTTGATCAGTATTTGATTGCCAAAAGTTTAAATTTTTTAACTTAATACTAAGTTTAAAGATTTAAATAAAAATTAAATTAAAAATTTAAAAAACCCCCGACGCAAATAAAAAACGAACTTTTAAAAAGTCAAAAATAATAGTATCGTTGAGCCATCAAATTCGATTGAGTAACACCTATATATTTTAATTACAGAAATTGATGGATGGCACGATAAGGTTTGCTCGTTGAAATGGCGATATAATATCACGTCGGGGTACCGCTAAGTAAATTAGCTAGCTACTAAATTAATAGATGGTCAATTAAATGAAGGGTCTGACTTACTTTAGCGGTACCCCGACGCGATATTATATCGCCATTTCAACGAGCAAACCTTATCGTGCCATCCATCAATTTCTGTAATTAAAATATATAGGTGTTACTCAATCGAATTTGATGGCTCAACGATACTATTATTTTTGACTTTTTAAAAGTTGTTTTTTTTTTGCGTCGGGGGTTTTTTAAATTTTTAATTTAATTAATATAGGGGCGCCGATGAGATGCTTGCCTACGGCGCTCTGAACGTTTAATCCGCCTCTGCCAACTTAGCTTGTAGTATCACAATGTACTATCATTGTATTAGATACCTACCTAAAGTATTTCTTTTTTCTCGCAAGTGTGTTGAAAAAATCGTATGAAACGCGTGTGCATTAATCATTGCACTCTCGGCTCATTTATCGCGCTCGCCTGCGGCTCGCGCGTATAATACCGCTTCTAGTGTAGGTAATGACCATCATAGCACACTTGTATCACAATGTAGGTACTATTACGGAACGAAATAGCAATGTTATGTTAAAACATCTATCACTCGAAACTTCTATGAACTATTTTCGTACAATTGAAATTGGGATAAAAAAATTCATAGGTAGTAGGTACTTAATAAGTTACTCGCCAAATCACTATGTGAGGGTGAATTTAATGGTAGCATTTTTCATAGTTATAGTTCATTCCATTATTGCAACACCAATGTTAGGTAGGTACTCGTTAAAGTGGGCCAAATCATTGCAACCGAGGAAAACCACCACGCGTTCTATATTTAGGTACACCTTCAATAAAATTGTGAGAGCATTCTCCAAACCAGAAACGCGTAAGAAACTATTTGTAATTACCTACCTAATCGAATGTACTCCTCAGCACAAGCATTGTAAGTACTTCATTTCTTATGTACCCCTTAGATAAAGAGATTTGAAGTACTTGTAGGTGGCCGGTAGCCGAGCCAGCCTGACGTTTTCAGCCCGGCCCCATCATCCGTACCACGACAACTAGGTACAAAACGTACCGAGAATGTGTTGCTGCAGAAGGAATGTAGGTACCTACCTACATAGTGCTTATTTAAATGCAAATACCTAGGTACCTACCTACCTACCTAATATTTTTGGAGGTATTAAAGTGGATAGGTGGCCGGGCTAAAATCTACATCGACAGCTCTAAACAGGAAAACCTTAAAAGCTATAAATCCCTGTCCTAGGTACAAACAGTCTGCGGCAACATTTAAATTATTTAAACTAAACTGTCTACTGTCTAACAGTCGCTAACACATGGCCGCTTATATAGGTATATATTTAAATTACTACAAAAAGGTTCTATACAGAAGTAGGTATCTACATTGATTCAGTTCGGAGTCCTGTGTCTATTGACCTTTTATTTAAGACTAGCTGTGTCCTCACGGCTCCGCCCGTAGCCTATGTTACTCAGTGATAATGTAGCTTTCTAACGGCAAAATAATTTTTGAAATCGGTCCAGTAGTTTGTAAGTTTATTCGTTACATACAAAAATACAAATCTTCCGTCTTTATAATATTAGTATAGACTAGCTGTTTCCTCACGGCTCCGACCGCGTAAGAAATTTTATTCCAATAATAAATATAGCCTATGTTACGTTACTCAGTGATAATGTAGCTTTCTAACGATTAATTAATTTTTGAAATCTTTCCAGTAGTTTTTAGGTAAGTTTATTCATTAGGTACACACAAAAATACAAATCTATCCTCTTTATAATATTAGTATAGATAACAATCTTTATTATAGTGTAGGGATTTAAAGGTTACATAAACATGAAAATAAAATAAAATTTTGTTATATTTTGTGAACACGAAGCTCGACCTTTGATCTGGTGAAAGTTACACGGGGGTATTACCTATCTTTTTACAACGAAATCGAAATACTACACACCTACCGCAATATTTCTTTGTAAACAATATTTTTTGTTTTTCCTCCGGGAGTTAGAATCACCAGGCTACTCTGTGCGCTTACTCTGGAGCATGCCACATACAACTGGCCGTGAGAGAAGCAGCTTTCCCTCAAGTCTATTCCCGCTGCCTTAAGAGTTTGACCTTGAGATTTGTTTATAGTTATTGCGAAGCAAACTTTGATGGGAAACTGCACTCTCTTGAATTCGAAGAGGTAATTTGAGGTGTTAGGGGAATCCTAGGAATAAATACAGACTCTCCTCGAGAACAACCGGTCAGTATAGTTGCCTCGATTACTTACATTGCGATGCAATGTTTTCACTTGCAATCTGGTGCCATTGCATAATTTTGGTGGATTTAATTTATGGTAAGGCCCAGTTTTGTCACTGAAGGCCACAAATGAGACCGTTTCACGCACACTTTAACTTCGTCCGCTCGCGTTCCTCTGGGCACTACTGGTAAAGTCTGCCGGAAATCGCCTGCTAACAATACAGTAACTCCTCCCATTGACAATAATTATTATTCCTAATATCTTGTAAAGATCTATTAAGGGCTTCGAAACCCCCTTTATGAGCCATAATACTCTCATCCCAAACAATTAATTTCGTTTTGCGGAGTACTTCTGCCATATTACTTTGTTTGGGTATATTGCAGAGTGGGGTTTCGGATCGATGTAAATATTCTTTTATATTTGTATTTTACATGTTTTTTTTAATATGGAATGATTCGTATAAGTAATTGATAACCAAAATGTTCTAGTCCTTACCAACTATCGATATCAACTTTGAAGCAAATCACCGCCAGAATAACTTTCTACCCCTTTTTAACCCCGTTAGGGGATGAATTTCAATAAAATACGAAACACGTCTTCCATCAATTCTGTTAAAAAAGGTTTATGCAGAATTTGAAGTAGATTGGACCAAGGAATCACGTTGGCCCATACAAGCTTTGCCCCCCTTTTTCACCCCCTTAGAGGTAGTTTCGGAAAATTTAATAATATCGCTTTACAATACTTCATTCCAAACTGTAAAGTATGAGCATCATGCAGCTATTAGTGATACGCTTATAATCATATCATATTACTGCCTATTGTCTGGTAATATGAGTCTGTCATGCTCACTTAAATGTCTTGCTGATGGTGGCGTTGTTTATCCGGTCGTTGAGTTCCCTATAATATGGTTCAGCTGACCGATGCGGATGTGCACGTCATGCTCGTGAACGGGTGCCGTCTGTCGGGACTGGTCAGCTCTTAACTGCTATGGCAATCATAGAAGGCATATTTTTCTATTTGTTACTCTTATGTGAGTTTATTTGTTACATTAACCTGCATTATTCTCATTCTATTTCTCACACTACTGTAATGGAATTGTAATGAACTACTATTTTAAAAAGAGTATTCATGGAGTTTCTTGCCGGCTCTTCTCCATAGAACCTACCCTTTGGAACCGTGCACCTAGTCGTGACGTTTTAAAAGTGCCTGAAATCTGGTCTATTTGAAATAAAAAACTTTGACTTTGACTTTGACTTTGATCCTTTCTCTTATGTCATACAAAGAACACACCCTCCAAGTTTCAGATCTCTACGATCAGCGGTTTAGACTGTGCGCTGATCCGTCAGTCAGTCATTCAGGACAAAGCATTTTATATGTATAGATAGAAGATAGAAGACGATTAAAATCTAAAATTATAGTTCCTATTGGTCGAGTGACCATCAGTCACGTGCTAATTGAGATCGCATATTTTTGTATGGGCCTTGGTCCAAGTGGCTTCGGCAGATGATACCTACACTATATAAAGTAGGTACCTACCTATTCAATATTTAATTAGAGTCTTATATTTTAAAGCCTATGAAAATCGCACCATGGAAAAAGTTATTGAAGTATTTACAAAAGCTATTAGCCCTACGTCTTATTTTTAACTAAAACTTAGTCTTAAACCAAATTAGTTTTTACAGAACCTAGTTAGTACCTATTGACGAGTATCTATTAAAATATACCATAATTATACGCAGGAGCAGTTAATATTACAAAATTAAAATACAGAATTAGTTACTTGTGGAGGAATCGGAGTAGGTGTGGTGTTTCTACAAATAAAGGGAGGATCTTCCAACCAGGCGGCTCTTATGTCTGGCGGGTTACTGCCAAACGGTTGATGTTGTGAAGTTGTAACTATCTAGGTATATGCGTGTCACATTTGAATAGTCCGATGCTGGATTCTGTGACGTCATCTTTAAGAGTTGTCGTTATTGTCGCTGTAGTCCGCTACGCAATCGACATGCTGCGTAGGTAGTTTGCAGGTGGCGTTTGTAGAAACAGTAAGCAATCAAACAGTATTCACTAAAACGGCAGTATTCATGAGTTTCACAAAAAACAAACAGTCCCAGCAAACAAATATAAGAGACTGAAGAAGACGTGCATAACCAGTGAACTTTCCTTCTTCAGAAGAAGCGTAGTTCGCGCTGGTTCTACCCGTGAGATCTATGCCCCTCCCTCAGGCCCCACTGTCCCCTTTAGCACCTTGCTTTAATCGTGAATTCGTGATGAGTCTGGAGCGTCTACCACGTGTTTAAACTGCTCTGGCTCAGACGCGTGCAAACTAACAATATTATAATATAAAAAGTGTGTTTATGTACATACCTATCTATATAAATAATTTAATATTTTATTTTAGGCAATAACTTTTTTCTCCCAGGATAGATTTTAAGCACCCATAGAAAAAAAGCAAGCATCCCTTTTTAATGAGCTAAAACAAAATAAGTGTCATCATCCGACGCCACTTGGACCGCCCCACTCCGATCTCGTTTGGACACGATCTGTCAAAGTGAGTTCCTTATAGGTATTGTAGTCACGGTCCACTGGTTACACTTTGCCAAGTTATATCGAATTAGGTATCAATATATAAATATAATTTATGAACAGGATAAGTATAGAATAGAATTTTATGAACAGGTTTTATGTAAAACGGGACTGATAGAACGGAAGAGGTGTTTATTTATTTATTTATACTTTCGTACAAAATTTGTACAAAGGCGGACTTAATGCCTTAGGCATTTTCTACCAGTCGACCTGAGGGTGGTGCAGACAAAAAAACATGGTAGGTGCTCTAAGTAGCGTTGTGTATGTGAGCCAATACCATATTAAAAATAAACAAAGATTACCTACTGTAAAACATTTTTGAAAAATAATATTTACTTACACTTATAAATTATACTAATATATTAAATAAACATAACATACCTACATAAATAATTATATATTAACAATCAATACCTACATACATACATATAGGTATATACATAGTATTATATAATACCTACAAAAATATAGTAAAGAATAAATCAGTGCTAACTAAGATGATGCTGCCAATTTCTTGTGGAGATGTTCACGTTATTTAATTTTGACGGAATAGCGACTGTTGGCCATCCTGATTTTTAAGGGAAGCGCGTTCCAGAGAAGAATAGACTGGACAAAAAAAGAAGAGTGTATAAAGTCAGAGCGGTGAGAGCGATATTGTAAAAGACGATGATTCGAGAAGCGAAGATTTCGGTTGTGATTAGAGCATATATACTGAAAATGTGGGGTAAGATAAGTAGGGGCATACCTAACAATCATTAATGTCCTTAATTTTAAAAGCAGCATCTCATCTCGCGCAACTTAAAGCCACGGGGCCGGGCCAGCCTAATTTAGGTACATTCAATATCCATTATTTAAGAGAAGAAAGCCTACATGTGAGCCCTTTGTGGCTCCTAACACTATTTTAAATCGATCCGCTATTAAGGGCAACGGATAAGTCTGACAGCCGGTTTTTGAGTTGAAAATTCTAAGTTAAAAGCAGAACGTACTTAAGTAACACTTGAGCATGGATTTGCTTATCTTATAATTCTCAATTCAGAAATAGGCTATGAAATTCTTAAAAAACTCGAGGTGGGTAGGAGTCGCCTCGCACTCCTGCCGCTGTTCTTTAAACGTGAAATGTCATACAAATGTGAGCATACATGCGTGCTTCGCTATGAGCAGTCTGGAGCGGGTGATAGATACCTACTACATTTACATCTCTCCGTATTTACTAAAAGGGTTTATTTGGTCGATTTCGGCTCCGGTTTCGTGATGAAACTCTCGACTTTTTCCTCAGCATGTTGGTGAATTCACTATTGTGACAGCTGCTGTTAGCCCAGCTAGACAGTCCATTTAATTCCAATAAAACGGCTTATGAATTGTTATTATTATCTTTTGTAGTTGTAGAAATATTTCATTTTAGTCCAAACAAGTCACAATAAACTTTGTGGAAGGGTTTGCTGAGGTCGGTGTAAATTAGGTATATCAACTTGTTTATGATTGTCAATAGCCTCCATATACCTACCTCTCTTAGCCTTTTCCCAATTATCTTGGGGTCAGCTTCCAGTCTAACCAGATGCGGCTGAATACCAGTATTTTACACGGAGCGATTGCCATTAGACCTCCGCAACCCAGTAACTGGGCAATGCCGATATCCTAAGGTTAAACCATATACCTACCTATTTTTTTAATTCTTTATTTGGTGACGCTTGACCCTGACCTGACGGTAAGCGCAGACAGGGTCTAAGATGGAGCGCACGCATCCAAGGAACAGAGATATACAGGGATTCCTCTATACCCCTCTGGCTCTCACATACACACGACCGAACACAGTAATCCGCTTGGCGCCGGACTTTAATGTAAGGGCGGTAGCTAGCCAGGCGGACCGTATAGATCCTACCACCAAGCGTGCTGGGTTTTGTTGAATCTTACAAGACGCGTCTATTCCCAGCGTACGGTGAGGAAGATTTATATTGTAACCCGTCCCCACACGGGGTAAACAAAACTAGTTATTCTATTACAAAATTAGTTGCGGTTGATCAGGCCTTTCAAAACCATGACGGTTATCAAACAGTTACGTAGGTAAGTAGCTATATATTGATAATAAGTATGATTTTTAATAAAAGGACAACCAACTGATTCAACTAACCTATATTGGCATTTTAGAGAGAAGAGATACTTATTGAGTGGGATTATTGAAATTATCGTTTTTTGTATTAATAAACTTTAATACGTTTCACCTGTATTGAGATTCGGATCTGATATTCGTAAGGAAAGAAAATGCTTATTGTGTTCTTTTGTTTCTTGCTCTAATTGCATCCAATTGGAAAACTCATACCTACAACAACAGTAGAAATCAATAAGGCGCACGGTCCGCACACCTACACTTTTGTCAACTTTTATATCACTGTTTTTGAAGCAATAACATTTTCAGTCTAGTCTTTTGATAAGAGATCAAAACTTCGAACTAATCACCGGTGTTAGTATCGGTATCCTTATCCAGACGTGAGAAGCAGGTGGCAAGAAGCAGCAGTGATGGTGCTTAGTGCACTCACAGCAATGGTCCACGGTCACAAGTGTCACAACACTAGCATATATCACAGCGGTTCACAGCACTCGCGGCGACGTCGGCGGCGCGCAGTGTTCGCGCGGCTGTACGTGCGGGACAGCGCGGCGCACATCACTGGCCCGCGCGGCGCTCGCACCCGCGCCCGCGCCGCGGCCCCGCCCACGCGCCGCCTTTAATCACAGCGTCACGTAGGCACCGCCCCCGCCCGCCACGCCCTCCGCATGCGTTTTTATTTTTTATGACGCGCCCCGCCGGACTGGATTCTGTGAATCTATGTGACCTGTATCTTGATCATGTGTTTATAGGACCTATCTAAAGTTTTCGATCGATAATCATCGATGTTAAAGATGCACTATGTATGTACCTACCTATATCTTAAGCCGAGTCTACTGCAACCATATTTTTATTAGAAATAGCCCCTAACATGTTAATCTAGGAGTAAAGTTAGGACTTAATTTCGAAAAAATCCCTATTGTACCTACTTACTTAACTGGTTATAAATATGTTTTTTTTTATTCTTGCCACACACTAGGATTTTCTTCTGTAAGTATCGTGGGTGCGTTTACAGACACAAATCTTCACATGCACAAACGCCCAGACCCGGAACAACTATCTGTAGGCCATACCTACAAATATTTGTTCCGTGCGGGAATGGAACCCACGACCCGTAGCGTGAAGCCAATCGCTCAGCCACTGCAGCAAACGTGTCGTGTTGCTTTATTTTTCGCTTTCGAGCTTAATTGTTGCCAATTTTACTGTTAACCGAGTCATGTAATAACTTTCTCCCTTAGATAAACGTAGGTAGGTACCTACTTACCTAAGCAGGCTGTTTTACCATTATTTTAGTTGGGATAGTTTTGGAAATAAATAAGTTTAAAAAACTACAATCACGCAGAAGTAGGTATGATTGACCGTAAAATAAAACATTTGATCTGATATAAATAAATTCTACTCACTTTAATTAAAAAAACCGGCCAAGTGCGAGTCGGACTCGCGCACCGAGGGTTCCGTACACACTTGAAGGTATGTACCTAAATATTACTTTTTTGTGATGTAACTACAAATTTCCGGTGTACCTACGGATTTTTCCCTTTACTTGTGCTATAAGACATTTTGCCAAATTTCATGATTCATGGTCAACGGGAAGTAACCCTATAGGTTTTGATTCCCTTGCGAGTGTCAAAATATGCGGCGTAAACGGCCGTATCTTTTGATTACGTTGACTTAGAAGTTTGATTTTTCACAGCTGCAAGGGATTACAGACCTGAGTATTTTAACACGATAATTTAGCCCTCACCAAGCTGTCTCCCTCCCAGTCCTCCCGCCAGCAACGCACTAAGCCAAGGTCCGAGTCCCATAAGGGGTCACCGTTAGTGCTGTTGTTGCTGGTAAGTAGTCATGATGTTAGTAGTAGTAGTATTAGTTAGCTTAGGTTAAGTATTTTACTCGTCCCCATTGGTTGGAGACCCTTCAGGTCTCGCCAATAACTGCCTGGTTAGGTAGGTACGTGGAAACGGTCCGCAAGACCATCTACAAGCAGTCGATTAGAAGAAAAGAAACCTGAGTAGGCTAGGTATTTGATATTAATTTCCACTTGATGCCTCCACGAGTTCCTGAAAAAAAGGGTGTTGACAGACAAACAGACGGACGACGAAGTGATCCTATAAAGGTTCCTATCTTCCTTTTGAGGTACGGAACCTTAAAAATTACACGAAAAAGCGTGGGGGGTGCTGTTTGCGGTAGGTAGGTACTAACTAAAACATTTTTACCAGGTGGCAGTTAATGAAAAGTTAAAACGATTAGGTATAATTTATAATTCTTAAAGCAGAAAATACACAGATTTTTTTTAAATTTTATAAATAATTTTCAATTTTTTTTTGTTTTATTTTACAAACAATCATTTTTATTTAGGTACCTACTTTTACATGATTTTTAATTTTTTAAACGATAATTTTTCACCTTTTAGTCTGGCGTCATTATCGTTAGAGACGGGAAAAGTGATTATTTCATTAAGGTTCCTTTGCATTCAATCGAAAGATCTCATCAAATCAAATCCAAAACAAACTCGATATTTCTACTACTTAGTTGGTAATCGTCAGGGGTTCCTGTAGGTATGTCGGACCTCGTGCTATCACGGGACACTAAAAAATTTAAAATAAAATAATTAATTTAAAAAATCTAAAACCTGACTGCAAAAAAATAATTTAAAAGTAATACACTAAAAAGACCGAAACAAGATTGAGAATAGAAAACAAAACGAAGTAAACTCTACTTCGGTTTAATAGACTATATAGGTAGGTAGGTACCTACCTATTATAAGCTGAAAGCCTAAGTTAAATAGCTGTATTAAGTTTAGAAGCAGGCGGGACCCAATTGCAAATTATAAACCGAAAGAAAATTAATGGGTTCCGCTTGCTACTAAACCACAACATAGATAGGTAGGTACAGAAGTCAATCTATACAAGTGCGCTCGAGCAACGCACACATAGACACTGCTCACGGAAACGATATGTCGGACTGTTTGGGACAAGAGTGCGAGTGAGTGCGAGCGCGAGTGCCATGCGCTTGAGAGAGATAGATATATAGTTAGAGCGACCGCCGAGCGTAGGTATGAAAAGTGAAGTACTTCTGTACCTATCTGTTTTGTGGCTAAACTTAATGCGGGTATTTAATTTAGGCTTTCAGCTAATAATATACTTTTCACTTCAGTAACTCAAACATGTAGGTTTTGCTGCCTGAAATCAGTGAGCAAAATGCGATTTTGCTCACTGAGTGAGACCAAGTAACTTTTTCATTTTATTTTCAGAAAGCTGAGAATATGTTATTCAGCCTTGAGTTAATCATACAATTCGAAACATTCACACTCTATCTCTTTCCTGCCATTAGAAAGAGAGAGAGACAAAGACCAGCCCTTTCGAAGTTCCGATTTTGAATTCGACCTCAAAGACAAACACGTTCGGAATTTCGTACCTACTAACTAAAGAAATTTTGCAAAAAGATAATTATGTCTTTTAATGTAATTTATAGAATTTTTAACTTATTGTTGTATTTAAACGAAAATAAGTATTTGCTGCAAATAAAACTGATATTTATCCTGTAAATATTTATTTCTAGTTTCAATAATGTTACGTAATATATTTTGAATAATAAAATATCATGGGTGCTATTTCCGAACACGCCTTAATTTAAATAAAAGAGCGGGAATAAAATATCGTGGCTGGCGTAAAGAGTTGAATAAGTTAAAAAATATTACAATAATCGTAAAATATGAGTGAAAATAGCGACGAGAACAGTATTTTAACACCGGAAAAGTTAAAACAACAAGTTATTAATGCAGAATTAAGTTTCCATACCATAAGAAAGCATACCATGTCTTCAATGAATGGAGACTTACAAAGGGCGCAAGCAGTTTTTCGGAGACGGTGTTGCTATCTTATTTTTTAGATTTATCACAGACGAGGCGATCATCTACAATGTGGAGTATTTACTCAATGTTGAAAGCTACTTTAAAAACAAAACAACGTGCATATTTTGACACGTTTGGTGCAGTGGCTAAGCGATTGGCTTCTGCGCTGCGGGTCATGGGTTCGATTCCCACACGGAACAAATATTTGTATGGCCTACAGATAGTTGTTCCGGGTCTGGGTGTTTGTGCATGTGAAGATTTGTGTCTGTAAACGCACCCACGATACAGGAGAAATCCTAGTGTGGGGCAACGTTTTTTTTATAAAAAATAAAAATATTGAAACATACGCAAAACTATTAAAATTTCAAAAAAATTGAAAGTAGATATTAATTTAAATTAGATTATAAATTTTTACATTATTTTGATTCACAATAAATAGTTATTTCAATATATTCCTGTTTATTACTTTATCTCCTAAAGTGTTCTTGCTGCTGAAGTGAAAAGTTATGTGTGTTACACGAGAGCAAAGTTTTTGCATCTCGTGCCTTTGAATCCCTCGCCACACTCAGGATTCAAAATCAGCACTCGCAGTAAAAAACGACTTTGCTCTCTTGTTGCACAAATAACTAGGTATAGTCTGTTAAATCGAAGTAGAGTTTACTTCGTTTTGTTTTCTATTCTCAATCTTGTTTCGGTCTTTTTAGTGTATTACTTTTAAATTATTATTTTTGCAGTCGGGTTTTTGATTTTTTATATTAATTATTTTATTCACAAATACTTAACAAAATAACCAACTTAGCTTGTTAGTATCATAGGTAATGCAGTATGTAACGCTCCCTCATCGTGCTCGCCTGCGGCTCGCGCGTATAATACCGCCTCGAGTGTCATGACTAGACATCGGATTATATGCATTTGCATGTTTGCATATGCAAATGCATATAATTCTATTTTTATAGCGTTATTGCATATGTTGGTACTTTTTCATTGACAGTGCTTATTTCAGTAGTTATACGTGTTAGGCGTGTTGTACCTATTACCTATGTCGTCGACATGTCCACCTCGCACAAACTCAGCGAGCGCACTGAATCCTATCTACTCAGTTTTACCAGATGGCGAATTTTTTTCTCGTACCAGGCCTGCCAAATGACTCGTACTTTCAATACATAATCTCGTATGATCTCTTTTTATCCTTAATTTACGCCATTTACTATTACTAGCTAGCCTGGGGTAGGTATATTCGTTAAGCTAGAGGCCGCCAAACGAAAAAAAAAAGAAGATAAGTTTTACATTTTAACACTTTTTTTAAAACAGTCATCAGTGGTAGGTACCTACATTAAGTGGCCCGCGGCTTAGTAGGTAGGTACCTACCCCCTTTCCGACTAACCTTGTAGATATAATGCGAAAATAAACATGGTTTTTTGATTGTGCATAATTCGCCCTTTTTTAGTGCATATTTTCATGCTTTTTTTTGCATTTTGATTGTGCATATAATCCGATGTCTAGTCATGACCCACATAGCACACGTAGGTATCATAATGCACTATTTAAGAATTGTTTAACGTGAACTTGGATGATTTCCGGATACATTTAATTAATATTTAATCATTGTTTTCATTCTTGAACATTTGAATACGCGAAAAGCCTCGATAAAGTATCAGTTACACGTTAATATGGAAATCAAAGCCATTCAATTTGATAGTTTAAAGTTAAAATATCGTCTAATAACGAAAACAAGGTATTTTTCATAAAACTATAAAAATTGTAATATCTCGAAATCTCCTGAAGTTCGGCTAGGTTATATGGGCTGCTAATTTGTTACGTCGAATTCGAGTTAATAAAAAATCCCCTGGGTTTATAAATTTGAAACTTGGGTCAAATTTTAAATATTTATTTACTGATTTTAACACGCTTATATTAGCTTCACCTGTAACTAAGATCTGGAAAAAAACTTGGATATCGATTACACCCGCTTTTTAACTCCAGCATCGATGTGCAACTTTGCGGATATGCTTATGTAGGTACCTACCCACCTTCCGGCTCCATCGTGAGACATTATTGCCACCATAGGTACCTACTTTTTGAATAAATCTCAAAAAACAGATCAAACGAGTCCAATCTCAATACCTTTGTCTACAAGTAATCGTCAGAGGTTCTGAACCCACCTTCCGGCTCCATCATGAGACCCTTACCGTCATAGGTTTTGAATACTTAAATCCCATCAAAACATTCAAGCTTCATTATAACGTCAGCTCGATGGTACCAGATTAGTGTAGGTATTGTCATCATAACTACCTACATGGCCCATTTTTACGCTATCAAAAACTTTTTAAATCAATTTATTATTCCTTATTAAATTTAAACATATAATAAACATATATTTTTGTAATCCCCTTTTAATTTCCTTTATTTTAATACCCTACTCGATAGGTTTGGCTATTTTTTTTTTATTAACGTATTACTATTTCAAGCCAAAAATCCGCCATGTTGCTTTTTTTTTCAAACACCTATTTAAGGACACGGGTTCTTACCACGAATATAACGATTTCTTAACTGTCGAAATCCATCCAGCCAATTGGAAGATAAGTAGATACGAGGTAATAAAGAAATTTACAATCATACAAGATACGCGCGAAAAACATAACCCTTCCTTGGCACTCGGGTAAAAATAGGGCGTGGATTTCTTTTTTATGGCCAAAAGGCAAACAACCTAATAATACAAAAATAGTGAATATTTTTGTGTTTATAACACAAATTAATTAATGTTGACTTGTTGACAAAAATAAATAATTTAATGAAATGAAAATATACAGGTAGGTATATATTTATGATATTTTTATTAGTCCACAGTTTATTTATTCGCTAAAAAAGCTTACTATTTTTTGGACATAAAAACGCTTTACCTACTAAGATTAAAAAAAATGTAAAGTAAAATGCACTAGTGCGGTAATGTAAAGTAAAACATACAAGTAGGTACGCGTGTTTAATAAGCTGCATTATGAACCTAAAAGCAGTGCAATAAGAACCACTTTATGAGCAAGTGAGTTGAAATAGTATATTATGATACCTACAAGTGTGCTATGTTGGTCATTACAGTCGAGGCAGTGATAAGCGGGCGAGCTGTAGGCGAGCGCGATAAGGGAGCCGAAAGTGTAATGATCAATCCACACGTGTTTCATACGACGTTTTTCAACACCTTGCGAGGAAAATAACAGACTTTAAATCTCTAATATAAAAGTATTTGTGAAAAATGGCGTGTGGATTTCTTTGTAAAAATATATCATTCTTCTGTGGTGCCTGTGGCCGAGTTAGCTATCCGCGCGCAGGTGAAAGACCACAGGAAAACAGTCTAAGATTTAAAAAAAACTGATTATTTTTGTGTTTATAACACAAATTAATTTAAAGCGAGGAATAAGGAAAACAGCCGTATGCAATGAATAGTAGAAAATAGGCGAGCGAAAGAAAAAGAGCGTGCAAAAAAAATGACTGAAAAAATATGACAGTACCAAATGTGATAACAGTGCTGCGAGGTGGCGCGACTCTAGCCCTAGGCCCTAAGCAACCTCCCTGGTCGCCCATCGTCACACATTAAACAATATAATTGTATGCGTCGCCTACATTAATTAATGTTAATTTGAGGACGAAAATAAATAATTTAATGAAATAAAATGTTTATTTATCATATTTTAATTAACACAGTTTATTTATTTAATTTTTATAATAAAAATGTTTACAATTTTTTTGGCATAAAAACACATTGCTAAAATTAAAAAAAAATTAAAGTAAAATTCGTACCTATATCATTATTATCCGTAGTAAAATGCACTAGTGTGTAATAAGCTACATTATGAACCTAAAAGCGGTGCAATAAGAGCCACTTTACGACAACGTGTGTTTAAAATCTTATTTATGACATTAAGTGTAAAAATACGAGAAAAGCTTCCTTATTTCATCAACATCCAATGAGCTATGAACGTTAAAAAAATATTTAGTATATCTACAAAAATGTTAAAATATACGGACATTAAGTGGAATACGACAACTGTTAGAAATTGAAAAAACATAACTGAAAATTGAATGAAGTACCTACATATTTACCTAATACCTAATACTTTTCTATTCGAGATTTTACTGTTACTTTGCATCTCTGCGCCCGATACGGGCCTTAATTATTCTGTATGATTGGTCGCTTATTGTAGGTAACTCTTTTATTATATTCCTCAACACTTCTACTGAGGCCGATTGCACCAGCGTGGAGTAGACTGTATTTAATGTGGCCCCAGACATATATGGGTCTGGTGGTGTCTTTCTAGTCATTTAGATGGCCTCGGCCTCGGAACTATCATAGAGAATTAAGGCTTGTATCGGGCGCAGAGGTGCAAAGTAACAATTAAATCTCGAATAGAAAAGTGTTATTAGGTAAACATGTACCTATTTAATTCAATTTTCCTTTATGTTTTTTCAATTCCACCTTTATCCGTATTTTTAAACATTTTAGAAGCATTACTAAATATTTTTTTAACATTCATAGCTCATTGGATAGCTGAAGAAATAAAGATGTTTTTCTCGTATTTTTACACTTAATGTCGTAATAAAATGTTGACATAATAATCATTGTTTAACGTATACCTGGATGATTTCCTAATACATTTAATTAATATTTAATAATTACTTTCAACTGGTTGGTATTCTAGTATATTTGAATACGTAGGTACGTGAAAAGCTTCGTTAAAGTATCAGCTACAAGTTAATATGAAAATTAAAGTTAAATACCATCTAATAACAAAATATGGGTATTTTTCAAAAAACTATAAAACTTGAAATTTCTCGCAATCTCCTGACTTTCGGCTAGGGTGTATGGGGTACTAATTTGTTGCATATAGGGCACACTATCACGCCTTAAAGGGAATACGAGTTCACCCTGTATAAACTGTACTTTACAACTCCTATTCAATACTTTAGGGGTTAACTTGAAAGAAAATCGATCTTAATGTGCATTTTTGGTATTAATACAAATACTCTCTAGCTCCTATCTTTAGCGGTTTAGGATGAGGTACCTACATAAGATGTAGTTTTTGCACCAAATGGTGTCAACTACAACAACTACTTGTAAAAGCAAACAAATAATGCGAATGATCGTAATTTCCATTGATCATCAATTCATCACTGAGAGTTAAGTTACAGACAGTATGGTATAGTCACCGTTGCATTGAAAAACCATTAATATACTAGTTGATAAACAAAGTACCTATTTAAGAGAAAAAATATAAAATTAAAGAAAAAAATTTAAAAAAACGTATTTCTATTTCATAGCCTCGAGTTATGTTTCGACGATCGGGAATTTAGTTATAAAAATTAGTACATTACTGCCGCGGTCTGTAATGACTGCGTTGCTGGCAGCACTGATGATGGCCGAGAGCGCAGTGTAGCGCAGCTCCAGGCCATCACAGCGTGGTCAGCATTGCAGCTCTTGATGGACAAGCTGGAATAAAGGCCGAGACCGAAGGTCGAGGCCTTTATAGCAAGGGCTGCAATGATGACCAAGCTTGAAGGCCGAGAGCGTAGCTAAACTAAGCTCGAGGCCATCATAGCGTGGCCAGCAGCGCAGTCATTGCGGACCAAGGCTTGTATAGTGCTTTACTCAAACAATGCGAGTAATTTAAATAAATCCAGATTAGTATAGTAAGAATTTATTTAAAGTAACGATTTGTTTCTTCTCCGGTCCGTAGTTATTTTTTTTAAATTAGTCTTTAATATTTGTACTACCTGTACAAATAAATACAGCCAAATTCTGAATAAAAACTTTTTGCACCAGATTATTTTTGAAACAAAACTCGACAATAATGGATTTCCAAAGGAAATTGCTGGTGGCTAAAACTCACCAGCAATGAAATTCCATACAACTTTGCTGGCGCCTATTCAAGAAGCGCGGAAAGGTCGTCTTTGCTCAAAGAAGGTTGTCAAAATAATGACCACTTTACAAGCATTTTTGAGTAATATTTATTTACTTATTACAAATTAATTTAATTACAGAAAAACAAGATATTATGTTGAAGACTTAGGTTGAACTAAAATAACAAACAATTATATTGAATAACATGATATTGATCTAATGCTAAGATGCATTATAGGTACCTAATACGTAGGTACGCTGGCGGCGACTGCATAGGTACTCAGCGTAAACGGTTGTTACGCTTTTTCTTTTTTTTCTTTGGAAAATCCTCCTTGATGTCCCTCGCCCGGGGAAGGCGAGGGCGTCTGCCGGACTCTTACCGGCTAAAAACCAACGGTGTCCCTCCTTCTGACCTAAGGCCGGGGTCACGGGATTCGCTATTGAATGCACCGCAACCCCGGCAGGTCTCGGTCCACCAGCTTCTTCTGGTGGACCTCTCCTGTGATGAGGCAATTACTCCCCTGCCCCGCTTCCTTCTGAGAGGCGCGCGCGGAACACGGCGCGCCATCCTCCCTGGGCCTGTTAGGTACTGGTCGGGCGACGGGTCCCCTAAACCGCCGCTCGCAGGCCACTCACTAGGGTGGCCGGAGATCGTCACTCGCCCTCCGGCGCCCGATGCGGCTAGCGCGAGAAGGGAGAGTGGAAGTGGCCTCCCTCTCCCTCTCCGCTTCCTCCTTGGCGACCATCACCTCCTCGCAAAAGGAAGCGACGGCCTCCCACGCAGTCTCTCTCCCCACCATGGACAGAACCACGGTCGGAAGCGAGAGGTTACTGCTGACCGCCGCGACTAGTTAGTAGTGCCGCGGCGTTGCGACCCCCAAGCTGGACACGCCTGCAAAGTGTGCAGTGCTGTGTCCTCGGGGCAGTCGCAGTGGTGACAACCGGGCGTCTGCTCCCGGCCTATACGACACAAGTACTTCATGAAACAGCCATGTCCCGAGAGTACCTGCGTCAGCCGGAAGCTGAGGGCGCCGTGACGCCTTTTCAGCCACTCCTCCATCACGGGTCTTACCGCCGCTATTGCGGCGTGCCCAAACGGTTGTTACGCTGAGTTAACTCTCGTAACGCTATAATTATAGTGTTTTAACTACATACAATATATATATATATATATATATATATCCTATATCTTCAGAACCAAATAAAAAGATAAGTAAAATTTAATTCAATAAGATTTTTGCGTCTGCGAGATTCGATTTCAATGCAAATTATTCGCAGTCTACCCTTCAGGCCACAAGCCTAGGCTACAGAACCAATTAGAACCTACGGTAAAATAGCCGTTAGCAATGTTAAAATCCGTTGCTTAGCAATGTCTGTTATTGATGTGAAACATCTAATGCGTCGGTACGGGTGTGAGTGCGTTGTTGGGTGGCGATGTTCGCGATGGCAAACACACGACGCCAAACCTTCGTAACGCGTCACCTCCCTTCGGTTTCAATCGGCCAGCTTTTTATTTTGCTATATTCATTGATTAAAATTGCTTGTCGGGTACATTCGAACAAAACAGGTCGTACCGTAATTTACAAGTGGAGCACTGTACAGGTATTCTTTGCTTTTAATTGTAGGTATTCATACAACCAGTACAGTCGTTGTTAGCCATTATTTTCAATAATTTATTTCCTAGATGTTAAGAAATTACAAAAAGACTATCAAACTGTAGGATGCGAACTCACGACACTCCGTGAACCACGTCATTCGAGCCGTTGCTTGCTTGGGCCAACTTGCCACTTGAAGGTTAAAATAATTTCGAAATAGAAGAACGTATTTTCCAAAGTTATTTTTACAAAATGAGTTTCGATGTTTCATATCTGCCAGGAGTCCCACGACGGCGTAATTTTTTTTCAATTTAACCGACTTCAAAAGGTACGAGTTTAGGTATCCATTCGTCTTTTTTATGTCTTCTTCGTTTCGTGTGGTTAGTGACTAACACCAGGTGTCACAGTTTATGCCGCCCATGGGCCTCTGACTTGGCTTCACATGCCGTCGAGACATATCTCTCAGGCATCCCGGTTTCCTCACGATGTTTTCCTTCACCGTTTTTAAGTAAGTGATAGGTACCTACTTACAATACGCACATGAATCCGAAAAGCAGAGATGCGCGCCTTGGGTTAGAATTGGAGACCTATGACTTGGTAGTCCGACGGTCACACCACTAGGGCCTAAAAAACAGCAGACGATTTACAGCAGTGATAGCCTAGTGGCTAGACTATCACTGCTGTCAATTGTCTGCTGTTTTTTTTATGTAGGTATGTTCGGGCAAAGGTAACTCCTACATATTATGTACCGATTTGGATGATTCTTTATCGTTTGAAATGTTTTCTCCCGCGATGGTAGAGTTCTTAAAAGAATAAAATAATTACCATAAATAAAATTTACAGTTTCAGAAGTCAGTTCTAATCCACACTGAACCAAATGGAAGGCACCGACTCGCTATTTCATTCGTTTTTTGAAGTCGGTTTTATTTTCTCAATATTAAAATCCGTTGCTTAACAATATCACTGCTATTTTTCCTTATTTAGTTTTTCTTCAAATTCATCATGACCTCTGCTTTGTATGGGTCTGTAAACAATAGAGCGCTCAAACTGTATCTATCTCAAAACCTACTCAACCAATCGAGATAAAAGTAGGTAGGTACCTACCTCTGATTTTAAGTTAGGCTATTACCTATAGGTAACAGTAAAAGTTTCACTGGAATCGGTTCTGGCGTGATGCGGTAACAAACAAACAAACACACACAGACATTAATTCTAATAATGTTATATTCTTGTTTATTTCTTGTACCCCTTTTTTTATCATTCTAAAATCCTCATGGATGTCCCTCGCCTGGGGAAGTCGAGGGGGTCTGGCAGACTCTTACCGGCTAAAAACCAACGGTGTTCCTCCTCCTGAACGTTCGGCTGGGGTCGCGGGATTCGCAAAAGCATGCACCGCAACCCCGACAGGTTCCGGTCCGCCAGCCACTGGTGGACCTCTCCTCTGTGAGGCCTTGCACCACATCCTGAGAAGTGCGCACGAAACACTGCGCACCGCCTTCTCGGACCTGTTACTGGTCGGGCAGTGGGCATTTCTAGTACCCCTGCCCTAGCCGATTTTATTACAGCATAACCGGACACATAGTTCAAGACTGCCTCGTTGGTCTAGTGGTGGCCAGCGCAACTGTTGATCGTGAGGTCCTGGGTTCGATACCCAGGTCGAGTAAAATGTTATTGGGTTTTTCCGTGTAGAATACCTCAGTAGCAGCCCGTAGTTTGGATTTGTGCCCGCTTGATGGCACTAGGCTCGCTCCCTATTAGGGAACGTACCCATACTACGTGACCCGTTCAGGCGGGGAGGGGGGTCTTCAAGATACCACGCTTGGTCACAGGGGCGGGGGGGGGCTTATGTTTTCGTCACGTAGTCAATAGTGTCGATTCTGTTGCGCACTTTGACAGAACTAAACTAAGGGTGTTTGTCTCTTTCTGTTTCAATGGAAAAAGAAAGTGACAGTTGCGTTTAGTCTAGTTTAGTACTGTCAAAATGTGCTACAGAATCGACACCTTTTTAAACTCACACGTGGCAACACTGACGCACATATGAGCCAAATATTTGTATGGCCTACAGATAGTTGTTCCGGGTCTAGGTGTTTGTGCATGTGAAGATTTGTGTTTGTATACGCACCCACGATACAGGAGAAATCCTAGTGTGGGGCAACGTTTTAAAAAAAAGAATTATGAACCAAATTATTATTATTTTAACTTTTAACATTAGTAGATCTGCTGTAGGTATTTTCACGCCGTCTAGTGGACACCGCATTTAAATAAATACAGTGTATAGAGACAGTTTTTTTTGGCAAAACTAAACAAAATTTCGTACTATAATGAACGCTACTTAATGAAAATTATCATAAATTATTAATGCGATGCGATGGACCAACATACACAGCAGTGAGCAGGGTGTTCGCAGTGTCGGCCTTACCATAAAGGTAAGTACTTATTATTCAGCTAAATGTAACTGGGTATGCGATAGTGTAGTTTTAATGTTATTGATGTGACATTTAAATTGTTTAATTTATCGTCAAAATTGAGTTCTTTACCAACCGATTAATATTTGGCAATTGTTACATTTGGTCTCATAACGATCACGACATTAATTAAAATAGGTCGAATTTACTGTTATCGCACCCCGACTTCACGCGTGATCAGACTCTGTCCTACCCCTAGTGTTATAGCCAGAAGCTCGCGAAGTTGATCCTGTGTGGCGAGCGAAGCGATTCGGCGGCCTTCCGAATTTACCGGTCGTCGAGTGTGCAAGAAAGCGGAGGGGCGACAAAGCGAGTCTTCATAGCTGAGCACACTCGGAAATACTTGCATGCTTGCATTATGCTATATATTATATCATCTTATCTGTGATGATGCTGAGACATTGGTTCAGTAACAATATCGATAGTATTGGAAAACAATAGATACTATCGACAGTATCGATCGAAAAAAAATACTGAATAACTTAATACTATTGATGCAAAGCAATAGTAAGATATAGAGATAATAAGATAGTATCGCTACTATAGATAGTTTTGCCCTTCCTATGGTTGAAGAAAGGGCTCTAATGTGGTTCTAATGTGCAATAACAAGAAATTACTGGATAATAACATTATTTTTAATATATCTTGTAACTAGTAATGATGACTAAAATACGGATGTAATACTGTCGAATTTTGTTCAACTATCGATAGAATAAAACAATCGATAGTAGTGATAATGTCGACTGTGATTGTACCGATCAATACTAATGTTAGTATCAGAACTCAAAAGTATCGATACCATTGCTCTTCATCAATAGTATTACTTCCTTGATTTTTTCGATCGATACTGTTAGTAGTTTTCGAGGTCCCGATAGTATTGACAACCTATCGAGAGACAATCGATAGTTAGACAACACTACCATACACCCCGCACACTATACCTACTATAAGAGCCCGATTCATTCCCTCAAATTTTCTGTCTGTCAGACGGGCAGAAGCCAAGAGAAACCTCAAAGCAAAGACATTCAATAGTACCTACTACTAAGTACTGTAGTAGTTATATTTTAATCTCTTTGCCTCAGTCATCGGTGGCCGCGTTGCTCTATGCCAGCCTTTCTCAAAGTGGACGATAACTACCCCTTGTGGGCACTGGAGGCCTAGAAATTTCTTTAAATTTAATTAAAGTAATGAATGTCATTGTGGGTTTTAAGATGTGATAAAGTAAAAAAAAATGAGGGACGCTGAAAAATAATTGATTTTCAAAGTGGGCAGTAGATGAAATAAGTTTGAGAACCTCTGCTCTATGCTCTTCTCAACAAACGCACGAAAAGAAGTACCGGGAACTTAAAAATATTTCAAAATCAAGATTTTTATTGTTACCTACTTTCCATCTACAGAGCATTAAATTAATAACTGAAATTTGCACCTTTGTGCCTGGTACAAGCTTTAAATCTTTTTAATAGTTCGCTTTTCGTGACTCGTATTATCTGCCTGAATGCTTCTCGCGAGGCAACATGCATCAGTAGAGCATACTGTCTTTCATGTGTCCCAAACTTGCCCCAAAACATAAAGGTCTGCAGAAATCTAACTGGTAATTTTGATAACCATGGCCCACTGTCTCGGCCGTCACTAATAGATACGATTATTGAGGAGACATATAGCCAGTCATTTTATGAGTAGCCCAGAAAAGCTTTTCACTAGTAGGCCTTTTTATGTCACTTTTTTATCAGACAAGCTTGGAGATGCTACTTTCTCTTGAAATCTATCACATTATCAATAAAATCCAAGGCTTTGAGTGCAATAAGAAAAAAGATGTGTCAAGCGGCCAAAAGTGCAAATATTGTGACTTATTTAAACCTGAGCTCCTCAATTATTGTAAACATTTAGCCATCTGTGTTTAACATATTATGGTAAAATCAGGGCTGTAACTACAATCGGGACAGTCAGGGCAGTACCCATGGCCTCAGAGCATACAGGCCCCAAACAAGTAGACAAAGGGCTCAATCACTTGCTGCTCTGGGGCACCAGGTCCTCTAGCTATGGCCCTGGGTAAAACTAATGAAAGTATAATGTTCCACACTACATTAGCTTTTGCGTTCAAGGACTTGACATGCCAAGCTAGACTGAGATGAGTACATAGAGGTGTTGGTTGAATGAAACGAGTTGATGTGAAGTAATAAATTAAACCTGACACCTGTATTACTGAAATGATTAGAGACAGAATGCTATTTATGCTTTATATCATCATCACACTTTTACATTGATAGAATATTGACATTAAGATTGCACTCCAAAACCTGCTATGTGAAGCTGTGTGCATGAATAGGTATCACCTGTTGTCACAAGTGGATAATTTGAAAATTAAAAGCACTCCGGCCTGCTTTTAATTTCTGCAATGAGTCCGCGTTCGACTAGCGGCATCGTGAAGCGGTCGAAGACGAGACCGCTGCACACGTAGATGGGACGTCGCAGAGCAGTGGTCAGCCGTCGAGCTAGGGCCGCCGGCGCGCCGTCTGCGCCAAGCAGCGTGCTGGCGAGTGCGGTGCAGCTTCCACCGTCGTCGGTCGGCGGCATGCCGAGCGCTATATCGTTGAGTTCCGCAGCGCCGCCGCAACCCAGCCACAGTAGCAACGCGCCGTTCACGCGTAATGCCACAGCTTTGCATACCAGCTCGCCACTCCATATTTCAAACTGATGTACGCGCCATTCACTGGGTTTGTATGTAATCCGTTTTCGAGAACTTGTGACTCGAGGAGAAGATCCCGTTTCCATTCTTTGAATTTAAGTGATGTCGAACTTTAAAACTTAGGCCGCTAACATACAATAAATTTTCTTATAAGACGTCCTATATATTTTGTTTCATTACAATGATGGATCATCAACGACTCCAAAATCCAAATTCAATTCATGCATGTCAAAAAGTACCTCCTAGCCTCCTACTCTGTTTGTTTGAACATTGTCATTGTCATTGTCATTGTCATGTCATTTGTCAAACTCATTTGGCATGACTTTCTTTTTGCAACTGATTCGATGTTGTTGCCTTTTCTGCCAGCGTCACGTTGAGACGGCAGAAGACGATGAACCGTGAAACGGAACGTCGTTTTATAAGTTTCAAGTTAAGGTGAACGCGCACACGGCCGTATCGCACGCGCCGCAAACTCCGCAGTCTTCCACAAACTATTTAGGGATGTTTACCAACAACTCTAGGGTTTTATTAAATAAAAACATTACCAATAATTAGCTCTGTGAAGTTAAGGTAGGTTTTCCATCCGTAAGTTTGCTGGCGGCAGCTTCTATCAACTATCAGCTATCTCAGTCTATTGAGTGAATTCGAGTCGCTTGACAGCTCCTTGAACTTTAAAGATAATAATTTATATTGCAATAACATATTTTAAGGGTCCTTTAAGCCTTACGAGAATATTAAGATCTCAGAATCTAGATGACGCAACATACATTTTCGTAATCTGTGGAATTAAGTATCTTACCATATTCTTTTTCGACCAATGAAATAACGACATTTGTATTTCATTATCTCCAATTTGTCGATACCATGGCGTGTGTTTATGCTATTTGTCAAATGATTTACACGTAGTAGGTTCTCACCAATAAGAAGCAACGTAACGAATTTCATACGTCAAATTGTTTCGAAACCTCATTTTTGATTTTAGTTCCGAGCGGGTGATTTACTATATAGTTAACGTGGAACACTGAGGTTTCTGTTTAGATTAATGTATTCTGTGAAATAGTATTCTGGGGAGAAGTTAATTAAGAACGTGTTAGGTCGAGGGAATCCCACGATGAAGTATTTTCTACTGTTAGGAGTCGGCGTCCTGTTACTTGCAGGTAATTTGTCTACGTAGTGCATTCGTATTTATTAAAGGTTTTTGTTATTTTAGCTTAGTTTTGCGTTATTTATGAAAGAAATTCAATAAGTCTATCGTCAAAACACGTAATACAGCATTCAAAACATAGTAAATTATTGTACTTACGGAGGACATTGTACCTTTTTTCTGTTGCGGCTACTAGAAATTTCTGTAGTGTCAGTTGTAGTATACATTGCGTTGCTTGTTTATTATGAATGTTACGGTACTGCAGCGTGAATGTTGTGCTATGTTTCAGGATGGTCGCAGGCTCAGGAGGAGGGCGTCGGTGTGGGCACGGTGGAGGAAGTGACGGTGGACGCCGACCTCGGCTCGTCGCGCGAGGGCTCCCGCACTGGTAACTACTCATTTACCTACTTTGAACAACAGGCTACATCAGTTGGACATTTATTTACACACTCTTCAACTTACTGAAAAGTACTTAAAGTAATTCTGTTCACAGTAGATAGGTAGGATAAGTTAATATAACAACAATGAACAAACGGCTATCTACAAAGACATGCTTTCGCAGATAGCTGTTTGTTCTTTGTGGCTGGCAATATTTTCTTGATAAATAAGTATGGTAACGGTGTCTAAGTATGCTTTATAAGTTAAAAATCATGGTGGCATGTTCATAATCTCATGTAATATTTCAGTTTATTGACCTCAAATAGCACTACCCATTGCAACCTCTGGTTGTCAGAGACAGAAATGACTGTATTGACTTACTGACAGTATGCTTCGTTTTGAATGAGCATTATAATCATAAGTTTGATTCTCAAACCTGGCTAGTTGTTAGATGTGGATTAGGAATAAGGATACTATTGTTAAATACCACACCTACATACCCCTTTTAGAGTTGCAGTATGGGTATAAAAGTATTTTATTCCATACCAGCCATTGAAGAGGGACATGTAAGCTTGGCTTTATCTACTTATTACCAAATTAATCAACAAGTAATTCCCATTTATCGCTTTATCTTAATACGGTATACTGATTGATAAAAGTAACTGAATTTTAATTTAATTACTGGTTTTTGATATACATATAAATGTACAGTGGAATCTGCATATAACAACAACAAAGGGGGGTGATATTTGGTCGTACTAAATGGACATTGTTATAAGCGTCCGTAAATACCAGATAAGAAAACCTAACTAAAGCATGTTCTTAAGTCGCTATAAATAAGTGGCTGATTGTTATAACCAAAGTCATAATAAACGGATTCCACTCTATTTGATTAAATATTACATGTTTGATTCCTGGCTTGGGTGTTTTTGAAAAAGCTTGAATGCAGTATTTCTTATTTTTATAAATAAAATGATTTCTCCTGTAATTAAGCAATTTTTAATATTTAAGGTAGTCTCCTTCCATGAGCATGTGTGCTGGGACACCCGGTATAGGATGTTGTAAAGGTCTTTGGAAAAAATCAAAATTATATTTTAAATTATATAAAATTTTGTTATCAACATATGACAACAACTTCTATTTATTACTTAAAATCTCGAAATATTGTGTTTAGAGTTCAAGAAAAAAGATTTAATTGAAAAAATAATTATGTAATTTATTTTAATCCACCTAAGTATATATTTATTAAAATTATCATGACACGTTGTAATCTAATCTGAGCACTCGGGTTGATTAATATTATATTTATCGCTGCTTAAGCTTGTCGTCAGCGGCAAGCACGCACAGGCGCGCTTTCAGCCACGCCGAGTCGCGGATGTGATGCTGCAGGCGCCGGTCCGAGCGCGGCGCCGCCCCGCCCGCGCTCGCGTACCACCCGACCCTGCACAGGCACAACTGTCATGTCACACGCGCTTGGCCCTGTACCGAATCCGTTTCGTGGCGCAAATTCAAGGTTGTAGATAAAGGCGTGAAGATAACAACTGAGCAAAGCTAGTATAGACTACATCGCTTTGCATCGGTACCAGAGCGAGTGAGTGTGTACAGCTATGGTATTATTATGTAGTTTAACGAACACATGCGAGCTGGTGAGTGGCGCGTCGTACTTGTCGCGCGGCCCCTTCCCGAACATGTCCTCTATCCGCTGCAGCGCGCGGCGCGTGCCGTCCTCGTCCCCCGCGCTGGTGAGCTCGCGCACGTAGAACTTCCCCGTCACTGTGGCGGCTGCGAACAGTCGTGCGAGTACATGAAACTACCTGTTCAATTTTTATGTTAAGTGCTTATTACTCTATCCGATTTTTAGGAAATCTGAAGGTGTGGATGAAGTTAGAACAATTAGATTCCGACTTAGTGCGATTGGAAGGTCCCGATCGAAGGTTCCTAAATTGTTTACAATTTAGGTAAGTGTAATCGCATCGCTACGATTTAGAGCAGTGTTGCTAGATCGGATTTGTAAATTTATAGCGGTTTGAGTATATACTTACAGTATTTTGGTATAAAAATACAGTATATCATAAAGTTAAGAGCGCTTCGCTTATATGGAAAAGTACATAATGATAAAAAATAAATGTATACATTTTTTCCCTGAATTTCTCAAAAGTCCTATATTTCTGCTTCATTTTTGGGAAAAATACTATATTTGTTCAAAAAAGGTGGCAACCCTAGTCGTCGCTCCAATTTAGAATTCAATTTAGTGTAGTGTGATCACTAGCTTCTAACTTCCTACGTAGGCAGAGTGATAAGTCTGGTAAAAATTAAACAAGGAATATATATTTTGTAAAAGTTATTATTTATTTTTCAACATAGTCTCCCCCTAGCTACATACACTTCATCCAACGTTTCTCCAACTTCTCGATCCCTTGAGTATAATACGGTTTTGTAAACCCTTTAAAATAGGCATTAGTTTTGTGCATAATCTCTTCATTGGAGAAATTTTCTTTCCACCCAGCCATTTTTTTAAATTCGGGAACAGAAAATAGTCGCAGGGGGTTAAATCCGAAGAATATGGTGGGTGAGAAAGTAACTCATAGTGTAACTCATGGAATTTGGCCATAGCGATCGCGAAGGTGTGCACTCGTGCATTGTCTTTATGGAAAAGGATTTTCTTCTGAGACAAATGCGGCAGTTTTTGCATTAAAACTTTGTTGAAATGGTCCAATAAATTGACATAATATTCGCTGGTAATCATTTTACCCTTCTGTAGATACTCAATGTGGACTATACCACGTGCATCTCAAAAAAGTATGGCCATCACTTTGTTGGCCGATAAAACTGCTTTGGCCTTCTTCAGCGCAGGTTCGCCACAAGCAATCCACTGTTTTGACTGTTCCTTGGTTTCTGGTGTATAGTGATGGATCCACGTTTCGTCTACTGTTATGAAACGAAGCACAAATTTCATTTTATCCCGTTGAAACATCGCCAAACCTGCCTCGGAAGTGGTCACACGCGTGTGTTTTTGTTCCACAGTGAGTAAACGCGGCACCCAATACGCGGAGAGCTTCTTCATACTTAAACATTGGTGTAAGATATTGCGCACACGTTCGTCTGAGACGCCTACTATCTCAACTATCTCACGCACTTTTACTCGTCGGTCATTCAATACGATGTTATGGATTTTGGCGATCATCTCTGGTGTCGTGACCTAAACAGGGCATCCTGGACGATCAGCATCACTTGTGTTCGTACGACCACAACGAAAATCGGAAAACCAGTTGTGAATCATTTTGATCGACGGAGCGGAGTCCCCATATTATTTGTCAAGCTTTTGTTTCGTTTCCGTAATAGTTTTTTTACGCAAAAAATAATGTTTAATCAACATACGAAATTCACTTTTCTCCATGTTTGCGAAAAGTCAAGTAATTGTTTTTATTTTCTGGCTGTCAAAAAAAAGATAACCGACATAACTGACTAAAAGTTATCATTTAGATTCTCAAAAGAGTGTTAAATAAAAAGACTATGTGCAATTTGCGATAACTTTATTCCTAAGTTGATTTTTACCAGACTAAACACTCTGCCCTCGTAGTTAGAGTGTTCCTAATAAGATTTCCTAAAAATTGAATAGTGTAGCAATTTAAGAATGAATGAGTAAAGACAACTCACGAAGGCCGAGGGGTTTAACGAGCGACACGTAGGAGCGTCCCTGCTCTCGCTGCGACGCGAAGCGCAGCTTGAATGAGCGCGCGTGCAGCGACCGACACATGTCTAGCGCACCGCCATCGTCCGCGCCCTGCTCATCGCCCGCCAGCCTCAGCTCGCTCTCCGTGCCCTCCGTCCCCATTTAGTATTATGTTTACGGTTTCAATGGAGAGCGTGGACTGTGCAGTTTAATCGATATGTTGGGTTGCTAAGCAGGAAATATTAAGCCGCGGAAGACGCACAAATCAACAAAGGCGCGAAATAGAAAATTGATAGTTGCTTACAATATTATAGTCCCCGAAAAGTAACGGCATGTTTCGCACGCCCTCAGTTAAGCTACAGGTGATAAGGGACGAGCCTTTTGGTAGGTACCGTACTTTTACAGATTTCGTACCAGAAAACGATTATTTTCGATGTGGGGAGTGCGATTACTGACCCGAAGTCGTTCGGAGGAGTTTAGCTGGCTAGTTTTGTTTAATTAATTTTTACACCATTTTACATTTAAAAATATTTCTATTATACATTAAAAAACATTTAAAAATATAAAAATTTGTAGCCTACCGACATCTGGAATAGGGTCCAAGCTGGTCAGGGTTCCAGAGAAAGAAACCTCACAATGCGCGCTGTGTCTTGGAGTACCGTTTTCTGTATGACCCTTGATCCAGCCGTCTAACGAGAGCTTCTTAAGGTTTGATTGAGGCTCTTAGTTATTAGGCCATTGGTCGTTACGACTATCGGTGCATTGACTGCTGAGTCCACATCCTACATGTCGACAACTTGGTGTGCTAAATCAAGATATTTGATTTGTTTATATTTCGGAGCTTTCACGAGATTCTTGTCATCAGTGATATTAACAATCATTGTATGGCGCTCTGATCAAGCACTGAATATTGGCAACAATAGTCCTGTCAGTGATAATTGATTGTCAGTGATGATTGACTCGCACTTGGCCGGTTTTAATGCTTACCAATCTCAGTTTAACCTTTGTTAAAGTTTTGATGACAATTGTGTCCATTAAAGATATTGATTTTAAGAGAGTAACCATGGAGTTTCTTGCCGGCTCTTTTCCATAGGAAACACGAACTGAAACCCTGTCCCTAAATTGGAGTTTTCGTAAGCGGCTGCAATCAGGTGCTTACGAAAACTATAATTTAGGGACCATTAAGGTTTATGTTAAATAAAAACATTTGAATGTTGAATTTCAACAAAAAGTGATAAAACTATTTTCCACAGATGCTGAAGCTGTATTACGCGAGGAGGAGGCAATTTCACCTGACGAACTGAGCGTAGCGCAAATGCGAGAGATCAAGGAGCGTGCGCAGAACTACACGTTCCAGACAGAAGTCAACCGCATGATGAAGCTCATCATCAACTCGCTCTACAGGAACAAAGAGGTGACGATACAACCATACGTTACCCACTTGTGGTATACCGGGTGACCGGTGATAGTAACAACTGCATCATTACAGATTTTCCTCCGAGAGTTGATCTCAAACGGTTCGGATGCGCTGGACAAGATCCGGTTGCTATCGCTGACAGACCGCGACGTGCTGGAGACCAACTCGGACCTGAGCATCCGCATCAAGGCGGAGCCCGAGAAGCGCCTGCTGCACATCATTGACTCTGGCATCGGCATGTCGCGCAACGAACTCGTCAACAACCTCGGCACCATCGCCAAGTCCGGCACGGCCGAGTTCCTCTCCAAGATGCAGGACGTTGACAAGGTACGTCTCGGCCGAGCTGCACCCGTGCACAACCAACATAACGATGCACATGTACAAATAACGAGCTCGCGTTCGCAGGGCGGCGCGCAGGAGATGAACGACATGATCGGTCAGTTCGGCGTGGGCTTCTACTCGGCGTTCCTCGTGGCCGACAAGGTGACCGTGGTGTCCAAGAACAACGACGACAAGCAGCACGTGTGGGAGTCCGACGCCAACGCGTTCAGCGTGGCCGAGGACCCGCGCGGCGATACGCTCAAGCGCGGCACGCACATCACGTCAGTACCGAGCTCACACTAGTGCACACACACTAAATCACGCACACCCTCACACACACACATCCTCACACACACAAGCACACCCTCACGCACACACGCACACACTCTCACACACGCACACCCTCTTCACACACACGCACACACGCGCGAACCCTCACAGACTCACGCACACCCTCACACACACACCCTCACAGACTTACGCTCACACACTCACGCACACCCTCACAGACTTACGCACACCCTCAGACACACACGCGCACCCTCACACAAACACGCACACCCTCACACACACACGCACACCCTCACACACACACGCACACCCTCAAACACGCACGCACACCCTCACACACACACGCACACCCTCACACACTCACGCACACCCTCACACACTCACGCATACACACTCACGCACACACTCACACACGCACACCCTCACACACACGGTCACCCCCAGACACCCACGCACACAAACACATAGGCGCGCGCACTATCCACACACGCGCACACATCCACACACAAGAGTACTAACACTTCTTATTCCATTTTCATTTGAAGCGATTATTGCAGCGCGACGTTTCGACTATTTAGTAGTGTTGTGCACGCGCGTCACATCATGTGGCTAATGCTCATGATAATGGCACAATGGATTCTGACGATTCATGAAACTCTTCAAGTCTCATACATCGCCGTGCAGTCACACGTAATTGACTATATCGCGCTGCTAAATCGCTAAGTCTCGTGCGGCCGTGTGACGAGCGGAGTGGTTGTCGCTTGCAGGCTGCACGTGAAGGAGGAGGCAGCAGACTACCTGCAGCCCGACACCATCCGCAACCTCGTCAAGAAGTACTCGCAGTTCATCAACTTCCCCATCTACCTGTGGGCCTCGCGCACCGAGACCGTGGAGGAGGCCGACGACGCCGAGGAGAAGGCCGACGCCGATGATGACGCACAGGTACAAGAACCACTTGTGACTGAAAGCTGACCCAAAAATACATTGGGAAACTATGTCGTTTAAAACCACCATTCATTTATTATTCAATAAATACATTCTTATACCCAGGTAGAGGATGCTACCGAAGAGAAACGTGAGACCAAGAAGACTGAGAAGACAGTGTGGGACTGGGAACTGATGAACGACAACAAGCCCATCTGGACACGCAAGCCCAACGAAGTGAACGACGACGAGTACACACAGTTCTATAAGAGCCTAACCAAGGACACCTCACCGCAACTCTCCAAGTAATTACAGATTTATAAAAAATCACGGAAATGGCACCCATGAAAAATAATTACAAATATATTAAAATATGGCGAGGAGACGTTCCGCGCGCTGCTGTTCGTGCCGCGCGTGCAGCCCGCACTTAGTTAGTGTAACATAGTTGTGTGCCGCAGGGCGCACTTCGTGGCGGAGGGCGAGGTGACGTTCCGCGCGCTGCTGTTCGTGCCGCGCGTGCAGCCCGCACTTAGTTAGTGTAACATAGTTGTGTGCCGCAGGGCGCACTTCGTGGCGGAGGGCGAGGTGACGTTCCGCGCGCTGCTGTTCGTGCCGCGCGTGCAGCCCGCACTTAGTTAGTGTAACATAGTTGTGTGCCGCAGGGCGCACTTCGTGGCGGAGGGCGAGGTGACGTTCCGCGCGCTGCTGTTCGTGCCGCGCGTGCAGCCCGCACTTAGTTAGTGTAACATAGTTGTGTGCCGCAGGGCGCACTTCGTGGCGGAGGGCGAGGTGACGTTCCGCGCGCTGCTGTTCGTGCCGCGCGTGCAGCCCGCACTTAGTTAGTGTAACATAGTTGTGTGCCGCAGGGCGCACTTCGTGGCGGAGGGCGAGGTGACGTTCCGCGCGCTGCTGTTCGTGCCGCGCGTGCAGCCCGCACTTAGTTAGTGTAACATAGTTGTGTGCCGCAGGGCGCACTTCGTGGCGGAGGGCGAGGTGACGTTCCGCGCGCTGCTGTTCGTGCCGCGCGTGCAGCCCGCACTTAGTTAGTGTAACATAGTTGTGTGCCGCAGGGCGCACTTCGTGGCGGAGGGCGAGGTGACGTTCCGCGCGCTGCTGTTCGTGCCGCGCGTGCAGCCCGCACTTAGTTAGTGTAACATAGTTGTGTGCCGCAGGGCGCACTTCGTGGCGGAGGGCGAGGTGACGTTCCGCGCGCTGCTGTTCGTGCCGCGCGTGCAGCCCGCACTTAGTTAGTGTAACATAGTTGTGTGCCGCAGGGCGCACTTCGTGGCGGAGGGCGAGGTGACGTTCCGCGCGCTGCTGTTCGTGCCGCGCGTGCAGCCCGCACTTAGTTAGTGTAACATAGTTGTGTGCCGCAGGGCGCACTTCGTGGCGGAGGGCGAGGTGACGTTCCGCGCGCTGCTGTTCGTGCCGCGCGTGCAGCCCGCACTTAGTTAGTGTAACATAGTTGTGTGCCGCAGGGCGCACTTCGTGGCGGAGGGCGAGGTGACGTTCCGCGCGCTGCTGTTCGTGCCGCGCGTGCAGCCCGCACTTAGTTAGTGTAACATAGTTGTGTGCCGCAGGGCGCACTTCGTGGCGGAGGGCGAGGTGACGTTCCGCGCGCTGCTGTTCGTGCCGCGCGTGCAGCCCGCACTTAGTTAGTGTAACATAGTTGTGTGCCGCAGGGCGCACTTCGTGGCGGAGGGCGAGGTGACGTTCCGCGCGCTGCTGTTCGTGCCGCGCGTGCAGCCCGCACTTAGTTAGTGTAACATAGTTGTGTGCCGCAGGGCGCACTTCGTGGCGGAGGGCGAGGTGACGTTCCGCGCGCTGCTGTTCGTGCCGCGCGTGCAGCCCGCACTTAGTTAGTGTAACATAGTTGTGTGCCGCAGGGCGCACTTCGTGGCGGAGGGCGAGGTGACGTTCCGCGCGCTGCTGTTCGTGCCGCGCGTGCAGCCCGCACTTAGTTAGTGTAACATAGTTGTGTGCCGCAGGGCGCACTTCGTGGCGGAGGGCGAGGTGACGTTCCGCGCGCTGCTGTTCGTGCCGCGCGTGCAGCCCGCACTTAGTTAGTGTAACATAGTTGTGTGCCGCAGGGCGCACTTCGTGGCGGAGGGCGAGGTGACGTTCCGCGCGCTGCTGTTCGTGCCGCGCGTGCAGCCCGCACTTAGTTAGTGTAACATAGTTGTGTGCCGCAGGGCGCACTTCGTGGCGGAGGGCGAGGTGACGTTCCGCGCGCTGCTGTTCGTGCCGCGCGTGCAGCCCGCACTTAGTTAGTGTAACATAGTTGTGTGCCGCAGGGCGCACTTCGTGGCGGAGGGCGAGGTGACGTTCCGCGCGCTGCTGTTCGTGCCGCGCGTGCAGCCCGCACTTAGTTAGTGTAACATAGTTGTGTGCCGCAGGGCGCACTTCGTGGCGGAGGGCGAGGTGACGTTCCGCGCGCTGCTGTTCGTGCCGCGCGTGCAGCCCGCACTTAGTTAGTGTAACATAGTTGTGTGCCGCAGGGCGCACTTCGTGGCGGAGGGCGAGGTGACGTTCCGCGCGCTGCTGTTCGTGCCGCGCGTGCAGCCCGCACTTAGTTAGTGTAACATAGTTGTGTGCCGCAGGGCGCACTTCGTGGCGGAGGGCGAGGTGACGTTCCGCGCGCTGCTGTTCGTGCCGCGCGTGCAGCCCGCACTTAGTTAGTGTAACATAGTTGTGTGCCGCAGGGCGCACTTCGTGGCGGAGGGCGAGGTGACGTTCCGCGCGCTGCTGTTCGTGCCGCGCGTGCAGCCCGCACTTAGTTAGTGTAACATAGTTGTGTGCCGCAGGGCGCACTTCGTGGCGGAGGGCGAGGTGACGTTCCGCGCGCTGCTGTTCGTGCCGCGCGTGCAGCCCGCACTTAGTTAGTGTAACATAGTTGTGTGCCGCAGGGCGCACTTCGTGGCGGAGGGCGAGGTGACGTTCCGCGCGCTGCTGTTCGTGCCGCGCGTGCAGCCCGCACTTAGTTAGTGTAACATAGTTGTGTGCCGCAGGGCGCACTTCGTGGCGGAGGGCGAGGTGACGTTCCGCGCGCTGCTGTTCGTGCCGCGCGTGCAGCCCGCACTTAGTTAGTGTAACATAGTTGTGTGCCGCAGGGCGCACTTCGTGGCGGAGGGCGAGGTGACGTTCCGCGCGCTGCTGTTCGTGCCGCGCGTGCAGCCCGCACTTAGTTAGTGTAACATAGTTGTGTGCCGCAGGGCGCACTTCGTGGCGGAGGGCGAGGTGACGTTCCGCGCGCTGCTGTTCGTGCCGCGCGTGCAGCCCGCACTTAGTTAGTGTAACATAGTTGTGTGCCGCAGGGCGCACTTCGTGGCGGAGGGCGAGGTGACGTTCCGCGCGCTGCTGTTCGTGCCGCGCGTGCAGCCCGCACTTAGTTAGTGTAACATAGTTGTGTGCCGCAGGGCGCACTTCGTGGCGGAGGGCGAGGTGACGTTCCGCGCGCTGCTGTTCGTGCCGCGCGTGCAGCCCGCACTTAGTTAGTGTAACATAGTTGTGTGCCGCAGGGCGCACTTCGTGGCGGAGGGCGAGGTGACGTTCCGCGCGCTGCTGTTCGTGCCGCGCGTGCAGCCCGCACTTAGTTAGTGTAACATAGTTGTGTGCCGCAGGGCGCACTTCGTGGCGGAGGGCGAGGTGACGTTCCGCGCGCTGCTGTTCGTGCCGCGCGTGCAGCCCGCACTTAGTTAGTGTAACATAGTTGTGTGCCGCAGGGCGCACTTCGTGGCGGAGGGCGAGGTGACGTTCCGCGCGCTGCTGTTCGTGCCGCGCGTGCAGCCCGCACTTAGTTAGTGTAACATAGTTGTGTGCCGCAGGGCGCACTTCGTGGCGGAGGGCGAGGTGACGTTCCGCGCGCTGCTGTTCGTGCCGCGCGTGCAGCCCGCACTTAGTTAGTGTAACATAGTTGTGTGCCGCAGGGCGCACTTCGTGGCGGAGGGCGAGGTGACGTTCCGCGCGCTGCTGTTCGTGCCGCGCGTGCAGCCCGCACTTAGTTAGTGTAACATAGTTGTGTGCCGCAGGGCGCACTTCGTGGCGGAGGGCGAGGTGACGTTCCGCGCGCTGCTGTTCGTGCCGCGCGTGCAGCCCGCACTTAGTTAGTGTAACATAGTTGTGTGCCGCAGGGCGCACTTCGTGGCGGAGGGCGAGGTGACGTTCCGCGCGCTGCTGTTCGTGCCGCGCGTGCAGCCCGCACTTAGTTAGTGTAACATAGTTGTGTGCCGCAGGGCGCACTTCGTGGCGGAGGGCGAGGTGACGTTCCGCGCGCTGCTGTTCGTGCCGCGCGTGCAGCCCGCACTTAGTTAGTGTAACATAGTTGTGTGCCGCAGGGCGCACTTCGTGGCGGAGGGCGAGGTGACGTTCCGCGCGCTGCTGTTCGTGCCGCGCGTGCAGCCCGCACTTAGTTAGTGTAACATAGTTGTGTGCCGCAGGGCGCACTTCGTGGCGGAGGGCGAGGTGACGTTCCGCGCGCTGCTGTTCGTGCCGCGCGTGCAGCCCGCACTTAGTTAGTGTAACATAGTTGTGTGCCGCAGGGCGCACTTCGTGGCGGAGGGCGAGGTGACGTTCCGCGCGCTGCTGTTCGTGCCGCGCGTGCAGCCCGCACTTAGTTAGTGTAACATAGTTGTGTGCCGCAGGGCGCACTTCGTGGCGGAGGGCGAGGTGACGTTCCGCGCGCTGCTGTTCGTGCCGCGCGTGCAGCCCGCACTTAGTTAGTGTAACATAGTTGTGTGCCGCAGGGCGCACTTCGTGGCGGAGGGCGAGGTGACGTTCCGCGCGCTGCTGTTCGTGCCGCGCGTGCAGCCCGCACTTAGTTAGTGTAACATAGTTGTGTGCCGCAGGGCGCACTTCGTGGCGGAGGGCGAGGTGACGTTCCGCGCGCTGCTGTTCGTGCCGCGCGTGCAGCCCGCACTTAGTTAGTGTAACATAGTTGTGTGCCGCAGGGCGCACTTCGTGGCGGAGGGCGAGGTGACGTTCCGCGCGCTGCTGTTCGTGCCGCGCGTGCAGCCCGCACTTAGTTAGTGTAACATAGTTGTGTGCCGCAGGGCGCACTTCGTGGCGGAGGGCGAGGTGACGTTCCGCGCGCTGCTGTTCGTGCCGCGCGTGCAGCCCGCACTTAGTTAGTGTAACATAGTTGTGTGCCGCAGGGCGCACTTCGTGGCGGAGGGCGAGGTGACGTTCCGCGCGCTGCTGTTCGTGCCGCGCGTGCAGCCCGCACTTAGTTAGTGTAACATAGTTGTGTGCCGCAGGGCGCACTTCGTGGCGGAGGGCGAGGTGACGTTCCGCGCGCTGCTGTTCGTGCCGCGCGTGCAGCCCGCACTTAGTTAGTGTAACATAGTTGTGTGCCGCAGGGCGCACTTCGTGGCGGAGGGCGAGGTGACGTTCCGCGCGCTGCTGTTCGTGCCGCGCGTGCAGCCCGCACTTAGTTAGTGTAACATAGTTGTGTGCCGCAGGGCGCACTTCGTGGCGGAGGGCGAGGTGACGTTCCGCGCGCTGCTGTTCGTGCCGCGCGTGCAGCCCGCACTTAGTTAGTGTAACATAGTTGTGTGCCGCAGGGCGCACTTCGTGGCGGAGGGCGAGGTGACGTTCCGCGCGCTGCTGTTCGTGCCGCGCGTGCAGCCCGCACTTAGTTAGTGTAACATAGTTGTGTGCCGCAGGGCGCACTTCGTGGCGGAGGGCGAGGTGACGTTCCGCGCGCTGCTGTTCGTGCCGCGCGTGCAGCCCGCACTTAGTTAGTGTAACATAGTTGTGTGCCGCAGGGCGCACTTCGTGGCGGAGGGCGAGGTGACGTTCCGCGCGCTGCTGTTCGTGCCGCGCGTGCAGCCCGCACTTAGTTAGTGTAACATAGTTGTGTGCCGCAGGGCGCACTTCGTGGCGGAGGGCGAGGTGACGTTCCGCGCGCTGCTGTTCGTGCCGCGCGTGCAGCCCGCACTTAGTTAGTGTAACATAGTTGTGTGCCGCAGGGCGCACTTCGTGGCGGAGGGCGAGGTGACGTTCCGCGCGCTGCTGTTCGTGCCGCGCGTGCAGCCCGCACTTAGTTAGTGTAACATAGTTGTGTGCCGCAGGGCGCACTTCGTGGCGGAGGGCGAGGTGACGTTCCGCGCGCTGCTGTTCGTGCCGCGCGTGCAGCCCGCACTTAGTTAGTGTAACATAGTTGTGTGCCGCAGGGCGCACTTCGTGGCGGAGGGCGAGGTGACGTTCCGCGCGCTGCTGTTCGTGCCGCGCGTGCAGCCCGCACTTAGTTAGTGTAACATAGTTGTGTGCCGCAGGGCGCACTTCGTGGCGGAGGGCGAGGTGACGTTCCGCGCGCTGCTGTTCGTGCCGCGCGTGCAGCCCGCACTTAGTTAGTGTAACATAGTTGTGTGCCGCAGGGCGCACTTCGTGGCGGAGGGCGAGGTGACGTTCCGCGCGCTGCTGTTCGTGCCGCGCGTGCAGCCCGCACTTAGTTAGTGTAACATAGTTGTGTGCCGCAGGGCGCACTTCGTGGCGGAGGGCGAGGTGACGTTCCGCGCGCTGCTGTTCGTGCCGCGCGTGCAGCCCGCACTTAGTTAGTGTAACATAGTTGTGTGCCGCAGGGCGCACTTCGTGGCGGAGGGCGAGGTGACGTTCCGCGCGCTGCTGTTCGTGCCGCGCGTGCAGCCCGCACTTAGTTAGTGTAACATAGTTGTGTGCCGCAGGGCGCACTTCGTGGCGGAGGGCGAGGTGACGTTCCGCGCGCTGCTGTTCGTGCCGCGCGTGCAGCCCGCACTTAGTTAGTGTAACATAGTTGTGTGCCGCAGGGCGCACTTCGTGGCGGAGGGCGAGGTGACGTTCCGCGCGCTGCTGTTCGTGCCGCGCGTGCAGCCCGCACTTAGTTAGTGTAACATAGTTGTGTGCCGCAGGGCGCACTTCGTGGCGGAGGGCGAGGTGACGTTCCGCGCGCTGCTGTTCGTGCCGCGCGTGCAGCCCGCACTTAGTTAGTGTAACATAGTTGTGTGCCGCAGGGCGCACTTCGTGGCGGAGGGCGAGGTGACGTTCCGCGCGCTGCTGTTCGTGCCGCGCGTGCAGCCCGCCGACTCCTTCAACCGCTACGGCTCCAAGACCGACCACATCAAGCTGTACGTGCGCCGCGTGTTCATCACCGACGAGTTCAACGACCTCATGCCCAACTACCTCGCCTTCATACAGGTGAGTGCAGTGTAGCGCCCCCCCCCCCCCCCCATGCCCCCCCCAGTGCTGACCGTCCGTGTGTCGCAGGGCATCGTGGACAGCGACGACCTGCCGCTGAACGTGAGCCGCGAGACGCTGCAGCAGCACAAGCTCATCAAGATCATCAAGAAGAAGCTCGTGCGCAAGGTGCTGGACATGCTCAAGAAGATACCCGACGCAGAGTACGACGGGTTCTGGAAGGAGTACTCCACCAAGTTAGTAGAGTATAGTACGAGCGGCTGCCACTCGTTACTGGCACGAATTGTCGCAACTATTCTGTTAAGTAGATTGTAGTGTACTCATAAAACTACAGGATGTTAATTTGTCGGATTTTAGCCCCTATATTGACCTTTTTTCTCTTGTACAACGAATTGCTTGACCAAAAAATTGAATATGCCAATTTTATTTTTATAAAAAACAAGCAAATGTCTCCAAACAAACTTTTCCTGTAGTTCTTTTGGTTTATGATTTATCCGTACAGTTTCAGTTAAATACATTACATTACACTGTATAAAAACAGTTTTTAAGTACATACGTAATTAATAAGTTGATCCAACTTAAGACATTAGTGTGACGTAAGCCAATGTTGCAGCATCAAGCTGGGCGTGATCGAGGACCCCAGCAACCGGTCGCGGCTGGCCAAGCTGCTGCGCTTCCACTCGTCGCGCGCGGACGGCATGACGTTCCTGGCCGACTACGTCGCGCGCATGAAGCCCAACCAGAACCACATCTACTACATCGCCGGCTCCAGCCGCGCTGAGGTACACATATCAACATCAAATAACTCTAAAATAGTCCCATTTTTTGCGTAAGCTCAGCAGCATGCATTTATTTATTACACACTACCGAAAATCCTAATGATTTTCCTATGAGTAATAATTTCTTATATTCATTGGCAGACCTCGATTTCGGTAACAGCACAACCAAAAACGACGGAAATACATCCGCGAAGCATAATAAAAAAGAATCGTAGCCTTCATCTTATAATTATATACCATTCTCATTTTAGGAATCAGCCCACCTGTATACCATGGGAAAGTCACCAATGACGAAAAATTTATAAAAATCTCACCATTTTGAAATTGATCTCATCAATATTTTTCCTCTATAGTCAGTCCCAGACATATGTGAAGATCTTTGGAAAGATGGTCAAAAGATGTCTGTCGAGGCCATTTGCAAATACTGTGTAGTATTTGCAGACATGTGTACAAACATGTGCAAATATTTTCATACATGTCTAGGACCGGCTTGATGTTGATAAAATGACCAAACAAACAATCTCAAACTCAACCATGAAAGTTTTATCAGGCATTATTGTTTATACCATAAGCATGCACTTTCCAATGTTGTGATAGTGAATTGAAACAAAGGTCAGGATAGGCTCCAAACTAACTTTGGTCAGGGCTTCAGGGGGGGAACATCCTGACTATGCACACTGTGTCTAGAAGTACCGCTTTCTGTATCAGGCTCTTGATCCAGCCACCCAAAGAGAGCTTCATCAGATGTTGGTTGAGGCTCTTGGCTATTAAATCATTGGCCGTAACTACTATCGGCACAATAAAAACTGAATCAACATCCCACGTGGCGACAACCTCGTTTGCTGTCTTGATATTTAATTTCTTTATCTTTCTCGTCTTTCACAAGGTTCTCGTCATACAGATAAGTGACATCAACAATCATTGTGAGGCGCTTTGATCGATCTATCACCACTGTGTCAGGCTTATTGGCAACCATTGATATACAAAATTGACAACAGAATTTTTCGTTCGTAGCATTGTGCGCGTTAGTTACCCTTTGGTTTAATGATCTAAGCGTCGAATACGAAAACTGATGATTTAAAAAGTCCATGAATTATGTAGACATGAGTATAAAGGAAGTCTTAGTTCGATTTTCAAAAATTACCTTTCTAACCTAGGGAAGGAACGACGCACTTTCTCCCCGCTTTTGAGGCAAACAATGACACATTTTCAGAGCATGAGGGAAGAAAAATAGTATTCTTATTAGATTTCCTCGAAATGGTGTCGTATTCTATTTTTCCTGGTGGCGCTACAGTCTTATCTTTTGTATAAGGTTACTAAGGCTACTGTTATGCTATTACAATAACTTTCATTAAAGTATTGCGTAAGAAGTTCGCTATAGAAGTTACGGTTATTCATTTGAATCTGATGGTTTTGTCATAAAACATTGTTTTCTTCATATAATATGCTGTACGAAAAGTGAGTGGTGTGGCGGTTTATATGTACAGGTTGAGAAGTCTCCATTCGCGGAACGTCTGGTACGACGCGGCTACGAAGTGCTGTACCTCACGGAGGCCGTGGACGAGTACTGCCTGTCCTCGCTGCCCGAGTACGACGGCAAGAAGTTCCAGAACATCGCCAAGGAGATCTTCGACCTTGAAGAGAGTCAGTACACCCGCACCCACACTAACTTCTGTCTTTTGTAATAGTTATTTGAAATTTACGCTATTGACACTATACATTTGTGTTCGACAGACGATCAGCAGAAAGAGCGGATGGAAGCATTCAAGCAGCAGTTCGAGCCGCTGACGCAGTGGCTGGGCAACAAACTGGGCACGTGGGTCACCCGCTGCGTCGTGTCGCGTCGGCTGGACCGCTCGCCTGCCGCGCTCGCCGCCACCGCCTTCGGCTGGACCGGCAACATGGAGCGCCTCGCGCTCTCCAACGCGCATCAGAAGGTACCTGACTCACTGAGTGACGCACGTGTATGTGTGCGGCAGGCGGTCGCGCCAGTCAACGCTGCAAGGTCTGGCCTCGTACCTAAGCGTATGTGCCTTCTCTCGGCCGCAGCGAAACAAGGCGTATGCGTAGTAACGCACACGCCTGGTTTTCAGAGCTGTCAAGAAGAACTTGCACTCAATTTCCGTTCTGTTGCAGGCGGATGACGCGCAACGCAAGCACCACTTGACGCAGAAGAAGATGCTGGAGATCAACCCGCGCCACCCGCTGATCGTGGAGCTGCTGCGGCGCGTGCAGGAGGAGCCCGACAGCGCCGCGGCCGAGCGCGCCGCGCACACGCTGTACCGCACGGCCGCCATCCGCTCCGGCTACCTGCTGCAGGAGGGGCAGGCCGTGGAGTTCGCGCAGGACGTGGAGAGCATGCTGCAGCAGGCGCTGGGCGTGCCGGCCGACGCCGTGCCCGAGGACGAGCCCGAGGCCGACTACGCCGAGGCCGACGCCGAGCCCGACGCCGAGGAGCTGGCGGCCGAGGACCACGACGAGCTGTAGGCGCGCCGCTCTCTCGCACATTATGGAGGCTCGCGCGGCCTCAATCTTCGTCACGTGTGTTGTGTGAATGTTTCGTGTGTCAGAATGATGACTAGACTTTTTATACTTGCTGGCATGTTGCATGTGAGATTATGAATTTATAGTTTAATGTAAATAAATTATATGTATATTTATTAAATTTTACCTTTTATTTGATTTATAAATAATGGAAACAGGCGTTACTTTCCACCAAACTAGTTGATCTGGCTTGGATGCAGTATGTAGCACCGCCGTCTTGCCCGCAAATATATGAAAATGCAGAAGGTGCAATTAATGTAATGCAACTAACAACATAAACCGATACGACACGTGTCGATGAGACGTTGAGACTTCGACCGCTTTTTCAAGCTGTAAAAGAGTCAACATCTATAATAAGGACGTTTCGTGGAGCGGCGAAACACGTGTCTTATCGATTTGGGTTGTTGCATTATATTAATCGCACATTTTGCATTTGCTTATACAAGATTAGTCTGAAAGCAGGTACTAAGCCAAAAGGGTGTTAAAGTACCCATAATAATGGATAACTTTTGTTCTACAACTTTCCCCAAGTCAATAAATTTAGAGATATAGCTGTTCAAAGATTTCATTCAAAATGCGCTACGCCAACCATATCATCAGCTGTGTTTACATCTGAGGTCATTTTTAAATACAAAATGGCCGACTTTTACCCTCTTATTCCTCGCAATTGTAGGTAATCATGACTAAATAAGCGCAGACACGACGATCCGCAATCGCGTATTGTATGTACATACCTAATAATGTTTTGCATCTAAAAGTATTTCGCATTTCTCTGTTAGACCAATATTTTATCAGCTTATTTTTGTTAAAAAACTGATTGACCTGATATTTTAGTTCCCTGTACCTACCTACCTACCTAGAATATCCGTAATAACAGGCAATAAAGAACCTCCAACTTAGATGTCAAAGGTTTTGATCACAAAAGCACGTAATTCCATATGATCTATCCTACACAGAAAACTATCCCGATTAATTAGCAGCATTACAGTACAATAAGTAAGTTATTATCACAAACAATTCGAATAAGTAAAACAAACCGTCAAAAATAAACTTACAGCACGATGTCGCTTCTGCACTATGTGCGTCTTTGGACGTCACAATTGCGCCAAAAAATAGTGAAAACATTGTCAAAGAGATAGCGCGGCACGCGGCGCCGTTGACTAGACTCTTTTGTATTTCGGCTGCTTGCCGCTTTAGAGGTGGGTTCAATACAGTTTTTTTGGAAAAGCGTGAATATTGTAAAATGTATGTCAGTCATTTAGTTAGACTATGGAGCATAGGAGTGATAGATGCCACAAGACTAACAAGATGAAGTTTTGAAAACACATAAATTCATGAACTCAATGAGATAGATTTATTAATTTGTGGTATCGTATTTCATGACTTTGTTTACATTTTGACATGCAAGATGCTGCTTACAGTTATGGAGTACAAAATAAAAAACATTGCGACCATTTGAGGTTTCATCCTCTCAAACTTAAAGTAAACCAGATTCATCAGCTTCCTATTGCTAACCCAAGATCTTACGCTTATGTGTGTTCGAATCCCGTATGACGTAGGGAATTAGGGATAGATCCCAAAAAGTTACTAAATTCGAATCAATTGTTAAATTCTCCGGGATTTAGTTTGGGGGATTAACATTGCGCATCTCTAAATATAATATCAGCTTTTTTAAAAAGTCGATGGGCTTTTTGTTCTACGAAATCTCTACTTTATAATGGTGTAAAAAAAAAAGACAGTACCTAATATGGTAAATGTTCTCAGAAAATGCAAAGAAACGACAAAAACTCAAAGCCAAATTTTTTTTACTACACTTTATGTACCTACCTACATAACAATGTTTAGCTATTTATTAAAATTTACACTAGTTACTCGAAAAACGTAAGATTTCATGTTACATTGGTAAACAAAAAAATTACAAATCCATAAAACATAAAGACTGCAACAAACATGCGAAATTAGTTGTTCTAAATATTAAGGGTAGGATTTAAAGGGGATTTTATCTCAAAAATGTGACTGCTGCAATTTTTTTCAGTAAAAAAGTACAGGAGGAGTCAGCTTTCTTAGCGGCCAATGCAAACAGTGGCATAATTTGCAAAAACGAGATAGCGCTATACATAATCACTTTTTAACAAAAATAAAACCGACTTCAAATGGTCTATCTCCGAAGTTCTTCATCAGATCTTCACTAAATTTAAATGGGACCACTTCGAAAGAATACTCTTTCAAACAAAAGAAGAATCATTAAAATCGGTTCACAATTAGCAATGATATCGCGGAACAAACATACAAAAAAAAACATACAGCTGAATTGAGAACCTCCTCCTTTTTTGGAAGTCGGTTAAAAAGAAAGTATAGCGTTGGTAGGTGCTATTGGACCTTGTTTCGGAAAGAAATAACTACAGTTCTGTCTCGTTACACGTTTATTACTTCAAAGGAATGATGACACACATTATAACACGGCGGTAGGTATGAATAATACCCATGATCGCGCGGGAGTTGTGAACCGCGCGCACCGCGTCGTGAGACTCTGTGTCTTCCCGCCCGCCACTCGCTCTAGCGGGCAGTATTGTTACTAACCGTGGGTTGCCACGCTATACACTCCCCGTCGAGTTCCTGAGAACGTCCCCGCTCACGAACTCGCACAAAAGAAACACTACATACAGGATAAACGTGCTTTCGAGGGCGTCCTCTCTGACGTTTAGGGACTACGGGATGAGGAGGCGAACTATCTCGATTATAACATCGCGTAAGTTCCGACACATGAAACTTACCTAAAACACTCTCAGGGCTATCTAAATTTGCAATAAAGTAAGCTGTAGGACTTGCTCTTTTCGCAATCACATAAGGACCATCTCTTTTGGGAATAAACTTAGCTGAAATATTCTTTGCTGCATTGTTAAGAACATGGGATTTTAAAAGAACTTGATCTCCGATCTCAACGACTTCAGCAGGCTTTTTAGGTTTGTCAGCACATTCCTTGCGTCGATCCTGCTGTGCTTCAACTCTTTCTCTTACGGCAATAAAAGAGTTAACAAAACCTTTTAAATAGGGAGTGATTTGAGGAACAAAATTGTCTTTATTAAGAATCGACCTAATGTCATGTTGCACGTCGAGTGGCGAACGAAGCTCCCTAGCGAACGTGAGATAAGCTGGAGAGACACCGGTAGTCTGACAAACCGCCGAATTCATGGCAAACCTTATTGCCGGAAGGTGCTGCGGCCAGGATGAATGATTTGCATCAACTAAACGTGACAACTGAAACTTTAAATCCCTATTTTTACGCTCAGCTGGATTAGCTGAGGGATGGTACAAGGGTAACAGCTCTTGACTTATACCTAAAACAAACATACATTGCTGCATAACAGCGGAAACAAATTGAACGCCATTGTCTGACACAATGCGTCGAGGAAGTCCATAACGAAGAAAATAATCCTCAATCAACTTACGAGCGCACGCCTCTGAAGTAGCGTCCTTCAAAGCGTAGAGCTCAGTCCAACGAGTCGCGGTGTCTTCTACCAACAATATCCACCGTTGTCCCTTGTCTCCTATAGGAAGAGGACCGAACAGGTCTATGGCCAACACTTCTCCCCTTTGGTTCAAGACAGGAGTCTGTAAGAGACCGGACGGTTTCGTGTTTGAAGACTTATAACGTTGACAGGTTGCGCAGGTCTTGACATAATCAGTTATGTTCTATCAACTCCATGATGACCAGCTATGTCGGAGTCATGACATTCTTTTAAAATTTCAAGGCGTAGAAGATCCGGAACAACCAGTTGTGGCTCTTCACTGTCCCTATACAAAACGCCTTGCTGCAGAAAATAGCCTCTTTCAGACCATCGCTTAACACCTATAGACTCTGCATCAGATGTATCCTCTAGATCACTCACGATTTTCTTTAGTTCCAGGTCATCGAGCTGCGCGCGTCGGAAATCGGCAGGACTCCTAGCAGGTAAGTCTACGACGACGGAGCAAACTCCACACTGATCCTTTTCTTCTCAAAGTAACGGTGGTAGAATTTTCTCCTATGCAGATGATACTGCTGTTGTTTATTCGGGAGGGTCTTGGAGTGAAGTAAAAACTGCTGCTGAATCCGGTCTCACAGATATTGCTAGGTGGCTCAAAACTAATCTTCTAACACTCAATACTGCGAAAAGCAATTTTATTTGCTTTACTCCAAATAAAAGGTCTCAACCCAGTACCGTTTCGGAGTAAAAATGCATGTGGGTGAAAAATGCTGTCCTGCAAATTGTGACTGCCCATATTTGCAACAAGTAAGCTCCACAAAATATCTGGGCGTAATCGTTGACCAAAGATTGTCATGGCATCCGCATATAGAGATACTCATGAAAAGAACCAGAAAGTTTATCTGGATTTTCAAAACCTTACGTCATCTTATGTCTGCACAACTCCTCAACAAGATATACTATGCTCTGACTCAATCAGTAATAACTTACTGCATCCCGGTGTGGGGTGGAACTTCAAAAATGAAATTCCTCAAACTTGAAAGAGTCCAGCGATCTCTAATCAAGGTGATGTATTTCAGGCCTTTTAGGTTCTCAACAACTGGTCTCTATAGAATTAGTAATTTACTGTCAGTGCGAAAATTATACATTTTATACACTACCTTGACTTTGCACAAATCCATCCCTTTTGATCCAGATACCCAAAATAGAAGACGTAAAGACATTGTAGCTCACTGCTCTGGCGCTCGAACTGCATTTGCTGGACGTCAATATGAAACACAGTCTACCTACATATACAATAAAATTAACTCTAAACTACACATATATCCCTTATCCACGCACGAGTGTAAAAAAACTATTGTCACATGGTTGAACACTCTAACTTATGACGAAACTGAAAATATACTAGTTAGAACTAGCTAAACATTTCTACACATACCTCTTCTATCCCTACAACCTCACATAAACCCCCACACACACATACAGACAGACAGTCACACACATACATACAGGCTTCTACACATACTCCTAGTATTGCACTTTTAACACATTTTTTGCATATATATATTTTTTTGTTGTTTTTTTGTTATAGTCTCAACATTGTAATCTTGGTTTGTAAGGGAAGAAACGAGACAACCCCAACACAAGTGCTTTTGTAACTTACTGGGGTTGCCTTAATTTATTTTATGTACGCAATGTTAGATGAAATAAAATCTTTTTACTTTTTTTTACTTTTTCTTCTTTACAGGTTGGACGACTAAGTGTATCCGCAATGACATTAGCCTTTCCAGGCGTGTACTGAAAGTTGATGTTAAAGCACTGCAGCTTTAGGGTCCATCGAACGAGCCTACCCGATGGTGATTTCAGGTTAAGAAACCACTTTAACGGCTGATGATCGCTACCTATAACGACCTCGTGACCTTCGATGTAGCCCCTGAAACGTTCGACTGCCCATACGACAGCCAGAGCCTCACGCTCTGTAGTGCTTTAATTTCTTTCTGCTGGAATGAGGAGACGGCTAGCGTATTCTATAGGGCGTTCTTCTTTACCTTCGCCCTGTAACAATACCGCACCTATGGCATAATTGCTAGCATCCGTCCGTAAGACAAACGGCTTACTATAATCCGCTTGGATGAGAATCGGTGCCGACGACAGACGTGTCTTTAACTCCTGAAATGCACGAGCCTGATCAGAATCCCAAGACCAAGGTTGATTCTTCTTGAGTAGGTGTGTTAACGGCTCAACAACTGCAGAAAAACTTGGAATAAATTTTCTGAACCACGAACACGTCTGGACAAAGGTTCTTAAATGACGTAACGAAGAAGGTGCCTTCATGTCTAAGACTGCACGGACCTTGTCATCATCAGGCGATACACCATCCTGTTTAATGACATGACCGAGGTACTTTACCTTGTCTCGTGCAAAGACATACTTTTCTCTGTTCGCGCGTAACTTGAACAAGCGTAACCTTTTGAATACAGTACGCAGATCCGAAGTATGCTTCTCGAAGCTACCTTCAGATATTACCAGAAGATCGTCTTGATATGCCAGCAGGGGCACATCCTTCAACGACGCGCCTGTACGAAGTCTATCTATCAGACGCTGGAACGTTGACGGCGCGTTTTTCAAGCCAAACGGCATGCACTTAAAACGATAAGAACCAAACGGCGTCAAAAACGCTGTTTCATCCCTGTCCTGCTCGCGTACGGAAACTTGCCAGAATCCACTGCGCATATCAATTGTACTCATAGAACAATTCTTTTTAGTCGACTGGACAAGCTCGTCTATCAACGGCATCGGGTAGACGTCGGTTTTTGTTACCGCATTGAGATTCCTATAATCGACACAAAAACGCACCTTACGACTTTACGACCTTACGACTCACACTCCTCAACATGTCGTCTGCTAACATTTTATCGAGCTCTGCTCGCATGACCTCTTTCTTAGCAGGCGTCAACCTATACGGTGGAACAGCAATGGGGGGGTGGTCGCCGGTATCAATGATGTGCTCGGCGAAAGGGGTCGCGACTCCCCCTGACTCAAAGATATCCTCGTGTTCTACAAGGAGATGGGCAAGAACTTCACGTTGTTTGTCACTAAGCGAAGTCGCCTCGTCATCCCGGAGCACCTCCACAGCAGCACACGAAGACACAGGTGACACTTTCTCAAACTGCATCTCAAATTTTTGCTTACTATTTTCGGCAAAGTGCCAACTGCTATCACAAAAATTAAATACAAGGTTGAATATAGTAAGAAAATCTATGCCTAGTAAACTTTCGTTACTGTCAGATTCCGGAAAAATTAAGAATTTTACGACTCTCGTTTCATGTTGGAGCGTCACCTGTACCTCCGTGCTTAATATATTCATCTCCCTACTTACACCATCCGCCAACCTAACAATTTGTGTTGACGGCGATAATGGGTGTCCTAACCTTAGTAGGAGAGCGTAGAGCGTGTGACCGGCAATACAGCTTTTAGCTGCCGAATCTACGAGCGCAATACCACAATTCCCTAGAATGCTTATATTTAACACAGGGCGACGAAAAGGTGCATTATCGTTAATTTTGTCGACATACTCACAACTATTGCATAAACAATTGTAATCATTGGAACTGGATGCACACGTGTTAACATTACAAATAATTTTATCGTTAACAAAACAGTTACATAAATCACCTACGGCACGCGTAGGGTTACCTCGCACCGACACTTGCATTGACAGGTTAACTGGCGGCTGCGCGGCAGCAGCGGCGGCGGCCGAGACAGCCGGGCCGCGCCGATACCTACGCGAGCGCGCGGCCTGCGCGCAGGGATCGCGCGGCGACGCGGCCGCTATGCCACAACTGTTAGCAGACGTACTTAACGCCCCGTCGTGCGACGTGTAGTCGACGGAATAAAACGATTGTAGACCCGACGAACAGTTTTTACAACATTACCCCACACTAGGATTTCTCCTGTATCGTGGGTGCGTTTACAGACACAAATCTTCACATGCACAAACATCCAGACCCGGAACAACTATCTGTAGGCCATACAAATATTTGTTCCGTGCGGGAATCGAACCCACGACCCGCAGCGCAGAAGCCAATCGCTTAGCCACTGCACCAAACGTGTCGTCACTTTGATGTGATAACGTTCGCGGCACCGCAACCGTAACACTTTATTTCACTTTTAGATTTTACTTCACTATTATTGCTATTATTATCACTATTACGCTTAAGCTTCTCGCACATATCCTTAACGTGACCTAGTCGCTTGCAATATGAACAAAATTGCTTCTTCCCCTTGGTGGCGGCAGCAATCTCGGCGGACTCGGCGGCTGCGGCGGCTCCAGCGCCGCTCGGCGCGGCCGTATCCGTAGGTACTATGCGTGCCAAATAAGAATAGCACTGTCAAGACGCCATTTTGTTCCGCAATACTCGTGAACTTCATTACCAAAGTGTAAGGTGTACAAAAAAGTAAATAAAGAAATTATAGGTATTCAGTTTAATTATTTTAGTTCACTTTTTTGGTATTTCTTATCAATTTTACGCCAAATTAATTACACAGTAATTATATTATTATTATGGCGACATATTAGGGCGACCAGTAGCATTTCGTGAAGTTAACTATATATATATTGGTTCATTTCTTTAATGAATACTGTTTTCAAATATTATTAAATTATCGAAAATTATCTATTTAAGCAATTCAATAAATAACATATTATAAAAATGAATGTAAATAATAATGAAATCTATGAATAAAAAAATATAACATTTTTTTTTTCATAGTATCTTTTAGCTATCGTGTGAAGTTGTAGCAAGCGCGATCCTATTCTTATTTGGCACGCATAGTACATCCCGCGACGACGACGACGACGCTGCGCGCTTACTTGTTTGGGCCTGTGACTTCGCTTGGGGCGTGCTGCTTGCCTGTCCTTTGCCGGTTTCTTTTAGGGAATCTTCTATTACGCGACACTTGTGAATTAGCTCATCGAAATTATTTACGCTTTCTCTACTTACACGTTTTCTTATGCGCGGACTGAGGACGCCGAACGCCATGTCGAGTTGTACTTTTTCCGATAAGTCTTCTTTCGGTAATTTTGCCAACAGAGCTCGTACTTTGGCGATAAATAAGTCCGTGTGCTCTTCCTCCTGATTAAGGGTGAATAACCTTCTGTAAAGTCGATGTGGTGGGTCGTGCTCACCGAAGGCGCTTTTTATTCGTGTAAGTGCCTCTGACCACGTGCTAGTCGACCTTTTGACTCCTTGCCACCACACAGCAGCAGGCCCCTCCAGCAACATCGAAAAACCACGGAGAGCATTCTCGTCGGTAATACTGACGCAATCCTTGCAGGTAACTATCGCGTCGATAAAGTTTTCCAACGACTCGTCCGTGCGTCCGCCATAACGTGTCGTACATTTCGCGAAATTTCCGTTCGCGCCAAATGCGAAGCCCGATGTTTGGACATCGGAGACGTTACCTTGCGGCGTCGATGATCGCACCTCGCGTATTAATTGCTGGCAGAACTCATTTTGGGTTTGCTGGATAGTAGTTATAAAACTTGTAAGAGTTTCTTGAGACATCGTAATATTCATGGCGGCGGCGCCGCCGCCATCATTATTAGAGATTTCTTCCGACCGTGTTCTCGGCATTTTCGACACGATAGACACACGCTATAATCTTGAATACCGATAAAACACAACACTGGGTTCGACGACAGTCCGCAATAGTGACTTGTAGTGATCTTAACGACACACGAAAACTTTTCACTGAAGTTAAATAACCTACACACGTTGGGCAGCCACTTACAGCGTTGGTAGGTGCTATTGGACCTTGTTTCGGAAAGAAATAACTACAGTTCTGTCTCCTTACACGTTTATTACTCCAAAGGAATGATGACACACATTATAACACGGCGGTAGGTATGAATAATACCCATGATCGCGCGGTAGTTGTGCCACCGCGCGCGCCGCGTCGCGATCGCGAGACTCTGTCTTCCCGCCCGCCACTCGCTCTAGCGAGCGGTATTGTTACTAACCGTGGGTTGCCCCGCTACAAAAGTGCTAACACGATCAGTGGTGTCACATGCCCGATTGAATAGATACCCATAATTTCGGTAGCTGCAGATTAAAGATAATGAGCTGTGATGATTTTAATGTTCATTAAAATAATATAAAACAATAATTTAAACCACTTAAAATCCTTATTTTGTGTTTCAATTGTGTTAAAATACAGACTAGAATTAAAAACTCAAAAATCAAATACCTAATGATTAAGCCCTCGTACGCACGAGAGCTTTTTTTAAGTCCGTTACAAAAGCGCTGGAATGAAACCAATGGGTGCCGTAGTATTCATTCACACGACGACGCTTTTAAATCGCGGCGCTTTTTTATCGAGCAGTGTTGTATTTTAAGCGCTTGGCGTTGGACGTCAAGTCGAATGAAACATACGGCATTTCTTGCTAGTGTACGCACGAGCGTTTAAAAAGCGCCGGTGGAGAAAGCAGAATGCTGCAAGCACTCCAGTTTATGCCATAAAAAAGAAACTCGTGAGGCGCGGGAATTATGAACAGATAGGTACATACCTACTATTTATTTTTGGGTTAATTTATACCTACAACGAATTCTCATTTTGCAGTTTATTTAACGATGATGTATTACTTATAATACATATTCGTTTGGCAAAAACTGCAAAATGAAAATTCGCTGTTCTTAATAGAACTCAAATAAAACAAAGTTTTGAAAATATGTTTTAATATATTTATTTTAATTTACAAAACCGTTTCAGGCATATTGTGCTAAGTACTTATAGTTTTTTTAACATTTATGCTGTAACGTTCTTCACACTTCTTCAGCCAATGCCATGGTCGGAAAACACAACACTAAAGCGTCAATATCGCACAAATAGGATGAGTCTCTATCTCGTAAATACAAAATCGTCAATTTTGCACTGGAGTCCTCTGTCTCTTAAAGTGCTTATTACACTCTTCGATTTTTAGGAAATCTAATTAGGAAATCGGAAGGTGTGGATGGAGTTAGAGAGTTAGATTCCGATTTAAGGTGGACGCACACTTATCAGAGCCGAACGCGCCGAAAGAACTGAGTTTTAGAATTAGTTGTATGAAATCCTATGAAACCTCGCACACCTATCCGAATCGGCCAAATCGGACGATTCGGCGCGGGTAAGTGTGCGAGGTTTCATAGGATTTCATACAACTAATTCTAAAATTCGATTCTTTCGGCGCGTTCGGCTCTGATAAGTGTGCGTCCACCTTTAGGAACGTCCCGATCGAAGGTTCCTAAATTGTTTACGATTTAGAACAGTGTTGCCATCTCGGATTTTGAAAAAGGCATAAGTCAGAATAGTAAATAAAGTGCTTATTACACTATTCAATTTGTAGGAAATCGAAAGATGTAATTGAAGTTATATAATGTAATAAATTGAAGGTATTGATTTAATTTAAAGCTTATTTTCTTCTTTTTAGACCGTTTAAATAAAAGCTTGGTTTAAAAATGTATTTTTTACTATTAATTTATTTTGTATTTTTAGTAGGTATATCATGTTGAAACTTAGAACGGTCTTTCATAATTGAACGCGTATACAACATTTAATGTCTGTGCTGCTAACCATTGAGGAGTTCCCTAGTCAGGACCCAACCCTGAGTGCAGCAACCATGTCACGGTAAATCTTAAAACCGGCTATCATAATAAAATGCGTACACAACATTTCGTGTCTGTGCTGTTGACCGTTGAAGAGTTTGTCTATCTGGAGCTAATCCTGGATGTCGATTCAGGTCATGCTTACCAAAAAAATGTATTGTCATCGGAAATGAACCAACATTTTAAAATTCAACTCCGTAGGATAACAGGAAGTGGTTCAAAATTCAGTTGCAAGATTTCAACCGAACATACATACATACATACATACAAACATTGCAAGTTAAATAAAAGCTTGTAAAAATAAATGTGTACATTTTTTTTCCCTGAATTTCTCAAAAGTACTACATTTCTGCATCATTTTTGGGAAAAATAATATATTTGTTCAAAAAAAAAAGTGGCAACCCTAGTCGTCGCTCCGATTTAGTGTGATCACTAGCTTCTAACTTCCTAGTTAGAGTGTTCCTAATTAGATTTCCTAAAAATCGAAGAGTGTAATAAGCACTTAAGGTATTTGTTGGTTTAACAACACAGAACGCGTCAATTTCGCACTGTAGACTCTATCTCGTAGTGGTTAAGGCAACAATTCTTCACACACAATGCAGAACCGGCAGAAAATACTATTTGGAAACAATCAAACAATCACAACAAAACAAATGTTAGATTCTCAGAAAATTATACTCTCTTCGTCAGATTGTCGTAAAAAACAAACAAATCCGCCATGCCATACCACAAATGAGTGTGGCCATTTCATAAAAAAAACACCATAAATCATTATTTGATTTTTTAGTTTTTTTTTTTCCCCAGGTGAAGTCAGCTTTCTTAGTTAGCGGCCAATGCAAACAGTGGCATGAAAAAGCAAAAACGAGATAGCGCTATACAAAAGAAAGTGATAATACGATCAGTGATGTCACATGCCCGATTGAATAGATACCCATAATTTCGGTAGCTGCAGATTAAAGATAATGAGCTGTGATGATTTTAATGTTCATTAAAATAATATAAAACAATAATTTAAACCACTTAAAATCCTTATTTTGTGTTTCATTTGTCTTAAAATGCTGACTAGAATTAAAAACATAAAAATCAAATAATGACTTATGGTGTTTTTTTTTATGAGATGGCCACACTCATTTGTAGTATGGCGGATTTGTTTATTGTTTTTTACGACAATCTGACGAAGAGAGTATAATTTTCTGTGAATCTAATATTTGTTTTGTTGTGATTGTTTCCAAATCGTATTTTCTGCCGGTTCTGCATTGTGTGTGAAGAATTGTTGCCTTAACCACTACGAGATAAACTCTACAGTGCGAAATTGACGCGTGCGTGTTGTGTTGTGAAACCAACAAATACCTTAGGTAGGAGAGAGACTCCAGTGCAAAATTGTCGATTTTGTATTTACGAGATAGACTCATCCTATTTGTGCGATATTGACGCTATAATGTTGTGTTTTCCGACCATGGCATTGGCTGAAGAAGTGTGAAGAACTTTACAGCATACATGTTAAAAAACTATTAGCACAATTACTATACATATGCCTGAAACGGTTTTGTAAATTAAAAAACCACAAGTTTGTTGAAGATGCCTCCAAACAAGCAATAAAATGAAAAATAAATATATTGAAACATATTTAAAAACTTTGTTTTCTTTGAGTTCTATTAAGAACAGCGAATTTTCATTTTGCAGTTTTTGCCAAACGAATATGTATTGTATGTAATGCATAATCGTTAAATAAACTGCAAAATGAGAATTCGTTATACTGCCGCGCGATTCATAAACGCAGTAAGTAACATTTTGGACAAAAATGAGTTAAATATAATATATATACGAATATATTATATTCGTAATCACCATATGATTGATTACGAATATATATTTAACTCATTTTTGCCCAAAATGTTACTGCGTTTATGAATCGCGCGGCAGTATAGGTATAAATAAATTTATATAGTAGGTATGTACCTATCTATTCGTAATTCCCGCGCCTCACGAGTTGCCTATCTATGGCATAAACTGGCGCGCTAGTGTGCACTCTGTAAACTTATAATTGTATGAAGTTGTCGTTCTTCTCTTGAGTATTGTGTTCTGTGCTCAGGTAGGTATAGGTATATAAGTTATGTAAGATAGCAATAAATATGCATCTACGCATATAATTTACAGAAGATTCTACAACTTTCTCAAAATATTGTAGATGTCTTATTAAATATAACTTTAACTTATTTGGTTGTTAATTATAGTAATATATTTCGATTTGCAATTTTTTTGTTTATCAATGTAACATGGAATCTTACGTTTTTCGAGTAATTAAAGTGTTAATAAAAAGCTCGAAGGTGTATAATGATTAAAAAAAATCGGATTCAAGCTTTTTTCGTTTCTTTGCATTTTCTGAGAACATTTACCATAGTACCTACATATTGTACCCACAGTAATTTTTTTTTGCACCTTCAGAAAGTAGAGATTGCATGGAACAAAAAGCCCACAGACTTTTTTAAAAAAGCTGATATTTTGACGCGAGAATTTTCGTATAAATATTTTTTTTTTGATTAAAAATTAGGGTGCTTTTTCGATATTACCTAAGTCAAAATAAGGCGAAAAAATAAATATTTTTAACCAAAAAAATTACAGTGTGTTTGGGACATAAAAAGGTAAGTTTTCGCCAAATATAGTGTTTTTTATTTTTTGTAAAAGTTAAAAATAAAAAACCAAATACTTGGTTATTTGGATTTTTCACATACCTACCTAAATTTTGAGATTATGTGAAAAAAGTGTAATACAAAAGTTTGCCATTTACCTTTTTTCCATAGGACTTGTAGTTTTGCTGGAAATCGAGATAAACCGTTTTTTACCCTTGAAAACGATTTAAAAACTCACCCCATTCGACTTCCCGACCTCAGATCGCCCGTAAATTATTTTTCTTTTCTTTTTTGTTATATTCTCTTCCTTTTCCAATGGGTTTCATCCTACTATTTTTTTTGGTTTCAAAAATTATCGACCCTGGTCTATTAGCACTTAAACCTACTATAAAGTTATAAAAGCCAGAAGCCTACTTTAAAGGTAAACGCACACTTATCCGAGCCGAACGCGTCGAACGAATCGAAGTCAAGGAGGCCTTGCACACATATCCGCACCGAAAGAATGGAATCACTCATTTTTTTAAACACTGAACAAGTAGTACTCGCGCCTTGCTGTGTCGTACTGGTACGCAACTGATAGAATGCGAGCGCATCGGTCGAGCCGACCGCATCAGCCGCACCGAATCTGATGACGTCATCCGAATTCGTCTAGGATTTCTGGGGTTCTTCCCGGTTCGGACGATTCGAAGCGGGCAAGTGTGCGAGGTTTCATAGGATTTCATACAAGTAATTCTAAAATTCGATTCTTTTGGCTCTTTCGTTTCCTTCGGCTCTGATAAGTGTGCATTCACCTTAATAATGCTATAAGGAAAAAATGGCAGACTCTACAGCAGCTGAACAAATGTCGTGGACTCGTGGCCAGATCATAGAATTGATCACTTCATGATGTGGCCAACCATTTCATGAAATGGCCAATATCCGGTGCCCACATCATGGGAATGAATAATCAGCGTTTAACGATATGAATAGCTAAACGCACGGCTAAATACTTCATAATAATTATTATGGTCAAACATTAGTGATCATATCGTAAAATAGTTACATTATCCATCGGTAGAGGCGCTGTAATCGTTTTGTTGTTGTGCATCATGGCGGCGGACAAGTGTTCTGTAATAAAAGAAAGTAGGGTGACCACGCAACGAAAATCAATGGCAATTCTATGATCTGGCCACGACATATACAAGGTTAGTCGGAAAGGGGGCACTAAGCCGAAAGGGTGTTGAAGTAAGGATAACCATAATAAGGGATAACTTTTGTTCTACAACTTTCCCCAAAACTCGATAGTTTAAGAGAAATAGCTTTTCAAAGATTTCGTAAAAAAATATGCTAAAATCTATCTGTCCATAGTTATGATCAGCTGTTTTTATAATTTAGGTCATATTTGGGGTCACGGAATAGAAAATTAATTTTCTGAATTCATAGCTAAAGCAGGTATGTTTATTTTGAAAAAACTAAAATAAAAATCTTTTTGCAGGCAAAATAAAAATTATCGAAATTTGAAATTTTAACACTTGCTTTAAAATTGTCATCAGTGATACTTTAGGTGGCCCGCGGCTTAGTACCCCCTTTCCGACTAATTTTGTATACCTGCGCCAAATCCCTTCCATTGTTAGTGAATCATTTGGGTTAGGTTAGAACTGTGACCATTAAAGCGCGAAGGCAAGCGAGCGAAGCGAGCGTGCCGCGGCAGCGGCCGCCGAGCGCCAGATCCTCTCTATTGTTGGTGAATCATTAGGGTTGGGTTAGGTTAAAACATTATCAATCATGTGTTTATTTTTGTCTTGCTAAATTTTGAACCATTCGGAATTATGAAAATCATGGACACCCTACTTTAATGATATGGCCCAACGTGGATGACCATATCATCGAACGTTGACGTTTAAACGATATGGCCAGTTTTAGCTAGCCATTTCATGAAATACAACCATTTCGTGGAATAAGTACAACCATTTCATGAAATGGTTGGCCACATCATGAAGTGATCAATTCTATGATCTGGCCACGTCATAATACATTATAATCCTGGTTGAGAGTACCAGAGTACATATGTTAAAGTAATTGTGAAAAATTAAACAAGGAGAAACCAAAAATAATTATATTTACACACTTTTAAAAATCAAAATAATTAACTATTAAAATTAAATAGCTAGTCCAACGCTTGTAAACATAGGTACTGTTGCATAATAATCTACACATTATATAACATCAATAGGTAATGGTTACCTATATCATTAATCTGTGATAGTTACCTACACAAGCGGAGCGGCCGAGGACGCCACTGTAATACTAGCGAGGTTCGTTCATTTGTAAGTATACCATGGGTACCATGGCTTTTGGTAAAAACAAAGTGAACCACCAACAACAGGACGACAACGTTCATTTTAAGAAAAAAATACAAGCAGTGGACTTAGCAAAAAAGTGCCATGATATTGATTAGAACTGTCAAGTTCCAATCTGATGACTCACCTCAGCTGCTGTATCTATTATGTTATTGTTTCCGTAAAAGAAGTTAAATCGATTTATCTATACTAATATTATAAAGAGGAAAGATTTGTATTTTTGTATGTAACAAATAAACTTAAAGACTACTGGACCGATTTCAAATATTCTTTTGCCGTTAGAAAGCTACATTCTCTCTGAGTAACATAGGCTAAATTTATTACTGGAATAAAACTTCTTACGCGGGCGGAGCCGTGAGGACACAGCTAGTTAACAATAAATTGCAATAGTACAACGATTTTACTATCATTTTACGCATATAAATAAAAATATCACCACCACTCTAGTACATATTGTATCATAGTATAATAATGTTAAGTATTTATAATTTAATAAAACATTCTAATACAAATTAAAATAATGAGGTTGTTTTTAAATTCTGCACATCAAAACATTTTTGCAGGCAGCGACGACACCTTCCTCTACTTTCATACTGAAAAGCACCTTTAATCAAAGGTGACGCAACTCTATACCCACATCGGTAGTCTTCAATCCTGCCGAGCATACTCGTAATATTGACTATAAACCGAACCACGACCGACAGTGCGGGAGAAGCGAGGGTCGGGGGGTTCGGGGGGGTCAGACGGGCAGCGCGGGCGCGCGCCGCGCCTGCAGCTTGGCGCGGTTGTAGGCCAGCACGCCCAGCGCCGCCAGCGCCATGCCGGCCAGGTTGAGCGGCGGCGCAGGGTTGCCCAGCAGCAGCAGCGACGCGCCCACCACGGCCGCGCGCTTGGCCGCCGACGCGACGGCGTACGCCAGCGGCGTGACGCGCGACAGCACGCTGAAGGCCGCCACCGCCTGCAGCCACGCCAGCGCGCCGTCCGCCGCCAGCAGCGCGCCGCCCGCCGCCCAGCCCGCGCCCGGCGCCGCGCCCGCCAGCAGCGCGCCGCCGTCGTGCCACGCCCACAGCGGCAGGAACAGGCCCAGCGCCAGCCGGCCCAGCGTTTGCAGCAGGCGCAGGTGGTGCACGCCCGTGTCGCGCATGACGCGCTTGGAGTACAGGTGTTGCAGGCTGAGCAGCGCGGCTGCGGCCAGCGCCGCGCCCAACCCCATCGCGTCGAACTGCAACTCGGTGGCCGAGGCCACGCCGACGCCCAACGCGATGACCACCAGCGCCAGCTGCACGCCGCGTGGCTGTCGCTCGCCGAACAGCAGCCACGCCAGCCCTGCCGTCCATAGCGGCGTCGTCGCCTTCACTGACCACAGAATCACATAACTACATTAAACATTCTGCCAATTTGTTGGCGTTAGAAGGTTATCAAAGTTCTCGTGCACTACCATTCTCTGTACTATCCGGCTGTGGTTGCATTACATACACAACCACATGCACAGACATTCTGAATCAAAACTTATAAAAGCTATAAATGGTAACACAACCATTGCACTAGTCAACCCAAACACAAGGCCATCAATAAACCGTAGCATCATCAAGGTGGAGGATTGCTCAACTGAGGTTTATTGAACTAAGAAAAAATGGAAAAATAAACTTAAATAAATATATAAATACAAGGTTAGTCGGAAAGGGGGTACTAAGCCGTGGGCCACTTAATGTATCACTGATGATTGTTTTAAAGGAAGTGTTAAAATTTAAAAATTCGATTCATATTTTCCATGAAAAATTGTTTTTATTTTAGTTTTTTAAAAAATTCTTCATCCCTGCTGTAATTACGAAGTCAGAAAATGTAGTTTCTAATCCGTGATCGCAAATATGACCTAAAATGTAAACACATCTGATCATAGCTGAAGATAGATAGAATTTAGCGTATTTTTTATGGAATCTTTGAACAGCTATTTCTCTTTAACTACTGACTTTTAGGGAAAGTTGTAGAACATAAGTTATCCATTGTTATAGGTACTTTAACACCTTTTCGGCTTAGTACCCCTTTCCGACTAGCCTTGTATAAAAAAACAGGTTTTAAAAAAAAAAATTTAAGTCTATAAAATGTTTACCAAAATATAAAATTAACAGTTTCAGATGTTGGTGCCTTCAATTTGGTTTAGCGTGGATTAACACATCGTCGCTTATACAGCAATACCGCGCCAAGTCAAATTTGCTTAGTTTTCCGGAGAGACAAAAAAACTGCATTATTTATTCATTTTATACAATACATGCATGTTAAAATAATACATGCATGATATGTCTAAAACTAATAATTCTATAATAAAATAATTATATAATCAATTATTACAGTAAAGAATTGTACTGAAATGACATAGGCTTTGATAACGAGAATTAAAGGCATATTATGAATATTACAATAATCAAGGCCAGACTGCTAAAGTTGGTGTTGTTAATATATAAAACTACTAGTAGAAACTGTAGAATGAGTATTGTGATAAGACCGCCCATTTTAAATCTCTATTTTTATAGTAACGTATAGTGTTTGTATTGTGCAATCTATACTAATATTATAAAGCTGAAGAGTTGGTTTGTTTGTTTGAACGTGCTAATCTCAAGAACTACTGGTTGGAATTGAAAAATTATTTTTGTGTTGGATAGTCCAATTATCGAGGAAGGTTATAGGCTAAATAACATCACGTTACAGCCAATAGGAGTGGAGCATAAATGAAAAATGTTGCAAAAACGGGGAAAATGTTCACCCGTGCGAAGCCGGGATGGGCCACTAGTATACAATAAAGAGTATTGTATTGTACAAAACACCACTATGACGTACATACAGTCACATGGTAGAGTTTAATCAAGCTGTCACGGGAAGAGACTACTTGTGTTATTATGGGTAATGCTGGTTTCAACACTCAACATAGTACTATGAAGTACAGTCAACATTGTAAGTATTAATATTTCAGAATTTTAAAATTTTGTAGTTTTCTCTATTCTATTGTAAATTTATTACAAAGTATAATAATTGGCAGATTTGGTTCATAAACCACTTATGAATCTTTACACCATGCTTAGTTACTTTGGATGCTAACTGTACATAATATCAAGAGAAATACAGTTATTTAAACTAACCTGTGTGTGCATAGGAGATGGGCACTTTCCAAATGGAAACTTGTGAGCATATTGTGGTGAGGAACTTGGCAAAGGCGAGCGGCACGAGCGTGCGCCAGTAGTAGCGGCGCGGGAAGTCCACCACGCGCCGCACACTGCACACTGCGAACGCGGGCGCGCTGCACACCACGATGCTCAGCAGCTGCACCATAGTCACCGTCACCGGGTACGGGAAGTCCGTCAGCACCAATTTGCCCACCACGTTGCTGGCCGAGCTGGCAGCATACCAGACCAGACACAGCGCCACCACCACTAGCGCCTCGCGCCGTGACCCCTCCAGCGCCATCGTGAGTGCTGTACTTTAATAACCACACACTCGTGCTACCGCTCACAGACCCTCATTTCGCTTTTAACGATCTTATGGCATACAAATCATAATTTCTAATAAGAAAATTGGAGGATGACGAATTGCTAAATAATTCTTATGAGCTGGCAAAACAACATTCTTGCTGACCGAATCATAAGTTTTTAAATAAAACAGATAGGTTTAACCTATCTTTCAAGTTTTAAGCAAAAGCATTTGGCACTTAACGTAATAAATACGGATTATTAATCTACTACTCATACTATTGGTACCTATCTAAGTATCTACCACATCATGAGCGTAGTAGGCATACAATATTGAACACAGATTGATGATTTAGAATAATTTATATTGAACTCAGCAGAGTTGATCACAGAGTAATTTATAATCTAAGAAACTTATGAAATGATCATATTGAATTAATTATTATTTAATAAGTACTCTGTGGAGTAGAAGAGTTGATTGAACACGAATGACAGGATGATGACATATGACATTAGTCTTTGATGACAACGGGAATGATAGATGAATCAGATGTTAGAGTGCGCGCAAGATAACTCTGCGCGCGGCCAAAATCGGAACTAATCATGGTCCGCCATAGTGTTGCCGTTTTATTAACTTTGTCACTAGATCTACCTGATTTTAGGAATAAAAGAAAATATAATAATAAAGATTACCTCATCAGACGATAATAATCATAAGAGCCATACCTCACCGGGAAGCCATGGCGGCGCAGCTAGGTCGCGTCGCCAATAAAATGTATGCCAGGTCAGCCATCCTCTATAAAGCTGTATACATTTAGTTGGCTAGGCAACCTAGAGACGTCGCTATGGCGTCCCGGTGAGGTATGGCTCTAATGCATTCTTATTCACTCACGCCATATTTATCAGCTTAGTTCTTTTCCTTTGCAGATTACGTAAAAATACTAATTAATTTAATTGATAGGTAGTAAATTTAAGCGTACATAACTTAGCTCAATTAAAATATAATAAACCGCAAGAGGGCTGCCCAATTTTAATGCTCACGAATATTTTACTTTTCCTTAAAAAGTAGGACTTTGTATTTTTGCGATCATGGCAACATTTAGCACGCCCTCCGTCGCGCGCAGAGTTATCTTGCGCGCACTCTACCCTGTACAGTGCTACAAGTATAATTTGGCATTTCAGAGCGGCGTTGCTTGCCAAGACAACGCGATAATATGTCAAATTCAATACATTTTCATTCAAATCCCAACTTCGCAGCGTGCCAAGTTATACCACAGATTAATGATAATTATATGTCTACGAAGTTATACTGGGCGATATATAACCTAACCTCATATATATATATACACACTCAAATAGGGTACATACATAATTAATTATACATACATATAATTTACCTATATAAACCACTATAGAGCAAGATAATGTTCTTTAACCATTCTTTTGAAAGAAACCAACGACTGAGCACGCCTTACATGTACAGGTAGTGCATTCCACAAGCGTATGGCCTGAACAGTGAAGGAATGGTCAAAGAATCTTGTAGAATGCATAGGCATCATCAGTTTCAAGTTCTCCGATGATCTCAAGGATTGTGAATGTGAATCACGCATGAACTCAAAACGCTCTTTAAGATAAGAAGGGGTAGCGGGATTGAACAGAATACTGTATAGTAGGGAAAGAATATGAGCATTCCGACGAAGGCGTATTGGAAGCCACTTGAGTTTTGCACGAAATTCTGACACGTGATCATATTTGCGTAAACCAAATATGAACCTAATACAAAAATTTTGAAGTCGCTCAAGTTTGTTAAACTGGTCCTCGGTGTGATCGAGATAGCTGGCATCGGCATAGTTAAGGATGGGAAGAAGAAGAGATTGTGCAAGCGCAGTTTTAGTGGCAGTGGGTAAAAAGTTACGAAGTCTTCTCAAGGATCCGGCTGATGCAAACATCCTACGGCTGGTCTCTTGCAGTTGTGGATCCCATGAAAAGTTCTTGTCCATAAAGATCCCCAAGTTTTTTACTTTGTCGCTGAAAGGAACCTGAATACTTTCAAAGAAAACCTGTGGAAGTTGTAACCAGTCAATTCGCGAAACCATCCGAGAGCTGCCCAAAACAATGACTTGTGTCTTGTTGGGATTGACTGATAGTCCGTAGCATTTGCTCCACTCAGAGATTCGGACAAGATCTTTGTTGACATTGACAATGGCTTCTGATAACTGTCCCAACGGAGCCTGTGAGTAAATTTGGAGATCATCTGCATAAAGGTGGTAAGAAGAAAGCAGTTGATGAGAGATTGAATTAATAAATATTGCGAAGAGTAATGGGGATAAAACGCCGCCCTGAGGCACACCAGCAGTTGTATTACTCCACGAAGATAACTTATCCTCAATACTAATACGTTGCCGGCGGCCATACAGGTAACTACGAAACCAATCAATTGTTGTTGGAGATATGTTAAGAGAGCTTAGTATGCCAAGCATGATGTCGAAGTCAACAGTGTTGAAAGCATTGCTAAAATCCAGCAATGCCAGTACCGTTAACTTCCCATTTTCCATGCCTAGCCTGATGTCATCCGTAATATTAACCAGGGCTGTGACAGTACTATGGCCAGGACAAAAACCGGATTGGAAGGGATTTAGAAGTCTATTCTTACAAAGGAATGTACTCAACTGATTGTGAATAAGACGTTCTAGGACTTTGGAGAGGAATGGTAGTATGGATATTGGACGATATTCAGAAAAGGATGCTGGATTGGATTTTTTAGGTAAAGGAATAATTTGGGCGTATTTCCAGGCATTTGGAAAAGCACCGCTAAGGACAGAGCGGTTAAGAATGTGACATATGACTGGGAGGATTTCGTCGAGGATAGGAAGGATCATATTACGGCTGCCACAGTCACTTCCAACAGCGTTAGATGTTATAGACAGGATGCTCTTCTTAACATCACAAGCAGCGAATTGATTAAAGACGAAAGAAGAATAATCGGGAGTCGGAAGAGTAGAAAGATAATTTAGGGTATTTGCTTTAGTTGTCCCATCAAAATTGGACGAGGCAGAGAAATGTAGGTTTAGAGAATTAATATCGAGATTGTGAGGAATTGTATCTTGACGCGATTTTCCATTTTTTATTTCCATACAAAAGTAAATAAATATTATTTATTTCAAAAACTCCACAACCCTGACTTTTTTATCTATTCAAAAATGACGGCGCACGTGGTCGTCGGTGCCTAGCCGCTCGGCGGTAAAATACAAAGCACCGGTAGGTGGGTATGCCTACGAATGCCGCCGAAATCATAGGTTACTATGGTACTGTGTGTGAGGGTGTGTGCATGTATATGTCCTGTGTCGGAACATATCATTATTATCTAGGAACTTACCATTTCTGATGTTGACGCTGTTCTCGGCCAACGAAAACGTCACATACGTGTCGTCTTAATATCAAATAGGTACTTAAAAACACAAGAAGCACTTTTGTTTATTAATTACTACTGTTATGTACGTAGGTAACCTACCTACAAATGAATCTATCACCAGTTTTATGTACTTATGTTAACACCTGCGAATTAATCTATCACCACGGACACTACAAGAAAGGTTAATTTCGAATTTTGATATCACTGTTTCAAGTTATAGCCACCACGAATGGATCTCCACTGCTACAAAAAAGGTTCAATCTGCAGCACTTGTCGCTCGATTTACAAGGTCGCGCGCCGATGTCCCTATGAATGCGATCGCGTTATCTACCATAACATCTACGGATTGCTCATGATGCTCTCAAACGGAGATGCTACTCCTAGCCGCATCTCGTCTTCATTGTTCCTCAGCGTAAACCATAATAACGTGACCCCACAAGCAAAAGTCCAGCGGAGTCAAGTCCGGTGAGCGAGGTCTGGCTACAGGATCGCCACGACCGATCCACACGGGGAATCGCTCATCCCATTACGCTCTGCAGCTGCTGTTGCGAGCGTAATGAGCCGGAGCGCCACGCGGCCCGTCGTACTGGAACACAGTCCTCGAACTCGATCAAAGGGAGGATGGTTGGAAACCCTTTGCCGTACAAATCATGGCCCGCCAAGAGCACACCATCACAACAACCAATAAACATCACGATGTCGTAATCCTTCGTATGTACCTATCCGTGTACGTACTCAGTCGATATTTTAGAAACAACAAGAAATAATACCACGACTTGCGTAAACAATCAAAACATCGACTGTATTCCGGGAAGCGTTGCAAGTCTATGGTTGCAAGTGACTAAAAAATCTTAGAATAATAACGGAAATAAAATGTTTAGGTTAATATTGCATTTTAGAGATGCGCAATGTAAATCCCCCAAATTAAATTCCGGAGAATTTAACAACTGATTCGAATTTAGTAACTTTTTGGGATCTATCCCTACGTCATACGGGATTCGAACACACATAAGCGTAAGATCTTGGGTTAGCAATAGGAAGCTGATGAAACTGGTTTACTTACTTTAAGTTTGTGAGGATGAAACCTCAAATGGTCGCAATGTTTGCAATGTCAAAATGTAAACAAAGTTATGAAATACGATACCACAAATTAATAAATCTATCTCGTTGAGTTCATGAATTCATGTGTTTTCAAAACTTAGTGTATACATTTCTTAGTACACACAAGCTAAGTACGTATGTTAATAATCATTAACTTGTTAGTCTTGTGTCGGCATCTATCACTTCTATTCTCCATAGTCTAACTAAATGACTGACATACATTTTACAATAAACTTACAGACACGCATTTCCAGATAAACAATGTATTGAACCCACCTCTAAAGCGGCAAGCAGCCGAAATACAACAGACAAGCTTAGTACGTACGTTAATAATCATTAACTTTTTAGTCTAATTAAATGACTAACATACATTTTACAATAAACATATGATATTCACGTATTTCTAAAAAAACAATGTATTTAACCCACCTCTAATAAAGCGGCAAGCAGCCGAAATACAAAAGAGTCTAGTTAACGGCGCCGCGTGCCGCGCTATCTCGGCGGCATCTATTTGACAACGTTTTCACTATTTTTTGGCGCAATTGTGATATGTAGTGGCACATTTATTGCAGAAGCGACATCGTGGAGTAAGCTTATTTTTGACGGTTTGTTTTATTCGATTTTTTTTATGATAATAACTTACTTATTGTACCGCAAGGCTGCTAATTAATCGGGATAGTTTTCAGTGTAGGATAGATCATATGGAATTACGTGCTTTAGTGATCAAAACCTTTGATATCCAAGTTGAAGGTTCTTTATTGCCTGTTATTACGGATATTCTAAGTAGGTAGGTAGGTACAGGGAACTAAAATATCAGGTCAATTAGGTTTTAACAAAAATAAGCCGATAAAATTGGTCTAACAGAGAAATGCAAAATACTTTGAGATGCAAAACATTATTAGGTATAATACGCGATTGCAAATCGTCGTCTGCGCTTTATTTACTCTATGATTACCTATAATTCCGAGAAATGCGAGGGGACAAGTCGGCCATTTTGTATTTAAAATATGACCTCAAATGTAAACACAGCTGATGATAGGGTTGGCGTAACGTATTTTTAATGAAATCTTTTAACAGCTATATCTCCAAAGGACATGTTATTAAATGGGCTTAAAATAATTTTATTTTTGAACCGCTTACATGTGCGGTTTTTCTGATAGGGAAAATTGTCTAGGATGTGCTTACAAAAACATTTTTTTTTAAAAAGCACCATTATTTAATTAAAAAACATTTAAAATCCTGATATATTTTTTTTGTTAAAAAACTAATAAACTGATAAAAAACTTAGAAATAAAAATGATATATATCATTTTTGAAAGCATAATATGTATCCTAATATTAAAATAATATTAAACGGCTTAAATTAAAATAAAATCAATGAATTAACTTAATGGTTTGGATGTATGGCATTGATTCCCTTGTCTCAATAGAATAAAAGAAAATATTTACTGTATGTCAGCAAGGTTGTCACTTGTCATTGTCAGTACCTAATGTCATCAATGTCTTATCATGTCAAAGTTGTCACACAAAATCGCTATCTATTGTTGTTAAAAGCTAGGTCAAATAAAAAAAACTCAAAACAATGGTACATAGTCACAACACAGGAACCACAGTCACAATAACAGACAACAGTTGAATAAGTTGAATTGAATTTGACTTTTTGACAATGACTGACGTTGACAATGACAATAAATGTCATCCAATAGAAGTGTTGCCAGAATTAATAATTATGGGTTAACAACTGTAGGTTGCAACTTTATTTTTTTATTCTAATTATTTAAATTAAAAAAAAAAACAATAAAAGGATGCTTTTAAAAAAAATAAAAAATATATACGAAAGCTCCATATTTTATGTACTTTCATAAAAAAAATATCTCTTCTCTGTTCACAGCCAAAGCCCAGCTTCCATACAAAAATATAACATGTCCTTTATTGACTTTTGGGGAAAGTTGTAGAACAAAAGTTATCCCTTAATATAGGTACTTTAACACCCTTTCGGCTTAGTACCCCCTTTCCGATGAATAACGACTAATCTTGTATATTTAACTTCACGAAATGCTACCGGTCACCCTAATATATCGCAATAATAATAATATTTCGTAACTGGATTTGGGAATCAAACACTTGTGATGACTTATGTCATTTAATTACGGAAACAACACAACAAGTACACAAATCAGTAACGGTCATTCACTAAGTTACGACTATTTAAGAGTTTAAGAACTTAAGCATAATCAAATTGGAAACAATCATGAAATCAACGTGAACGTCGGTTAGAGCTCGCGCGGCGGTTTGTGACGTGCGTCTCATGCGCGGCGGCTACGTCACTACTGGTCATCGGTGGGGGGCGCCGGTGGAACGCGGGCGTCGGTTACGCGTTCACCTCTCTCTTTCCCTCTTATGCATCTAGCGCATAGTCGCGAAAGCGAGAAGGTAGGCTTGCGTGGCGGCCGGAAGTACGGAGGCAGGAATTAATTGCGACAAATATAATTACTGAGTAATTAATTTGGCGTAAAATTGATCAGAAATACCAAAAAAGTGAACAAAAAATTATTAAACTGAGTACAATTTCTTTATTTACTTTTTTGCACACCTTACGCTTTGGTAATGAAGGTCACGAGTATTGCGGAACAAAATGGCGTCTTGACAGTACTATTCTTATTTGGCACGCATAGTACAATAATGCTCGAAAATGATATTATCTCTACATTCGGCAAAAAAATTGGCTCCAATGTGTGCAGTTGGCCTTATCAAATGCCTGTCTGTCAGAACGTTCCGTATCTGGCAACAAACGATGATTTTGTTACGGCTTGAGAACGCACAGAGCAAAGGTTACAATTTTGGCGATGCAAAGATTATACCCACGCGCCTCTAGCGCCGAAATTTAGAAGTTGTCTAAGAACGACACTGCTATATAGTTGAGGTTAAGTTTAGACACTCATCAGATGGTTCACGATTACATACAGAAAACTGATGCTAATAAAAGCAGAAATACGAAATATTGTTGCGTTCCTCAATGTAGTACTTACGGAGATTCGGGTATTCATTTGTTTGCAAAAGACAAAATTATGAAGAAAATCCTCCACCCTTTTGGAAGTCGGTTAAAAAATGGGAGACTGTTTTAAGAATAGGCAAACCGATTTCACCGGCAGTGAGAGTTTGTTCTCATCATTTTCAAGCTTCAAACTATTTTTTAAACAGTAAGTATGATTATGTTTTAATTATTTTATTGTACTTATACTATATTCACATGTATTTTATAAGTTATTTATTTAGTTTAGGCTAAGGCGAGTTTCTCGTCAGATAACGAGATTATGTTTATTGTTCCAGATTCTAAATAAAAGACAGAAGTTGTTTCCTAATGTCGTACCATCACTGAAAATAAAATAAAAAAATAAACTAAATAGTAGTCTTCTTATTTATTTAGTTTTTTTGTGTATCCTGCAGACGCTTTAATTACATCGACTATTGACAACATAATTATTGTCTCGTCCAGCAAGAAACTACATAAATATGATTTATATTTAATAAATATTTTTTTCCGTGACGTAAATTGTATCGGAAACTGTCAGTGTTATCCTTAGACAGCTTCACAATGTTGATACTTGAGGCGCTAGTTAGAATCTTTGCATCGCCAATAGTATACTGGACACTGGCACAGAGCAAACGCTCTTAAAATTCAGATTCCTGATTCCTATACTACATAAAAGATAGCTTGATCTCTGCGACATATGTCAAACTGACATTCCAAGGTCGGCATTCCTATTCATTAGGTCGGCATGCCCATAAAGTATCACATTGACAGGTACTGTCTGTACTATTATGAAATTCAAGACTTCATAGGCGTCACTTTAACTGACAGCTGTCGCAGAGATCAAGCTATCTTGTATGAAGTATAGTTGTATAATCTGGTATAGTCTTAAGGCGGCTTTACACGCCTCTGCCACTTGCCGCAAGCTCCAATCGTCTGCTAACGCTTGGCAAATGCACAAACTTGTGGATGCATCGCAAGCGCTTGCCGCAAACTTCCTTTGATTTGTGCACAAAAACTGACACTAAACCGGATCGGCTACAAACATCTGTAAGCTTACGCAAGGTAAGCCAAATACCGTATCCACATATCTGTGCTGGGCACTTGCTGTTGTTCTGAAAGCATGTGAAGCCGCCTTTAGACTATTAAACCAATGATTGAATAAGGGTATAGTCCAATGACTACTGGGCTCAAATATAAACTCCGAGCTGCTTACTGAGAATTTCCTACTACTATTCTTTGGTCATTGGTACGTATGTCATGCTCAGAATAATGACTAATTAATCTGAGATGTCATGTATTATCTCTGTCTTCAGTGTAGCCAAGTCTACTGATTTTTCAGGAGATCTACTGAATTTGGGGTATTTCCACTGAAATACTGATTTCGCTGGTGAATCTACTGATTTTTAGAAATTGTCTACTGGATTTTGTACAAATCTTCTGTTTTTTGTTCCGAGTTAGCTCCTGGAGCTAACTTAGTAAGAAAACCTTCACTTTAACAACTAATATTATTGAGACAGTGTAAGACATTTATCATTTATCAGGCAATTATTTCGTAAATTTTACAGATTTCGTATAACTGATAGCGAAAACGTCACATTTTACAGTTTACTGTATTTTTATGGTCATAATATGATATTTTTTAGTCTACAATAATAAGGTAAATTGTACATAAATAGGTATAGTAGTAATTTATAAAATTACGTAATAAAGATACAAAATATAGACGCAAAATATTAAAAACTATAAAAAAAATAACTTCACGGATCGACTCATCACTTTCACCTTAAAATAATAATAAATAAAATTAATAAATAAAAATGAAACGCCAAATGTGTTGCTAAGCGCAAAACTTGAGAACGGTTCGATATATTCCTTATTGCACAAGGAAGGTTCTTATGGAGAGAAAATACATAAAAATTGCGTGGAAAATAGTAAAAACAACACTATTCTTTTCCCACTACAGGCCAATAACTTTTGACAGAACGAAATCTGTCCGGGCAGCTATAAAATAATCGCTTGTTGACACTTGTTTCCATTCTGTTCTGTACCTACCTATATATATTTTTAATTCAAAATTGATGTTTTTTTCTTTGTAGTATTTGTTTCATATTAAGTGCTTGGATACAGTGTAAAATCATAACTAATATTATACAATTAAAAGAGGCAATTAAATAATCAGACGTGATTAATTCTTAAAAATAAATCTAAGACAGATTTTTTGGTTCGATTTTCCCTGATCTTTTTAGATTGACCTGGTGGCAACACTAGTGTCATGTAGAAAACATGAAAGTTTATTTTCTTAATGTATTCATTTTATTTTAATTAAATATAAAGAATTAACGCATCATAATACTCGAATCAGTGTTTATAGCTAATACCTACGTGTACATATACATCTGTGTTGATATTTCACGAGCATTATAACAACTTGCAAACTTTATCTTTAACATTCTGTAAAGACCATATTATAGATAGTTTGTCATCTCCTGGTCAACTTCAGGAATTGTAATTGAGGTAAGCGAATTTTTTGTGTTGAACAATGTTGCTCGGGCTCCAATTGATACCGAAACATGTTGTTCATTAACAATGTCAGTTACTCCAAATCATTCGTTAGTTGGAAATATGATAAAGACAATTTGTAATCTGCCTTTATCATATCGTGCTGGGTAAAGCAGTGCAAATCTATTCGGAAAGAATTATTTGAGGGAGCCCAAATAATCTTGTTATTTATAGTTTTTAGTTTGTATGTTACCAGCTCAGACCAAGATTGCTTGGTCTGAGGTTACCATTTAAAAAGAAATATCTAACATAATATATTATGAAACCTACTTTGATTATTTAGAGTTGGCTTTATTTGTTAGTAATTTAAGTTTCACAACTTCCTAGGTTTAAGGTAACAAAGTTGCAATTAATAGTGACAATGCATTCTATGAATCTTTTTATGGTTTCATACTCATAAGTTACACACTACGGGGGCCTCCAATCATTTTAGCCTAAGGGCCACACTGAGTCCTAAGGGCCACGACCTAGCTAGCTCATCAAACCAACATACTGTAGTGTTGAATTACGCGCAGGCTACTAATAGCCCGTGGGCTGTAGTTTAGAGAACCCTGCTCAAAGGTGTTCACAGTGCGTTATTACTAAGACTTTGCTGGCTGTTTGTCACAAGGGTATAATCTCAGCAGCCAAGGGTATAATGACAATTTGGCAATGTACTTCCCCAGAATTTATTTATATTGCATAAATCTTATAAATCCTTTAATGTTGTTTGAAAGATTACAGCATAGACAACCTAAAGAGATATCAAAGTGCCATACATACAATATTGCATGTGTCTTTTATGTTTTTTTTGTTAGACTAAGTTGTTCTACAAAAATCACACCTCTGTGAGACTTAGGTCTTAAGTTGCGAGTGTTTCAATCAGCGGCATAGCGTTGCCAACCATAAATTTGCCGCCCCCCAACCTTATTTCGCAACTAAGCAAAAAATCTGTGAAAATTCTGTGATACCCTGTTGCTGTGTTGATTGCAAAAGGATTTAAAAATACTTGACTTGAAATTTTGTGTAAATAAGTACCTATGTAGTCCCGATGATGATACAGTCATCTGATCTGATGACTATGACCTGATGCTGCAGCTTGGCGGCGGCGTCGCCCCCCCTACGCTACGCCACTGGATTCAATATGTAGCGGTTGAAATATCTGAGCCACATACTATTATTTTTCAAGGGCGTGGGGGGTGTGGGCTCAGGTATTATTAGTGTGTTATTGACTACACACATCTGGTGCTTTTGTAGATAAATTTGAAGATATATACCACCCTTAAAGTTTTATTACTACATACCTGTACACATGGTAATTCGCAACGTGTAAAAACTGTGAGGGTTTCAGTACCCACCTTCTGCCTGACCCTTTCATGACATCAGCTCGGTGATACCCATTATCCTATGGTCATCAGAATTACATACATTTGTAAAGTTTTATATTGATAAGACAGTTAGAAGTGACTGAAAATCTAATGCCGTTATTTTTACGAACATAGTTTCAGGTGAAGCTAATAAAGCGTGTTAAAAACACTTTAAGCATAATGGTGACAGTGTTACTAGGGGCTTAAAATGGCATTATACCATTCGCCAAACAATACCCAGCGTTGTTTGGCCACATGATGTGTTTGTTGTTGCCCTACCGAAAATTTAACAACATGTTACATACATACATATACACTTAATTCTATCGACAAAAATACCCCCTTTTATAATACCAATCCCTCCTCTCTGAACTTTAAACTTCAAAACCCATTAATTCAAAATAGACTAGAATTAGTCCGTTTTGAATGTCAAGTCGTCAATGTTACAATTACAAATGACAGCCCCCAACAACGCCCACCCTTCACCCCTTCACCCCTTCACCCCTTCCTAGTGTTTATGCTGTAAAGAAGAAATGGCGCAACAAATGAACTCCTCATTAACACAGATCTGTCTGTCAGGTGAATAAATTAATTGAGTCTATGCACAAAAAAAGGTAATATTAATTACAAAAGCATGGAATTTGAGGATGATAAACAAAGTAAATAATTAACAATTTTGGATGAATTACAAACAATATTACCTAAGTATAAGCATCTAAATAATATAGACACACTCAATATACCTAATATATGAATATAATATAATAACCGACTTCTTGTCTCGAAACTATATGGTAAAAAAGAAAAAAAATGAAAAGCCTCGTTGGTCTAGTGGTGGCAAGCGCGACTGCAGATCAGGAGGTCCTGGGTTCGAATCCCCAGGTTGGGCAAACTGTTATTGGGGTTTTCCATGTGGAATTTCTCAGTAGCAGCCCGGATTTAGTATTTGTGCCCGGTTGATGGCAATAGGCTCGCCCCCTGTTACATGGGACATAATGGCGAAATGAGGTTGTTACTATACAGTAACAACCTCATTTCGCCATTATGTTCGAGTCCCATGGTGTATACCTCTGCCCAACCCTTCCAGGAATACAGGTGTGATGTTATGTTATGTAAATGTAAAACATAGTTTTTTTTATTTACAATTTTTTATGAGATCATTATTTTAATAATATAAAGGAGGAGTAAAGTCAGCTGGCAAATAAAAAAAAATGATAACTTTAGTACTCCTCGTCCCAAAGATATTACATTTTTAATCAATTTAAGGTGTCCTAAAATACAGGCCTAGGCTTAGTTTAGATTCCAGATCTCCCACAAATTACTAATTCGCCTCCACTGCTTGTCAACTTCCTTTGTGTACTTTATTTAATGTAATTTGTGGAGATAAACAAAACAAATAAATAAAAAATAAAAATAAAATGAACACCTACATAACTGGGCAGGTCAAAAATCAAAATGGCTGCCATTCGGAGAGTAGGGGGTTGGTATTACAAAAGGGGGTATTTTTGTCGATAGAATTAAGTTTATAACATGTCGTTAAATTTTCGGTAGTACAATACCAAAAACTTACCATGATATATGCGTTTAGCTAGGAATAGCGACAAACGTTTGCTCCTCACCGATCCGTCTGATTACCTATTAATTGGGCACATCATGATAATTATGACGACTAGCCATTTGGTCAAATGGCGCTGTTTCATGATATGCCCAGGCACCTCATGATGTGCTCCATTTTACGATCAGACGACGTAAATGTATAAAGGGAGTAACTGACTGACCAATCTATCAACGCACAACCTGCTGGGGTTAGAAACTTAAAATTTTGACAGTGTACAAAGGTACCACCTTTTATAACATTGGCATCCACTAAGGAATTTTTGCAAATTGCACCTTTAAGAGGTTGAAATGGGGTGTTAACGTTTGTAACAAAATCCTTATTCCATGAAAGTTCGCACAAACACTCTTTAAAGTAAATAATGAGACTGACTTTTTGAATTTTAAAACAACCCCGAAAAAAGGGGCGTGACGGGTGGTTAAAGTTTGTAAGGGAGAGTTTTATTGCGTGCACCGATTGACATAAATATTGGTACAAATAATCTTTGTAGGAAATAATGAATTACGAATCTTGGGATTTTCCAATATTTAGCCCTTAAGAAGGTGAAAAGGGGTGGTGGGGTTTATATGAAAAATGTTATTCCTTAGGTTTACAAACTTGAGTCTATGTAGAATAATTTAAAAATTGTTTTAACCGTTATTTTAATCTTCTATGTGTGATAATGTTAGTGTTGATAGGAAAAAACCTTGATAATGATAAGACGATCGCTGATTGGCAATAACACTACTTGCTGATAGTGACTGATTAATATACAGCTGCAGCTGAGTCACTGACACGAAAATAAGAAAAAAACATAAACGTGAAAAAGGGGGCCAATACAAAGGATGTCGGGATTTTCGGTTTCACCAATAAAATAATTGAGATCTAAATAGGAGCTAAGTTCTATAGCAGTTCCTTAAATCATAGCTACCTGGAATATACGTTTTCAACTTTTTTAAAAGAAAATTTCTTGTACTCGTTGGGTGATTCTTCGAAAATTTTTAACTTTATTTTAACAAATCATTCTTCTCCCGGGTTGTTAACGTTATAGTATTGTCAGATTGTTTTTATTCTTGTCTTATTGCTTGACGGCAGCGGTATAGTTTGAGTTTTCATTATCATAATTATAGTATTAAATATCTGCATTCTTAACTTTGGGATGATGCTAATCATGCTAATGACGTTCTCAATTTTTGTTAATATTTTTCGAAGAATGCCCCCGTTGATACCTAAATTCCTAACTTGGTAATTTTTTATCGTCAGTTAATGGCATTTAACGTTTGGTCAAATCGCACTATAACGGCACGGCACGCGGCGCGCGGCGCGGCGCGTCACCACAGCGGAATGGCACGACAAATAATATTTGTATTGATTTATATGTGACCCAAACGTTGCATTGCAACGACGCGGCATCAGAGGGGCGCAGAGTTGGCTCCGCAAAACATTAAAAGACACGCAGCGCCGGCGCCGTGCCGCTTCGCTACCGCTAGTGCGACGACAGCTCCAAAACTTACTCGACTCGACTCTAGTTAACATAAACGTCCTCGGCTCGATATTTTTCCTCAGTCGAGGTAAGGAATCATCTGTCAAACTCAAGGTACCTCGGAACCTACCTTAAGGCATCCTTAAGGAAGGAAGCATCAAAGGTCGTATGAAACAAAAAATAATTTTGAAGACTTTATCGAATACGCTTACGATAATCCTTGAGGACGGCCTCGAAAACACCTTCAAAATTGTATTCCTACACCCATACCTATTCTAAGATTTTCCTCCAAAACTTACTCGACTCATACTCGACACAGGACGGCCACGAAAATACCTTCAAAATTGTATTCTTAGTCGCAATTTAGAGTGAACTTTTAGGTTCCTCGACGGAGTCATTACGTCATATGTATTTTTAATTATCTGAATCGCCCAAATGACGCCGCGATAAATAGTTGTAAGTATTATTGTAAGCATATTCGATAAAGTCTTCAAAATTAATTTTTGTTACATACGAACTTTGACTTTTCCTTCCTTAAGGTAAGTTCCGAGGTACCTCGAGTTTGACAGATGATTCCTTACCTCAACTGAGGAAAAATCTCGAGTCGAGGACGTTTATGTCAACTATAACTACTGATTGTAGTGAGAAAGGCTGAGTCGAGTCGAGGAAGTTTTGGAGGAACGTCTTAGAATATGGGTGTCAGTCGCAATTTCGAGTAAACTTTGAGGTTCCTCGACCGAGGTCTCGTCAGATAAGTCGAGGTAGAGTGGAGTCGTGACGTCATAATTTCGAGGATTTTTGTTTATCTGCGTCGCGCAAATAACACCGCAATAAATAGTTGTAAGGATTATCGTAACCATATTTCATATTCGATAGTCTTCAAAATCCGTTTTTGTTCCATACGACCTTTGATGCTTCCTTCCTTAAGGATGCCTTAAGTTAGGTTCCGAGGTACCTTGAGTTTGACAGATGATTCCTTACCTCTACTAAGTAAAAATCTCGAGTCGAGGTTTATTTCAAATATAACTACCAATGGTAGTGAGAAAGGCTGAGTCGAGGTGGAGTCGAATCGAGTAAGTTTTGGAGGAACGTCTTAGAATATGGGTGTAATTTACGAATAAAATAATAAAAACATACAAGGCTGTGTAGAAACAAAAAATGGAATTGCAATTGGGCCATCCTCATTTTCCGTCATCAACAAACAGTAAATAGTAACTCTTTAAAACGTATATAAAATTAATAGGTGTCCGTTGGATTCTAATAACAGTTCGGTGTACCATCTAATAATTTATTTATTGTGGCATAAATCACAAGCTTGTTGGTTCATAGGCGGGTTCTGGAATTGTCCTTTCATACTAATTCTGGACTCAATTTTCGAAATATGAAACTAAGACACAATATGTTACAAAATAGCTGATAATGATAAATGCGCTTACATTATCGATTCAGAAGAATGAGGGGGCACAATAGTTTTGAGCTCTAATTGCAAATTGATTTCCCGTCGTAAGCTGTCGTTTTCCATACAAAGTGACAGCTTTTGGTATCTATCTTTTACAAGTTGTTCATACGTGGTGCAGGTGAGTCGCGGGTGAGTCGCGGGCGCGGTGCGGGGGCGGGCCCGGTGATGCGGCGATGGCCTCGAGGCGCGTGACGCGCAAGTGGGAGGTGTTCGCGGGGCGCAACCGTTTCTGGTGCGACGGGCGGCTGATGACGGCGCCGCACCCCGGCGTGTTCGCGCTCACGCTGGCGCTCATCAGCGGCACGTGCGCGCTGCACTTCGCGTTCGACTGCCCGTTCCTGGCGGCGCGCGTGTCGGCCGCGGTGCCGGCGGCGGGCGCGGCGCTGTGCGCGCTGACGCTGGCGGCGCTGCTGCGCACGGCGCTGTCGGACCCCGGCATCATACCGCGCGCGGCGCCGGCCGAGGCGGCGGCGCTGGAGGCGGGCGAGGCGGGGCGGCCGCCGCCGCGCGCGCGCGAGGTGCTGGTGCGCGGCCGCCCCGTCAAGCTCAAGTACTGCTTCACGTGCAAGATGTTCCGGCCGCCGCGCGCCTCGCACTGCTCGCTGTGCGACAACTGCGTGGACCGCTTCGACCACCACTGCCCGTGGGTGGGCAACTGCGTGGGCAAGCGCAACTACCGCTACTTCTACACGTTCGTGGTGTCGCTGTCGTTCCTGGCGGTGTTCGTGTTCGCGTGCGCGGTGACGCACGTGGCGCTGCTGGCGCGCGGCGCGGGGCTGGCGGCGGCGCTGCGCGCGACGCCCGCGTCGGCCGTGGTGGCGGCCGTGTGCTTCCTGTCGGTGTGGTCGGTGCTGGGCCTGGCCGGCTTCCACACCTACCTCGCCTCCACCGACCAAACCACCAACGAGGACGTGAGTCGCACCCCCTCTGACAGTAACTCTGTCGACTTGACTGATGCGATTAAATGTGTAATTCGTGCTTTGAACAATTGCTAATCAATTTTCCGTATAAATATGCGATAACTTATTTCGATTGTCTTCAGATCAAGGGTTCGTTTTCCACACGTCGCGGCGTGTCCAATCCGAACCCGTACTCGCGCGGCAACGCGTGCGCCAACTGCTGGCATGTGCTGTGCGGCCCGCTGGCGCCCAGCCTCATCGACCGGTGCGTGCGCCCGTACACGTACACTCTACCTACGCATACTACTTAAAGCTCGTCTTAAAATAACATGACATCACGCCTGTTTTTCCCGAAGGGTTGTGCAGAGGTGTATAGTAACACCCTCATTTCGCCGTTATGTTTAAGTCCCATGTAATAAATAGGGGGCGAGCCTATTGCCATCAACTGGGCACAAATCTGAACTCCGGGCTGCTACTGAGGTATTCCACACGAAAAATCCCAATAACACTTTGCCCGATCTGGGGATCTAAACCAGGACCTCATGATCAGTCATGCTTGCCACCACTAGACCAACGAAGCATTTAGTTTTAACGTACAGCATTAAAAATGGGCATTGAGTTGTGCTTCATACAGTACATTTAAAAAAAACTAGTAAACTCAAAATAGTAAATAGCCCTTTACTTGACAGGCCAGTTTTTAATGTTCTACAAAAAAGCGAGGTGTCTGTGACGTGTCCGCGTAGCATGCAGGCCGTAGGGCGGAGCATGCAGTGGGCAGCGCGTAGCGAGGTACAGCGTCACCGCGTGTCCGCGTAGCATGCAGGCCGCAGGGCGGAGCATGCAGCGGGCAGCGCGTAGCGGGGTACAGCGGCACCGCGTGTCCGCGTAGCATGCAGGCCGCAGGGCGGAGCATGCAGCGGGCAGCGCGTAGCGGGGTACAGCGGCACCGCGTGTCCGCGTAGCATGCAGGCCGCAGGGCGGAGCATGCAGCGGGCAGCGCGTAGCGGGGTACAGTGTCACCGAGCTCCCGCCCCGCTGATACTGCGTTTATACAACCTTAGTTTTTGTATGCCATACATCCGAAAACGGGTTTTTGTACTTAACATTATAAATAACTTTTATTATGGGACCGACACAGAAATGGCGAAAACAAAATCAGCTGTTCGATACATTTTGTCGAGTTATGTGAACATACATGTATGGAACATATTATTATACTCCCATAGTAAAAATGGTTCATAATGATGAGTACAAAAACCCCTATTTGGGTTTAGGGTATTTAACAAATAGTGTTATATACGAAAGGAATTCTGTCAGGACAGAATTCCTCGACTCAGACAACGTGTATTACACGTCTGAGTTTCATAGCTTCTTTCTGTTCACAGACGTGGAGTGTTCACGATCGACGTCAAGGACGAGTTGCCGCCGAGCTTCGCGCGTGCGCTCAGTGCGGCACCCGCTGCTCCCACGCCCCTCACCGCACAGCCGCTTCACCTCGCCTTGCGAGACGGTACGCACGAGCCGCCAGCACTGTGACACGAGCCGCCCGCCCTATGCTCACGCCTGCTCGTACCATTGCAGGTGCGCTCGGCGGCAGCTACACCAACCTGTTCGAGGGCGGCGAGCCGGTGCGCCACGCCTACATGAACCGTTCGCTGGACCTCGACCCCGTGCCGCTGCAGGCCACGCCCTCGCCGCGCCCCGAGAGGCGCGCGCGCCGCCCGCGCAGCCCCGCGCCCCCCGCGCACTTCGCGCTGGCGTCGCCCTCGTCGCCCGCGGACTGCGCGCCGCCGGCCGGCCTGAGCGCGTCGCGCCTGCGCCTGCTACATGACACCACCATGATCGACGCGGCGCTGGACCTGGACGAGCCCGAGCCGCCGCCGCACCTGCCGCCGCACGCGCCGGTGCACGCGGCGCACGCGGCGCACGCGGCGCACGCGGCGCACGCGGCGCACTCGGTGCACGCGGCGCACCCGGCGCGCGCGCTTGCCGCTCTCTGACGCGCGCTGCGCGGTGCGCGTGCGGCGGTGTGGCCGCGCGCACGTCGCTTCCGCCGCGCATACTCGCCCCGACACGACACTGTAAATAAATAAATAAAAATAAATAGGTTGTATTGTAGAGTTCATCTGGCCTTTCATTTTATTCACAGAGTACAGTAATATATTATTATTAGAAAAAGAGTGCCATCTCGGGCCCTTATGAAGCACAAGTATGAAAACTAGTTTCCTCTGACATAAGGAAAAAATGCACCTAAGCTACACGTAGAGCTCTGCTCATATACATTTATATGTGGATAGACCGAATAGTATACATAGTCTAGGTACTAAGGTTTTCGCGTTCCGGACTTTTTGTGTTCTCAGGAATCGGGATTTTTCTTTCTTAACACGTTCGCGCGCAGTAGTCTTACTGAACATTGTCCAAAAAAACACTTACAAACTCCATACATTTCCCAATCACTGTTGTAACCGTACTGTCGTATAACAAAATAAAATTTCATAATCATTACATCAGTACGGTTATAGCCGCTACCGTAATATCATAAATAAAAGTCGGCATTTACAGAAATTATGTATTTAATGAGTCGTATAGCTCTTAAATCACAGTCTTTAAATTATTAGGAACTTGCTTCAGTTCACTTGTCTAAATTAAACAAAATATGCTAATATAACTCTTCCCTTCTTGATCGCAGAGGCTAATCGTTTGAACTCGACAAGTCATTGGTAGCCGGTTCAAATTCTTGGTCAACACTGTATGTGTCTTGTTCTGGAGTCGAAACAGGCGTAGACACTTCATCTATGATACGCTCACTATCCGTTTGTCTTCGTCTATTCATCTAAAAAAGATATACCTACATTATTCAAATAATACGATAATAATGACTGAATATTATTGGCTCAATCCCTATTCAAGGTTTTTATAATACAAATACTACCTATATTCTTTACCGTATATGAAGCAAGATTATTTACTCAATATAGCCACAAAAAGTATTTTTACTTCCTTTCGATATCGGAGCGCAGCGAACAACGATACGAGTCCTAAGATGACGTCTCGAATGGCACTGAATTGCGCGCCGAAGTAACTGTCATACGATTACAACGGTTACAGCCGTAGTATGGATGTGTGCACACTCGTAAATGTGCGTGTACTGAACTATGTAAAATACACTATCACATTGCATTTTGGCAGTAGAACGTCAAGCTCTTGATAAAGGGTGCCAGTCAGTGGCGTATTTTAAGATTCAGCGCCCCGGGCCTCTATGGTTTGCCGCCCCATAACTTAAGGGAAAAAGAGCAAAACATTTAACCTAATTTTGATGCGCTGATTTGAGACAACTTGCAACAATTGAACCACGAATTGCGTCACCCCCACCGCCACCTTTTTTTTCTTTTTAGGGTTCCGTACCCAAAGGGTAAAACGGGACCCTATTACTAAGACTGCTGTCCGTCCGTCTGTCACCAGGCTGTATCTCATGAGCCGTGATAGACAGTTGAAATTTTCACAGATGATGTATATCTGTTGCCGCTATAACAAAAAATACAAAAAAACAAAATAAAAATTTAGGGGGGCTCCCATACAACAAACGTGTTTTTTTTTTGCCGTTTTTATAGATAATGGTACGGAACCCTTCGTGTGCGAGTCCGACTCGCACATGGCCGGTTTTTTTTTATCGTGTGAAAATCCTCATGGATGTCCCTCGCCCAGGGTAAGCGAGGGGGTCTGCCGGACCAAAAACCCACGGTATTCCTCTTCCTGACCGTCGGCCGGGGTCGTGAGATTCGCCTAAGCATGCACCGCAACCCCGGCAGGCCTTGTTCCACCAACTGCTGGTAGACCTCTCCTCAGTGGGGCCCCACCCCACAACCTCCTGAGAGGCGCGGGGAGCACCCCACATCACCGGCGCACTAGAACAAATAGCACGCCGTGACCACTCCGGGGACCAAACACGCACATGGGCGCCAGATGACCCCGTGTCGGGGCACCCTTGATCCCCCTGCGACGAGTCAGATTAGTGGCCCCGCCGCCTACCACTTTTCGGCCGCAGAGGATAGGGAGAGCGGCCAACTATACACCGACACTCCTCTCCCTTTGCGGCCCCACCGCGTTCGCCATCTGACGGTGGCGGCCCCGTCGTGGCCGCGGAAGGTAGGGAGAACGGCGCACCGTAATACATTGAGGGCTACCTACCCGGCAAAGCCCCGACGAGCGGCCCCTTCTCGGGTTCCTCTTCGTTTCACCGTGGGCCTTAACTCCACGGCTACTGAGCCCCCCACGCAACGACAATGACCCCCACCGCCGTTTGCGCCGCCCCGCGCCCCTTTGTCTCTCTCCTATGGATATGAACAAAAACGACACGTGCAAATCCCGACTAGCCTCGGACTCCCGAGTTGCGATGCGCAACGTACAAACTTACAACCAAATGAGTTGTAGTTTTTGTTAATTAGGTAGGTTTTTTTTTCATTTCTTCAGGCATATAAAGTCTTATGGAGGAGTGGCTGGAGAGGCGGCATGGCGCCCTCAGCTTCCTGCTGACGCCGATGCCCTCGGGACATGGCGGTTTCGGGAAGTACCTGTGTCGCATAGGCCGGGAACAGACGCCCGGTTGTCACTACTGCGACTGCCCTGAGGACGCGGCGCTGCACACGCTGCAGGCGTGTCCAACTTGGGGCGCCGCAAACTAGTCGCGGCGGTCGGCGGTGACCTCTCGCTTCCGGCCATGGTTCTGTCCATGGTCGGGAGCGAGGGTGCGTGGGAAGCCAACGCCTCCTTTTGCGAGGGGGTGATGGCAACCAAGGAGGAAGCGGACAGGGAGCGGTGTGCTCATCTCCCTTCTCGCGCCAGACGCACCGGGCGCCGGAGGGCGCACGTACGCGATGATCTCCAGCCACCCTAGTGTGTGGCCTGCAGGCGGCGGGTTAGGGGACCCGCCACCCGACCAGTAACAGGCCCGAGAAGGCGGCGCGCTGTGTTCCGTGCGCGCTTCTCAGGAGGATGTGGGGCTAAGCCCCACAGAGGAGAGGTCCGCCGAGGGTTGGCGGACCGAGACCTGCCGGGGTTGCGGTGCATGCTTTTGCGTATTCCCGCGACCCCGGCCGAACGGTCAGGAGGAAGAATACCGTTGGTTTTTAGCCGGTAAGTGTCCGGCAGATTCCCTCGCCTTCCCTGGGCGAGGGACATCCATGAAGATTTTCCAACAATAAAAAAAATAAAAAAAGGCATATAAAGTCAAAAAAGCTGAGCGAGCCAGCCTGCCGACCCGGGCCATGGCCCTTTTGGCCCTAGGGTAAATACGCCCCTGGTGCCAGTGGAAATGTATTATATTTATTTATATAAACTTCATGTACAATTGGTGGTACATAAGGCGGACTTAATGCCAATGGCATTCTCTACCAGTCAACCTTTGGGTCAAAAATTAAGCACTTCGAAAAAGGTACAAAAAAGAGTTTAAAACAAATATTGAATAGGTAAATAAAAATTATTAAAAACAAAATAATACATAATTACTAACATAATATATACTTTATATATATCTATATCTATACATATAATAAAATCGTAGGAAAGTCAAAACTGTACTTTCAATATTTTTTAAAAAGAATACTTGGGGCGTGATCTACAATCGATATCGAAGCCAAAAATATAGTTTTTAGAATTTTTGTCTGTTTGTCTGTATGTATGTCCGGGCTAAACACAAAAAGTACTGCATGGATTTACTTCAAATTTTGTATGAATATTACTAAGAGGTCGGGTCAACATAAAGGCTACATATTATCACGCTATCACCTACGGGGGAGGAGCTGTGAATCTTTATTTTTCTTACGCATTCTGTGACAGCGTGTAATCTAACGACGCATATTTAAATGTTGTTTTTAAGTAAGCTATGTTATTATCTAGCTTTAGACTATAAAAACCACGCCATTTAAGTAACTTGGGCAGAGAAACATAGTTTAATGAATGTTAGTAGTATAAAGACAATTTTGAAGCAGCGCCATCTATGAGATTTCATAAAAATCAAATCAAGTTATATGTTAACACTTTTTGGAAATTAATAATTTAAATTTGATCATGTTGGCGAGGTTAAAAGTTAGTTATTCTTAAAATTCATAGATGGTAATGTGCATTTTCTAAATAAACATTGACTGTTAATACTTTTGTTGGGTATTTATTTGTGTGATTATTGCTTGGTAATTAATATATTTTCATGTCGTATACCTAATTATAAACTTAAATGTGATGTAAAACTAGCTGGATTTATTTTTACTGACTCACAGCCATTTATTTTATGTTAAAATAGTGTAAAGTCTTCTATGTAAGTATTTGTCTATGTATGGTGTGTAGTATATATTTTGCAGCAGTACACCATGGACTACCCCCTCTATCTTATTCATTGACTTCCTGTTCATCCAAAGGTTGTCTGGTAGATATCGCTATCAGCGATAAGACCGCCATTGTACCCTTTAATGTTTGTTATTGTATAAGAGCTGTGTTACAATTTTGGTGTACAATAAAGTATATTCTATTCTATTCTATTCTAAAGTCATAATAATTTTTCACCTTATAAAAATGTTTCCTTTTTCCTAACTAGATGGTGTTTATCGTATATCGTATCACGCACCAGCAGAACAGAATTCTTGGGTGTGTGAGCGGGCCATTTTGACGCCCAAAAATGATCAAGCTGCAGCAATTAACGAATGGATTCTCTCGGAAATTGAGGGGAATGAAGTGGTCTACACCTCGATAAACACTGTTGTCGAGCAAGATGACGCCACACATTATCCCGTGGAATTTCTGAACTCCCTGTCAGCAAATGAACTTCCAGCGCATACCATCAAGCTGAAGGCCGGTGTCCCGATTATGCTTCTTCGGAACCTATCTCCTCCGAAGTTGTGTAACGGGACCCGCCTGAAAGTCATCTCGCTCCACAGACATACCATTGAGGCGGAAATTCTTACGGGTTATGGCGTCGGCGAGGCAGTATTTATACCACACATTCCCCTCATACCTCATAACTTCCCGTTCCAGTTCAAGCGCGTACAGTTCCCCGTGAATGTTTGTTTCGCGATGACCATCAATAAGTCGCAGGGGCAGACACTGAGGGCAGCGGGTGTCGACCTGACGAGTTGCTTCTCACACGGGCAACTGTACGTCGCTTGCTCCCGCGTCACCAGTCCTGACTCTCTTTACATTTTGGCTCCTGGCAGCATAACTACCAACGTAGTTTATAGGGAAATGTTGTAAGGTATGATACCTTTGTACGTATTTTTACTCTTTTGTGTCCTGGAATGTATTCCTGCATTATTTTCTCTATTTCCTTCAGTCACATCTTATGACTGAACTCAGCAGGATTCCCATATAACTCTCTTCACTTGCTTTGCTTGCAAAAAAAACTTATATTTTAATGCTATTTTAAAAGTTGTTTACTTATAATGCTATAGCGACACTGGCATCTTAGGTATTTTTGGTGCTGTAGAGCCTTCACGCAGACGACGTCGCGGGCAGCAGCTAGTATTACAATAAAAATACATATTAAACCTATATATCTATACATACATACATACACATAAATATTTATAACTATGATGGACAGTTTATTCAGACTAAGGTTGCAGCGATTTTAAGACATATTCCCGAACTTTACGTTTAAAAATGAATTTACTCGGAGCTTTTTTCATATCAAGGGGTAGCGCGTTCCAGAGTTTGATTGCTGAGACAGCGAACGAATTGGACATGAAACCTGTGCGGTGAGAAGGAATAAGTAGAATTAGATTTTCAGAGGCACGAAGGCTACGACTGTGAGACCCACCCAAAAGTTGAAAATATGTTTTTAGATAATCAGGAGCACTAGGATCATTAATAATGGTGAAGAGTGAACAGAGAGACCTGAGGGATCTTCTCTGGCGGATAGGAAGCCATTTAAGCTTAGAAAGATAAAAAGAAATGTGGTTTTTGGGTCGTATTTTCGCGACCCAAAAATGAAGCGAATACAATTATTGAGAAGCCGATCCAGTTTGTTTAGAAGGTCTTGGGACAGATCAGAGCAACAGACATCCGCATAATCAATCACAGGAAGCACAAGGGACTGACCAGGAGCGATTTAGTGCTAGATGGAAGGAAATGTTTGAATCTATAGAGAGATCGCAGTATGGATGTGACACTCTGACTTATTTGATTTATCTGCTTGTTCCAACTTAGGCTAATATCAATATGCAAGCCTAAATCCTTTACGTGTGGCGACAGTGGGATATTAGTGTTATTAAATACAATCGGCATAAGGTTGCTGATATTGACGGTTTTCAGGTAAAACGAACTGCCTATAAGGATAGCCTGACATTTGCCGACATTAACGGCAACACCGAACTTGCAAGACCAGTCTGCGATTGCAAATAGGTCAGCATTGAGATTTGAAATGCAAGCATCTAAATCGGCAATGTCAAATTGAGCGTATAATTGCAGGTCATCAGCATACAGATGGTAAGAGCATTTGAGAACGTTAGTGATAAAATTGATAAATAAAGAAAATAAGAGAGGAGAGAGTACACCGAATATTACATAGATACAATTTTCGCTGCTTAAACCGTATCTACTGATGGTTTTATGAAATTAAAGATTTACGGCAGTAGCCGTACTGGCGATATTTCAATTAAAAAAAAACGGTCATAACCGTTACCGCGCGCGAAAGTGTTAAAGCCCGTCATATTTTTAACGAAACTGGGTAAGTTGCTGCTGAGCAACCTAAAGACGTTTAATTATTGCATCCTCCCAACACTTAACTAATGGAGTCTATTTCTCATAAATACAAGAATACGGGGAAACCGACGTTCTGTGACAGTGAGTTGGCTAACAATATAAAGTTCGCCAAGCAAACACGACACGTCATATTGCTGGCGCCACACTATCGCGATAACGCGAAGATTTGCGTTGTCGCGACACGTCTGGCCAAAGAAGTCGTCCCATCGCGAATCATCTTCGTGAATACGAATGCCCTTCGCGCCGCTGTCGGTAAATTGCCGCACATAAAAGGGTTTTGTCGTGACAAAGTTTATGCGGTTGACTACACTTCGCGCGCTTTAGTTAACTGCGAGACGCCGAGCGGTTTGAACGTGTTTGATTGAACTTGTTAATCATGGATTGGAGTAATGAGAGGATATTAGAATACATACAAAGTTATGAATCTGAACCAGTTTTATGGAACCCACAAGACCCAAAACACAAGAATAAATTTTTGTTCACGTAGGTGATAAAGATGCAGTAAATAAGTATTAGCCGCCATGTGATACAGCGCAACCGCCTCTTCCATGTTTTCCGCCAAATTAATTATCGCGACGTTCTAGATTATCGCGAAGTAGTGAAGTTTTTTTTTTGATGTGGCCAAGCACTTCGTCATGTGTTGAACACGAACTTTTATCGTGACAACGCGAACACGAATCTTCGCCTTTAAGTCTGGCCGTAGCATATGAAACTAGGAGCACTAGAGACACTAGGAGCATGTGCCTTCGCCGCGCGTGCTAGGATGGCGGGCAAGTCGATATGAGCCGATCTATATATATTATTGTTAGGAAACTAAGAGCTGTGTCCACGAGAACACTGCCGACAAACTGTCCTGCAGTTTGGCAGAGGATATGTGAAATACTCGTATGTAATTTTTGTTGAAATAAATAAATTAAAAAAAAAATATAACAGAAGATATGATGCTTTTTCTCCAGTTTTCTTAATAATTTTGTATGCTTCTCACTTCTACACTTCCTACTGTAATCATGGCTATATCTAGAGGTCTTTAATTTAAGTGCGAGAGGGACAGCACTACTTACAAATGTGTTCCTTTCTAGACCGTTTAAAATCAAAATCATTTTTTATTACCTATTTCACATGAACCAATACAGGTGCTTATGAAAAGTCGAATTTAGATGCACGGTTCCAATAAGTCGTTTCCTATGGAGAAGAGTCTGCAAGAAACTCCATGGTTACTCTTTAAAAATAATATCTTTAACAATTGGACCTACTTATGCAAAAAGGAACCAATCCACACACATGCCAAAATCGACCCTGTAAAGATCAAATGATCTGTCAAAGTTAAGATCATTTTGATCCTTACAGGGTCGATAGAAGGTGCATTTCTAAAGCTTTCTACATACTTAACTCGATTTTGGCATGTGTGTGGATTGGTTCCTGTTTGCATAAGTAGGTCCAATTTCAGTGGATACAGTACAATGATTTAGGATAGTGAGAGAACAATGAAGTCCTGACCACAGACCACTGAGTAATGTAGTACCTAAAAGACTTGAATACAAAAATTAACTGCCCAAAAAACCAAAGTCAAATAACTAAAGCTTGCACACGTGTCTTGACATGGCTAGTGGATTTTATCAAGTTCCTATAAATGTGGAGTCGAATTCAATAGAAAAAACTGCATTTATTACCCCGGATGCTCATTATGAGTTTACTGCCATGCCGTTTGGCCTACGAAATGCTCCCTCTGTGTATCAGAGAGCTATTAATACGGCCCTAGGTGACCTAGCGCACTCTTACGCAATCGTCTACATGGACGATTTAGTTCTACCTCCGAATAATATAGAGCAAGGGCTAGAACGGTTACGCGTAGTACTAAAAACTCTTAGTGATGCGGGATTTTCGTTCAATATTAAAAAATGCGCCTTTCTAAAGAAACGGATCCAGTTTTTGGGGTACGAAATATCAGAGGGTGAAATCAGGCCTAACCCCCGTAAAATAAACGCGTTGACTAGTTCCCTACCACCACAGACCATCACTCAGCTCAGACAATTTTTGGGTTTAGCGTCCTACTTTAGGCAGTTTGTCAATAACTTTTCGCTTAAGATGGCACCGCTCTACCGTTTATTAGCTAACAATAATTCTAAAATAATTTGGACCACAGAGTACGAAATAATTAGACAGGACATAATATCGATACTGACTTCAACCCCGGTTTTGATGCTTTTTGACCCATAATTACCTATAGAGTTACATACGGACGCTAGTAGCGAAGGTTACGGCGCGATCCTCTTCCAAAAAGTTTGAACAAAATTACATCCAATAGAGTACTACAGTAAACTCACCACGCATGCGGAGTCCCGATACCACTCTTATGAATTAGAGACACTAGCAGTTGTTAACTCGGTTAAGCATTTCCGCCATTATTTGAATGGCAGGACGTTCATAGTCGTCACTGACTGCAATTCTCTGAAAGCCTCGAGAACTAAAGTAGACTTAACCCCCAGAGTGCACCGGTGGTGGGCCTTCCTACAGGCTTTCGATTTTCACATACAGTACAGGGAGGTTAGGAGAATGGCCCACGTTGACTTTTTCTCAAGAAATCACTTACCTGAGGTGAACAGCACCGCCGTTAGCGGAACTCATAGCTTAGGTAGAGAAAATTATGTAGGAGAAAAACGCGTCAATATAGCTGAGTTATCTTCGAACTGGTTACAAGCGGAACAACGACGAGATCCCGAATGCAATGAAATTATTAGTAAGCTTGAAAGCGATGATCTGGACTTAGAGAGTTGTAGAATCTATGAATTGCGATCTAATGTGCTCTACAGAAAAATTCAAAGGAACAATCGCAACATTTGGCTACCAATTGTACCTAGAGCTTTTCGTTGGTCAATTATAAACCATATTCATGAGTCAATTCTCCATTTGGGATGGGATAAAACCTTAGAAAAGGCATATCAACATTATTGGTTTCCCAATATGTCAAAATACGTCAGAAAATTCGTTGAAAATTGTATAACATGTAGAGCAGCTAAGTCGCGAAGTGGTAAACAACAGATAGAGTTGCACCCCATACCGAAAGCTAATATTCCTTGGCATACAATCCACATCGACGCCACAGGTAAGCTCAGTGGCAAAAATTATCAGAAGGAATACGTTTTTGTTCTTGTAGACGCTTTCACCAAATATGTGTTACTCAGGCATTCCACGAGAATTAATACTGATAGTGCGATAAGCGCTCTCGAAGCATCCATATCTCTTTTCGGGACCCCTGTGCGTGTTATCGCAGATCAGGGTAGATGTTTTGCGAATAAAGATTTTAAAGACTTTTGTGCCAGTCACAATATTCAACAGCATTTTTGTTTTTTTTTTTATTTTATTTTTTTATTACTAGGCCTGCGTTTGGCCGCCATCTCGCCTGAAGTTAAGCGATAATGCGGTCTACGATGGAGCACGCTTGCCCAGAAGAAACCGATTCACTCGTGACTTGAAGACACCCAGATTGTAACTGTCGGGGAACACCCACTCGGGCAGCGCATTCCACTGTTTGGCGGTTTTCACAATGAAAGTGGAATCAAAACGCTTCGTTCGGGTTTTTGGTATATCAACCATGAACCGATGGCGCTTTTTCGTGTTTCTGGCCGTCCGATAGAAAAAAGGGCAGGGGGATATTAGATCATGCAGATCTGAAGCACGCTCTCCGAAATGTGTCCGATAAAAAACCGATAAAGTAGCAACTTTGCGCCGATGCTCAAGACTTTGGAGCTTGGTCTGAACAAGGGAGTCGTTGCTGATGAGCTTCTTGGCACGCTTCTCAATGGACTCCAACGCCTCAAGCTGGTATTTGGCTGAGCCATCCCAAAGATGCGAGCAGTACTCCATGCACGAAAAAGTCACTTCGTTTTCTGTAGGGGATTACGTTCTAATCGAAAATCATGAACGGAATCAAACAAAATTGGATTCTAAATAGCAACCGGATCTTGTCGCGCCAATGGTCAGATAGAGCGTATAATGAATACACTCTAAAACATGTTAACTGTCGTAGAAACAAGCCCAAGTAGGTCCTGGCAAGATGCATTAGATGATGTTCAACTTTCCATAAATAGCACGATTCATAGAGTAACCAAAGCAAGCCCCCTAGAATTGTTAATAGGTAGAGTAGCTAGACCCTTAAGTTTATTAACCGTAGACGATTATGAGGTTGAAGTAGATGTAGAAGAGGTTAGAGAACAAGCTAATAAGTTAATGAAAGATAACGCATGCCTTGATAAAGCGCGGTTCGATAAAAGTAAGGCAAAAGTTACTTCGTTTTCTGTAGGGGATTACGTTCTAATCGAAAATCATGAACGGAATCAAACAAAATTGGATCCTAAATATAAAGGACCTTATGAGGTCATTGAAATACTAGACGGTGACAGGTATCATCTCAAGAGCTTGAATTGTAATCGTGTATACAAGTATGCGAGAGACCGCTTACGTCCACTCCCCCAATCTTATGTACCAACTGAGCTGGATCCGTGCCTGTCGGATGACACTGATGGTAAGATCTAAGCACTAAATTTCTTTTGTTTAAAATGATTAGTTATCGGAGTGTGTGTATGTGTGGCGAATAAAATTTCTTTATAAGATATTCTAGCAACGTGGTGGGTGTTAAGGTTTGTCAAGCTTTGTGAGGGGCGAGGTGGCCATTGAAAAATGAAATCAGTGAAATAAAAGGCGAGGTGGCCATTTGGATATTGTTAATAATCCAAAATATGTATCGTGATAAACGGCGAGGTGGCTGTTTCGATATTAAGTGGCGAGGTGGCCATTGAAAAATGAAATCAGTAGAATGACAGCCGAGGTGGCCATTTGGATATTGATAATAATCCAAAATGTGTAACGACGAGGTGGCTGTTTCGATATTATTAACATAATTTAGTATGTAGTGTAGAGTCTATTAAAACTCAGACTCGATACGAAAGGTTTATTATTATTATTGGGCACCCATTTTATGAAAATATCTTAAATGAAGTTGTTGCGCAGAAGATAACATGTACGCGATCTTCCTGGTCAGGAGTGGCCGAACTATAAAACAATACCTCTTTCTTTTCTGCAGATAACGATGATGCACGGCCTTCAACATCACACGAGGTCGTGTAATACGTCAGGACGGCCGTGTCGGAGGAAGCTATGAGTCGGGTTGATTGTTGTTTGCATGTATAACACAATATTATTTGTTGACATTTTAATTACTTCAAAAAATCTTATTTACTTATTTGATTCCTTAAATTTTTCTGTAACTTAAAAACATTACTAACTTATTAAACGTTATGATCATTGTAATTTACGTAACGACCAATCAGAGCAGAGCACGTGCCTCGAGCGGGTTCGAGGCGCTATCTTGACTTAGGGAGTTTTTTTGGGAACACATTGTCTTTTGAAGGGATGACGACTGATTGAGTCGGTTCGTAGAGAGTGAAAAAGAAATAAGGTTGAAGTAAGATCGGTGCCCTGAACCCGCTGCTCAGTCTTAATTGTTAATCATTCTTTCGCAAAGTGATAAAATATTGTTTAGTTTAAATTAAAGTGTGAAACTGTGATTATTGTGTTTTGTGCTCGCATTTTACCCTAATGACGCCCACTAAGCCCGCAACCACTGATTATAATAATAATTACAATTAGACCAACAGGGCGTGGTTCGTAACAATGTGAGGAGTCCAGGGTCTTCTTATACAGGTGTAGTACTCATCTTGGCAACTGCAGCGGCGCGAGAGAGCGATCGGCAGCGTGCCCGACCTTTTATAGGCCAGGACCCCCGCTAGTCGCCACCACCCGCCACCACCCGCCACAAAGGTGCTATGATCAAGTTTTGTATTTTCTTTATGAGTCTTACAGTGATTTTGAAGTTGTTGCTGAAAATCAGCGCTGTTGGCATTAGGATCGTCCGAAGTCTCAGCATAATGCTGAGCAACGACCTAAATTTTTACGCACTATGCGACGCGCAAATACGTTTGTCATCATCATCATCATCAACCTATAATGTTCCCACTGCTGGGACACAGGCCTCCTCTCTACGAGAGGGAATGGGCCGTAATCCACTACGCGGGCCCAGTGCGGGTTGGTAGATGTCACATGTCTTCGAATTTTTGGTTCTAGGACATGCCGGTTTCCTCACGATGTTTTACTTCACCGTTTTGAGAGCAGTGGTGATGAAATAAATTAGACAAAGTAAGGCACCTGGCTGGGTTCGAACCCACGACATACAGCTCGTAAGTCAGGGCCGTTACCACTGGGCCACCACTGCAATACGTTTGTATTGTTAGTAGATTTAGGATGCCTACGTAACCCGTGCACTATGGACTCTCTACAGTACAATGGCACAGATTAATGATATATGGTACAATGGTAGTCTATGCCATAAACTATAAATTAGCCATAGGTTGTGTGGATTGTTGTATTTTCATATACGAGTATTCTTTTTTTATTTTTTAACTTTTTTGTGTTTGGGTTACCAGGTAATTATATGTTTAAAAAGTCCAATTTTTTTTGTACTTTTAAGTATTTAATTTTAAGAATTATGTATAATATTTTTAATTTTATGTATGCTTCATATGCTTGTGCGTCCGCTTGGGCAAAAAGTAAAATACATTTTCTTTCTTTCATTTTGTCAGGACCTGGGGAGCTATCATTTTTTAGTTGATTGATGAAGTGTGTGATTTCGGTAAGAAGAAGAAGGGTGAAGTTTTTAGTGAAGTGTACATGCTAGTGAGGGATGTGTGGGTTTCAGATTGTGTTGGCAAAATGGTGCCGGCCAGGATGTGAAGTAGAAGTTGAATTTGTTGAGAGACGAGCTTGTCACTAAGTTGGGTGTATTGTAACTGTGGCTGCTGGGATCGTATATTGATTTTAGAACTTTCCATAGCTTTTGGGAGTTCTTGTTATTTTCTTGGATCTGCCGACTGTCGTACTCAATTTTAAGTTTCTGAAGAAGACTGTAGCAGAATTTTCTATAACGGTGGAAGATTAGTTTTTTTGTCTCGTTTTCGCAGTCAGGTCTTAATGACTGATGCAGACTGTTGCGGTGACGTATACGTCATATGAGACCAGCTGTGATCCATGGCTGAAAGTTACGTTTACTACGGGGAATTTCAAAAACTGAAAAGAAATAAAACAAAGAACACAAACGTTTTTAAACTTTTTTTCAATGTATTAAAAATAGAGATAGACATTAATTATTACTGAACTGAGCAAGAGCTCGAGTTCAGTAATTAATCTCTATCTGGTTACCTACCATTAGGAATCTATGACATTTGGCCGCAGGTCTGGAGGTCAATTCTAATAATAAAGTTGATAATAAAAATCGCAATTCAACGGCACGCGGCACCTCTACGGCTTTGTACGTTTTTTTCTTTCTTTTCTTCTTTGATGTTCTTCACAAAGGTCAGGTGCGTAGTACTCTCAACCGGCGTGCGTGTATGACAAGATGTATGAATGTGGATGAAGCGAAAGGGGTACCTATGTAAGAGTCGTAGCATGTGGCGTTCTATAGTTTCTGCCTACCCCCATGGGAAAAAGGCGTGAGTTTATGTATGTATGTTCTTATAAAGATAACGCTTAAAGACGTTGTTGAGATGCAGTTCGATCGTAATAAACGATTTTGTTTGTAGAATGGCCCCTGAACCTGAGACATACCTGCATCGTTCTGCGTAGCGTTTTCCCAATTGTGTTGGGGTCAGCTTTCAGTCTAACCAGATGCAGTTAAATACCAGTATATTACACGGAGCGACTGCCATCCGACCTCCGTAACCCAGTTACTGGGCAATGCCGATATCCCATAGTGAGACCGGTTGTCAGACTTACGGGCTTCTGACTATCCGTATCGACTGTCATAGGTAGGTACATATTCGTATGACACCCGGGACCGACGGTTTAACGTGCTCTCCGAGGCATGGAGAGATCTCGATGTGTAACGAATGGTCACCCATCCACGCACTGACTGCGGCAAGCGTTGCTTAACCTCGCAAATCGTATTATCCGCGGGGTCGTTAATAAGCCACAAGCCCCTGAGACATACCTATATGTAGGTATTCTTGTCTTGGACATTGAAAAGTTACATCGGCCAACAATGTCGATTTAATACCTACGTACCTACATTAAAGTGACTTTGTTATTATTAGATTTGATTGCTCTCGAGCTGCTCAGATGTCTCCGGCGATTCACACATTCCCACTCAGTTCGCAGGAAACAACAGCGCGTGTCAATCGACTTCCTACGATCCCCGTGGAATGTATTGTGATACAGTCCATAATATGCGCAGATCATTTGGAACGCGGCGGCCCCTCACAAACCTGACGCTCCGCGGCCCGTGCTTAGGTACGTGCTCGCCGCTCTAACTGCTGTAACTGCTGCTACGCTTCGCCGCGCCGCGCCGCACGCGCCGCCCGCGTTTACATGGACGCCATGACCACCATGTTTATATACATTCTACTCATAGCTACGCCGGTGACGAAGGTAAGTGAACTTTACTACCCACATCATTGTGTCAATGCATAATGATGGATTTGCCTTTTGCATCAAATAGGCATATATCATTTAATGCCACAAAACAAAAAAAAAACCTACCTTAAAAAAATAAAAATTAACCAGGAATATTAGGGCCATCTCGTCCGCTCAAAATCTGGTCCAAAATTCAAATATTTTTTACGAGTCGCGAGTCTAAGCAGACATGTCTTTTGATGTGTTGTTCACATCTGTACCGACGGATCAGTTAAATAAATCGCAGCTGCGTCGCATCTGGCAGGCAGGATACGATCAAAATAACGGATCCAGTATTTTTTACTGGATTCGGAGTACTCTCGTGTATGTGAACTCGCTCATACAACATCCGGATCCTGTAAAAAGTTTCTGTGTGAACTAGCTGTAATGTTTACAATGGAATCTCTTTAAATAAGTAATGACGACTAATATTATTATAATTATCTGCGGCGTCAGTTATAACAGCTCAGTGTGTCGCGTGTGATTAGAACGTATCGACTTTTTCATTGTGCATGAATGAACTATGTACTTAATTGATTTTTACAGTCAAATAGTGTTTCTGTGTTAGTTATGTCTAGCGTAGGATCTAGCCCGTTTGGCCTTAGCCAATTATTACGGCGAAGTCCTCCTCCAACACCAACTTAACAGTTCCACCCTACAGCTCCAAATCCACCAGCATCTACGGAGAATGAATTTCCGAGTGAAGTCATCGGAAGTCATCTCTACGCCAGAGATCCAGAAATGGTTAGGCTCCATCCATAGATAGCATTCTAAATGGTTAGGCTCCATCCATAAATACCTACCATTCTAAATGAAGTTTCCTCTATAGTCGCGGAGGGAACATTGAACCAATCTGTGCCGGAAGGTCTCAAGTGGGACATCTCATCTGGCCGACTTTTACCAAGCCTTGAAGCAGAAGACCACCCAGGCGCACAACACGACTCAGCACCTACAGCTACAGCAGAACGCTGCGTATTCTCTTTAACAGTTCAAAGAGACCGCTGAAACTAAACTGAAACCTTCTGAAAGTTGCTCATAATTATGCTAATATGGTTAAAAAAGGTTTTGATAACTTTATCCGCTCAGCAAATCTGAGGTCTACTGCCATCTATCCCAGCGATAAGACCAAAACTAATGACGACGGACAATGCGTACCCTTCGATTCGCATATCTAGACACGCGGCAGTGTGTCAAGCCAAGTTCAAAGGAAAAAGGAACTGGCGACGCAGCAGCCGTGTTATATTACACGAACCATTTAAAGCCATTTTTGACCCCTTAATAACTCAAAATATATTTAACAAACACAATCATGAAATTCGGTTTATTTATTAAAACCCCTTAGATTACATTAACTAGAACCCCAAATTTCAAATTATTGAGATATTAACGTCTAAAAATCGGCATTTTTATCACTGACTGACTGTCATATTAAAAATTTAAAACCCAACATGACTCTTGTACCCCCTGTACTCTTACCAGTTTATAGAAATTATTTTAATTGTTCCTGTTTTTCTTCTCTTAATGGCTAACTTAATTAACGTCAATAACGATCTTGACCAAATAATCCGGGAAAATCCTTTGTTTGCAATCGAGAAGAATGTCTTAATTATATAGATGTCGTAGCCATATCATAGAATTGATCACTTCATGATGTGGCCAACCATTTCATGAAATGACCCGCTAAAACTGGCCATATCGTTTAAACGTCAACGTTTGATGATATGGCCATCCACGTTTGGCCATATCATTAAAGTAAAGTAGTCCATGATTTTCATAATTCCGAATGGTTCAAAATTCCTAATATAACAACTATTAATTTAATAGCAAGACAAATAAACACATGATTGATGATGTTCTAATCTAACCCAAATGATTCACCAACAATAGAGAGGATCTGGCTCTCGGCGGCCGCTGCCGCGGCACGCTCGCTTCGCTCGCTCGCTCGCCTTTGCGCTTTTATTATCACAAACTAACCTTTTTTTTTTTTTTTTTTTCTCACGTGGCGAAATCCTCATGGACTATCCCCCGTCTGGGGAAGACGGGGGGGTGTGCCAGACTCTTACTGGCTAAAACCCCACGGTGTCCCTCCTTCTGACCTAAGGCCGGGGTCACGGGATTCGCTGTTGCATGCACCGCGACCCCGACAGGTCTCGGTCCACCAGCTTTTTCTGGTGGACCCCTCCTGTGGTGGGGCAGTTGCTCCCCTGCCCCACATCCGTCCGAGAGGCACGCGCAGGACAAGACGCGCCATCCTCCCTGGGCCCGTTACTGGTCGGGCGACGGGTTCCCCAACCCGCCGCCCGCAGGCCACTCACTAGGGTGGCCGGAGATCATCACGCGCCCTCCGGCGCCCGGTGCGTCTAGCGCGAGAAGGGAGAGAAGAAGCGGCCTCCCTCTCCCTCTCCGCTACCTCCTTGGTCGCCATCACCCCCTCGCAAAAGGAGGCGATGACTTCCCACGCAGTCTCGCTCCCGACCATGGACAGAACCACGGCCGGAAGCGAGAGGTCACCGCCGATCGCCGCGACTAGCTCGCGGCGCTGCGACCCCCATGCTGGACATGCCTGCAATGTGTGCAGCGCCGTGTCCTCGGGGCAGTCGCAGTGGTGACAACCGGCCGTCTGCTCCCGGCCTATACGACACAGGTACTTCCCGAAACAGCCGTGTCCCGAGAGTACCTGCGTCAGCCGGAAGCTGAGGGCGCCGTGACGCCTCTCCAGCCACTCCTCCATCACGGGTCTTACCGCCGCTGTCGCGGCGTGCCCCGCGCTGGGTTGCGCAAGTCGTTCCCTCCACTCGGCCACCAGGATCTGGCGGAGCTCGCTCCGCTCAGGCGCCTCCTCGCGCTGACGATATCTCAGCGCGAGGGCTCTCGCCTCCAGATCCCAGGGCACGGATCCGGCCAAAAGACTCGCCGCCTCGAAGGAGATCGTACGGTACCCCCTTATCACCCTGACGGCCATCGCCCGCTGCGGTCTCCGCAGGATAGCGACGTTGCGGGCCGTCAGGGTGTCCGCCCAAATCGGCGACCCGTAGAGGGCCATGGATCGTACGATCCCCGAGTAGAGTCTCCGGCAGGAGGCATTGGGCCCCCCCAAATTGGGCAGCAGCCGCGAAAGCGCAGCCGCTGCTCCCATAAGTTTGGGGGTCAACTGCCGAAAATGCGGCCCAAAGTCCCATCGGCTGTCGAGGACGAGTCCCAGGTACTTCATCGTCGACTCGTCACCGATGCGGACGCCTCCCACGACAATGTGGGATCCCGAGGGTGGTCCCTTCCGGGGCCCGTGGAAACACAGGGCCTCAGACTTCCGCAGGGCCACCTCGAGACCCAATCGTCGGATCCTATCGACGACTTGCGCAACCCCAGCTGTGGCCAAAATGGCCGCTTGCCGGTGTGTCCCTCCCCGCGCTGTGACCAGCGTGTCGTCGGCGTAGCAGGTCACGCCGACACCGGAGAGGAACGCACCGCGCAGCACCCAGTCGTAACCGATGTTCCACAGGAGCGGCCCTAGGACCGAACCCTGTGGGACACCGCACGACATCTCTCGCCGACCCCATCCTTCCCGACCCGGGTAGATGACGGCTCTCTCTGCCAAATAGGCCCCGACAATGCGGCGGAGGTAGGTCGGCACCCGATGGTATTCGAGTGCCGCCCTAATGCAACTCCAGGGCAAGGTGTTAAAGGCGTTGGCGATGTCGAGAGACACCGCCAAGACGACCTCACCCTGGGCGACTGCTTCCTCCGCTTGGGCCCTTACGCGCATGATCGCGTCCACTGTGGAGCGCCCGCGGCGGAAACCGAACTGGTTTTCCGCCAAGTCCGGCCCCACCCCAGTCATGTGCGTGACGAGGCGGTCTGCAATGACTCTCTCGAAGAGCTTGCCCACCTCGTCCAGCAACACGATGGGGCGGTACGCAGACGGTGAGTCTGCGGGGCGCCCCTCCTTCCTGATCACAAACTAACCTAACCTAACCCAAATGATTCACTAACAATAGAGGGGATTTGGCGCAGATATATAATTATGTCGTGGCCAGATCATAGAATTGCCATTGATTTTCGTTGCGTGGTCACCCTACTTTCTTTTATTTTTATTACAGAAAACTTGTCCGCCGCCATGGTGCACAACAACAACAAAACAATTACAGCGCCTCTACCGGTGGATAATGTAACTATTTTACGATATGATCACTAATGTTTGACCATATCATGAAGTAGCCGTGCGCTAGCTATTCATATCATTAAACGCTGATTAATTCATTGATCCGGCCAGACCATATCGATGGTCATAGGTTGAGAACTCGTAACCCACATTTTTTCACAAAATGAGTTATGTACATCAAAAATTTTAAAATTAACCGCCGAATCTTTCTATTGATAACTCGTAATTCACAAAAAATGTCGCTCGAACAATTTATGCTAGAGTTGAAAACTCACAACGAACGAGGACCAACTTGAACTCACTGTTGCGCGAGTTACGAGGTGTCAACGCAAAATGCAAACATTACGGCGTGGGTTTTAATTGTTTAAAAATAGTTTTACGTTTAATTACAACTTTAAATACGTCTATTTATTTCCGAAAAGTGTCCTTGGAGGTATATTGGTAAGTTTTTATTTTTATTTTACGTAGAACGCTCAATAAAAGCTCACTATTGAAATTTTAAGCCATCTTATCATCGATAACTTAATATGTAGTAACTAATTAATGAGAAGTATTGAGTTATTTAACCATATTTTATGTAATAATCGTAATAAAGTAGCGATTTATTCTTTATCATCTAAGATCTATGCGATAAAGTTTCAACATGGATTATTTAAGCAGGCAATGGAATAATTAGGTAGGTACTTATCTCGACGACTTTTGTTTTAGTGTTATCATGGAGAAAAACAGTGAAGAAGAGCTTTTTAATGATGTTGTAACGGGCTTGAAGGAACAGGGACTAGTTTCTGTTAACGTTTATCGTAATAAGAGGAGTGAGTTTGTCTACGAAAGTCAATCACAAGAATCATTACAAAAGTCATCGAGCTCTTCCGAGTTACAGTTGTACAACTACGAGGTAAATGGAAACGGAGAAATGATACTTTTGAACACATCAGATCGACTTGAGAATGTTCTCCTGGAACATTCTCAAGTCTGTACGCCTGTATTTAGCGCCAAACAGAGCTGTCAAGATAATGGCGGGACAGATACAGGTTCATCAATTACTGTTTTGAACGATATTACCACTTCGTCATTTTTAAACCAGCCTCAGATACCTTCCAGCCCAAGTCATAACTCGGAAAACATTGTCGAGAGTATTGTAGAAGTTATATCTGGTGCAGAATCTCCTACAATTTTGAATTCATATGATTTTGAAATTGGAAATTTTCATGTTGTTGAGGAAACACGAACTGATACAGACTCTCCTACTATTTTGAACTCGTATGATTTTAACTTAGAACCTGGATTATCAACTTCTCTTGTAGTAGCCACGAGTAGTAGAACGAAGGATGATGATAACTATGACCCGGATCAGACGTCCTGCTCTTCTGAAGATGATGACAGTGGTATGATCGAGGGGAATAGTACTGGAAGGAAGACAAAGAAAAGAAAAGGCTTAGCTGATGCAGAGCATTGGAAAGCCCGCATGAATAAAAAGTTAAGAGAACAGGGAAAAGACTACATAGGGTGGAGAAGAAATGAAAATTCATGTAATACGCATAATGCACCACGATTAGCAAAAACATTGAAAGAGACTTGCAGTTCTGCTTTCTGTCGCGCGTCCAAAGAACGCCACTGCCACGAATTTACATCAGAATGTAGACAGCGATTGTTTGATCTATTTTGGAGTTTAAGTTGGGATCAAAAGAAAATGTTTGTGATTAACACTACCGATAAAATAAAAACTTTAAGACCCAAAGGAAATACCAGAAGAGAAGCGTCGCTTCAATATTACTTAAAACAAGGGGATATAAAATTGAGAGTTTGTAAGAAAATGTATTTAAATACTTTATGTATTGGAGAGTGGTCAGTAAGGAGCTGGGTAAATAAATCCGAATGTGGTATGTTCTCAAAAGAAACTGCTGAGCAAAAAGAAAAAAAAAAGAGGGGAGAGAAGAAAAGACTGTCACGTGAATTTTTAGTCGAGTATATCGAAAATTTACCAAAGCTCCCATCACACTACTGCCGCAAAGATACGTCTAAGGCATACTTAGAACCGATTCCTGGAGGTATGGCGGAAGTGTATAGGACCTACACTGAAGCGAGCACAATAAAAAACCTGGTTCCGTTATGTAGAACTATGTTTGATAACATTATAAAAGAAAAAAATATTGGCTTTCAGCAGCCAAAAAAAGATTTATGTGATACGTGTCTAAGTTACCATACTAAACAAATATCGGAACAGGAGTATAAAGATCATCAGCTCAGGAAACAAAATGCAAGAGAAGAAAAAGAAAAGGATTTAAAGGAGGCAGATGAAGGAAAGTGTATTGTCTTAGAACAGGATGTTCAAGCTGTGAAAGTATGTCCATATATAAGAGCCAGCAGTGCCTATTACCGAAGAAAGTTGATCAACCATAATTTTACAGTTTATGAATATCCATCCAAAAAAGTAAGATGTTATTGGTTTTCAGAAGTCGACTATGATACTCAGGCATCAGTCTTTGTTAGTTGCATATTAGATTACCTACGTGATATGATTTGCAACTCTGAAGGCGAATTTGTAACACAGCCTATCATTATTTGGAGTGACGGTTGTACCTATCAAAACAGGAATGCAGTATTAGCAAATGCTTTATCCAACTTTGCTGCTGTGAATAATGTGGTCATTTACCATAAATATTTAGAACCTGGCCATACGCAGATGGAAGTGGATAGCGTTCATGCTGCCATCGAACGTGGCATTAAAAAATATGACGCTATTTATGTTCCATCACAATACGCAGATATAACTAAGAAATCACGCAAAGATCCATACGACGTCAAAATGTTAAAATATGACTTTTTCAAAAAATATGATGATCCAAAAGTGATGCGTTACGAAAGTATTAGGCCTGGAAAGAAAAAAGGAGACCCTGTTGTCACAGATCTTAAAGTTTTACTGTACGAACCAGATGGCAAAATTTATTATAAAATTGACATCTGCAATGAAAACTATTCTTTGTTACCAAGTAGACCAAGAAAAATTAATTTTCCAATATCAACCTACGAGCAACTTTTTGAGGACTCGCCTAAACTTACTTTATGCAAATATAATGATTTGCAAGCCCTTAAAACTGTAATACCTTCTGATTATCATTCTTTTTACGATAATTTGCCGCACATGTAATTTGGTTCAATCTAATATAATAATGTTTTTTTAAAAATTGACAGCTCGTAAGTAAATGTTGACTACTTGTAACACGTTAGTAGTGAGGTATTTTTAATATTGATAACTCATAACTGTTTGTTTATTGATTATTTAATGAAAAACCTATGGGGACAGTTTATTGTTTTAAGCTATATCAATAAATAATTTGATTACCTACCAACTACTTTTTTGTTTTATTTTTATTTAATTTTTTTTCGAAATTAAGTAGTTTTTTTCCCCTCCTGTAAAATTTGACACATTGCAGTTACGTGTTGTCAACCTTTGACCATCGATATCATGATCTGGGCAGCGGATATTGGCCATTTTATGAAATGCAACCATTTCATGAAGTGATCAATTCTATGATTTGGCCACGACATAGATAGGTACGTCTGAAAATAATATAAATCTATTGCATATAAACATGCGTAGTGTAAACAAACATGTTCCTCACCTTCAAGTACTGTTGAATGTTCCTCACCTTCAAGTACTGTTGAATGTTCCTCACCTTCAAGTACTGTTGAATGTTCCTCACCTTCAAGTACTGTTGAATGTTCCTCACCTTCAAGTACTGTTGAATGTTCCTCACCTTCAAGTACTGTTGAATTTGTTAAATATTGATATTATTGTTTTAACCGAGTGTTGGCTAAGTAAAATCAACAATATACCTTTAATGGATGGTTTTGAGTCACACTACACGCATACAAACTGTAACCAAAATGATGGAATAATTATTTATAAATGATAAATGATTTTTATTTCTGTAAATAAATCTGTTACAGACACTTTTACAAGTCAATGTAATGTTTTTTTTTAAGACTAGATGGCGCCGGCATTTCCTATCTGACTAGCTCTGAGAAGAAAAGCCGAAACAAACTCAGAGGTCAGTCTCTTTTAAAGTCCAGACATTATAGTATACAAACTATGCGAGTGAAACGATGTAGGGCAACGTCGGGAAAGGCCTTTTGAGGAAAGTGCCATAGCAGGTTCGAGTTGACCTGTCCTAACTGACGGCACATCTGCATCAGTCATCGCGAAGCTCAAACCTTATTCTAGGGAGCTCAACAACCCGACCGCTGCACGACGCAATGAATCAGTTGGACATTTGTGTGGGTCACAAAAAAAATATACTCAAGAACCGCCAAACGTTTACAAAATTCGTGTATAAAGCTACCCTACATGGTACTCACATTCATAATTTATTAAAAAAGTAAAATAAAAAATAAGGCGATGATAAAATAATAATAATCATTGAAAAAATAATTCAATTGTAAAATGTCAAAAGGATAAAAAGTAATAATATCATGTTATAAAATAATTTCAATAATTACAATGATGTGTCTGTGACAACAGCGAGCGGCTCAATTCCAAGCATTTTTACCGTCCATAATTGTTCAAGGGATTAAGGTCTATGTCTATTTGCGGGTGATTGAAAACAAATTTATACGTCTTTACTTTAAGAATATTTTATTTGTACTAATCTTATTAGCTAAACTAGTGGACTGTATGAATGATTGAATGTGTGAGTGCATGCATGCAGTATGTCTCTGTGTGTGAAAGGTTTGCTTTGCTAGGTACTAATTAACTATTTGGACATACCGCCCGCCAAAGGACGCAGTACTTTAACATACCTTATAAACGACTGTGTAAGTATATAAACAAAAAAAAATGCAAATTCTTTTAGAACAAGAATCTATATAAAACTAATGTTTTCTTGTAGGAAAACAAAGTAGATATGAAATGTGTAAGTGGTGTGTCACTTACAAAATAATAATAACAGAAATGAACTAATAATGTTCCATATTAATCTAACAACAAACATTTTCTCTTAATTTATCTAAAGAAATAAAAATATCTATTATAGTTCGCTGAATAAAAATAAAGAACATGAAACTTATTATTGTAAACATAGAAAGTTTAACCGCCCACCGTGATATTAAGTGACATACAAGAAAGTTACAAAACTTTAATTACTGAACTCAATGATGCTTCTACTTTATTAACATAGTCTAGGTGGGTTTTAGTACGTTTTATTATTCAGAAACAAAAGTACTGATAAAATTATAATAAAAATCAACTCAGTAAGTATGTAGGTACCTACCTATACATTTTGTAAAACAAGAATCCAACAAAAAAGATCAATAATAGTGTAAACACTTAAGTAATAATTCATTTTATTTGTCGCTTAACGAAACAACTTCATAACATGAACATACAAGTAGGTAAACATCACAATAGTATAGAGTATAAGTTTAAGTAGGTAATAACATAACTATACAAAAGTTCATTTAGGTAACACACATATTTTACTAATAGGACGTTTAAATTCGCCATTTTTACATTTAATAGATACAACACGCGTAATATTGTCAGGCCCTGAATATTTATTAATTATTTTCCCTAGAATCCATTTCGCAGGGGGAATATTGTCATCTTTTAAAATGACTACATCACCTACTTCTGGCTCTGATTTTTTAGTATTCCATTTATAGCGTTGATTTAAGTTAACTAAGTACTCTTTATACCACCGCTTCCAAAAGTTATTTACCATTTTTTGTGTTAATCTCCATCTATCTAAGCCTACAACATTACTTTTAGAATAGTCTTCATCGGGAATACTTATCAGTGGCTCACCTATAAGGAAATGACCAGGTGTCAAAGCCTGAGGCTCATTAGGGTCGTCACTCATTGCAGTAATAGGTCTCGAATTAAGACAAGCTTCGACCTGGACTAAAACCGTAGACAACTCCTCATAAGTGAGAGTGGTATCTCCGATCACTTTATATAAATGTGTTTTAACGCTACGTACTCCGGCCTCCCACAGGCCTCCGAAATTAGGTGCATGTGGAGGTATGAAATGCCATGTTGTGTGTTCTAAACTCAATAATTCCTCAATTTCACGGGGTACAGCTGATTTTGCTCGGTCAAACATCTCACGAAGCTGTTTGTTGGCACCAACAAAGTTAGTGCCATTGTCACTAAATAAATTTTCACAATGACCTCTTCGTGCTGTAAATCTCTTGAAGGCTGCAATAAATGCCTTTGAAGTCAGGTCAGTTACTACCTCTAAATGAATAGCTCTGGTAACCATGCAAATAAATAAGCAAACATATCCTTTGTAGGATTTTGCTCCTCTACCTGGTGAAAATCTTACACTAATAGGCCCCATGTAGTCACAACCAGATGATTTAAAAGGTCTGGTTGGTTTTAACCTAACTTCTGGTATTTGACCCATCAATTGGTTACTTGTCGTCTTAGAATGTCTCAAACATTTGACACATGCTCTGTAGTGACCTTTAACTTTATCTTTTGCTCGCAATATCCAATATTTTGTTTTTAGATAACACAACATAACTTGTGGTCCGCCATGAAAAGTTCTTAAGTGAGCATCACTAATTATAAGCTTGGTAAGGTGACTCTTATCAGGCATAACTATGGGATGTCGTGTGTCGTAACTGACTCTTGACTGATCAATACGCCCACCAACTCTTAATATCCCATTTCCATCTAAAATGGGAAAAAGAGTGCGGAGCTTGCTTCTCTTGGGGACGAATTGTTGCATTTTTAAGTGCTTTATCTCCTCACTAAAATTCTCTTCTTGAACTTGTTTGATGCATATTTGTAAACTTTGATCCATTTCTGAAGGTGTTATAATTATTGAATATTGTTTGCGCTTCTCTTTTGGTAATTTTAAATTATGTAAAACTCTTCTCCAGTAGGATACAGCTTTTAATGTTTTTGTTAGTGACGAAAACATGGTCCAAATAAATTCATTTTTCAATGCAGGTAAAGCAATTAATGATGTATGTCTTTCTTCTTCATGAGTATCTTGAATGATAGTAGAATTGTCAAATTCTATATTCGGTTGGGAAAGCCAAGAAGGTCCTGACCACCACAAAGAATGTTCAAGTAAATCTTGTGCCGCTAGGCCTCTAGAAACACAGTCGGCTGGATTCATATCTGTAGTAACATGGCTCCATTGTTCATAGTCTAAAATGTTAAGAATCTCGGATACTCGATTGCTCACAAACGTAGTCCAGCGGCTAGACCCTCCTCTCAGCCAGGCTAACACTATTGTAGAATCGGACCAGGCATATAAATTCTCTTTTGGTATGTGCATGACTTGGGACACCTCGAAAATTAATTTTGCTGCTAGAACTGCACCGCACAGTTCTAGCCTAGGAATAGATACCTCCTTCTCTATGGGGGCAACTTTGCTTTTTGCTGATACTAGACTAACGCACATCTTGTCTTCATTATTGATAACACGAATGTATACTATAGCACCATACGCTAATCTAGAAGCATCAGCAAATGCATGCAACTCAACTTTTGACCCTGGCGTGAAATATGACCATCTTGGTATATTAATCTTACTCAACTGTACCAAACTCGTTCGAAAATATAGCCATTCATCGCATAACTCAGTAGTCAGTATATCATCCCAATCAAGCTTTGACTTCCACAGTTTCTGTATAAATATTTTCGCAGTGATTACGACAGGGGCAATCCATCCTAACGGGTCGTACAGCCGGGCCACATCCGATAAAACTTGCCTTTTAGTTATAGATCCATTTAAGTGTGGTAAGTCAAGTGTGTATTGAAAAGAATCCATCTCTCTATGCCATACCAAACCAAGTACTTTCATGACCGTAGACGTTTTTATTCGTAATGAGTCATTGCTTCTATGCATGTCCTTTCCTATGTGTGTCAATAAATCTTGATTATTTGTACTCCATTTTTGGAGTTCGAATCCACCACAGCTCATTAAATTGTTCATGTCACTGTAAATATGTATAGCTTCTTGTATAGTCTCGCATCCAGTCATAAGATCATCTATGTAAAAATCTTTTTTTGTAATATCTGCCGCTACAGGAAATCTAGTATGTTCTTCATCAGCTAATTTTTGAAGTGTCTTGACAGCCAAATATGGCGCACACGCAGTACCAAAGGTCAGTCGTAAAAGCTTGAAGTGTGTTAATGGCTCGTCTATTCGTGATCTCCATACAATTCTTTGGTAGTCTGCATCTTCATCAGTCACTCTCACCATCCTGTACATTTTGACTATGTCTGCAATGATACAAATCCTATGATTCCTCCACCTCATAAGAATGTGTCTCAAATCCTGTTGCAACTTAGGACCCACCAAAAGATTGTCATTGAGAGAAAAGTTGTTAACTCCTTTACACGAACCATCGAATACGACACGCACTTTCGTGGTGTCCTTATCCTCTCGCACCACAGCATGATGTGGGAGATAAACTGCCTTGGGATTATTAATGTCCACTTCCTTCACAGGTGTCATGTGATTCATCGTAATATATTCCTGTAAAACCTTATCATATTCTTCCTTTAAACTAGGATTTCTCTGTAGTTTCTTCTCTAAAAATTCCCATCTTCTTGTAGCTATGACTACTGATTTCCCGTATTGACACTCTGGATCTTCTTTATCAAACGGTAGCTTTACAACGAATCTCCCCTCTTCATCTCGCGTAGTTGTCTTGTCATAAAACTCTTCACATCTTTGTTCTATCTTTGTCATTCTCTTCTGTATACAATTTGGCTCATTTTCCATTTCCCAAAATTTTCTAAGTAACTCATCTCCGTTTAAGTGTAAGTGCATGTTGATTACTCTCGCATTTGCTGAAGTTGAATCTCTTGGCACCCTCCCCGATAATACCCAACCTAAGGTAGTGTTTTGTGCCAATAATTTACTGTGACGTATGATACCATCCAATAAAATCTCGCTATATACTTCAGCTCCAAGAAGAATATCAATTTTTCCTGGTGTGGCGTAACCTGGATCAGCCAGTGCTATTTTATCTAAATAAAGCCAATCAGGTGCGTGTAACTCGGTTGATGGAAGTAATGACGTGACAGATCGCAACACATAAGCATTCACTTGAACTGAAACCTCTGGGCTATGACGTGACTCCACTCGAAGTGAAACCATGTGCTTAATAGCCGTGTGGCCGCCGTCGCCTATACCCGACACCGTACCACTGACATGTTTTCGTGTCAGTCCAAGTAATTGTACAACCGACTCACTAATAAAAGACGCCTGCGATCCTTGGTCTAATAACCCTCTCAACTGTTGTTTATAACCGTGCTCGTTGTATGCCCAAACAGACACGGTTGCCAGCAAAACATGACTCGGTTCTAGTCCTCTACTCGAAAAGTTAGTTGAAATAGGTGTACTCACAGTTTTGACTGGCTCACTCTGTGTAGAAATGTCCTCTCTCTTTGTGGTGCTGCTCAATTCCCTTTCAAAATGCAATAATGAATGGTGCCTCCTTCCACATCTTCTACATGACACCGAATTCCGACATTTCATAACTGGATGAGATGGAGAAAAACAATTAAAACATAAGTTATGTTTTTGTACATAACCTTGCCTATCTTTCACATTAAGTTGACTAAACTCTTTGCAGTGGTATAAATAGTGTTCACCTTTACACATAATACATTTAATAGTAGTAACGTTACAATTATTCTTATGATTATCAATGGACCCATGAAAAGACTTTGGTTTCGTACTGTTAGACTTAAATAATTGTGTACGTACCTTATTTGTATCGATCATCTCCAACGACCTAAATCTCGATTCAAGAAAATCAGTCAATTGAGCCCACGACGGTAACTCATCATTAATTATACCAAGTTGATATTCCCACTGCTTCATGGATTCAGGATCTAATTTAGAAACTACTAGGTAAATCATAAACACATCCCAGCTATCGGTGCTAATTCCCATATTACGCAAAGATTGTAAACATGTTGTTGTAGTATCTAATAAAAGTTTAATGGCACTAGCAGACTCGAACATAATTTGTTTTTGTGTAAACATTGATCTCAAAACGGCATTACAATTATAACGCTTATTATCATATCGTTTGACTAACTGCTTCCAAGCTTCGTCGTAATTAGCATCGGTTGTAGAAAAATTACGTAACAAACTTTCCGGTTCCCCTGACAAGTTACTTTTTAAATAATGCAATTTTTGCACCGGGGACAAATTCTTATTGGTATGAATAAGCGAATTAAACATGTCATAAAACGTTTGCCACTCAACATATTTACCGCTAAATGTAGGCAACTGTATGCGCGGTAACTTAACGTCGCACTCGCTAACCACGTGTCCACCACTTGCACTTGATTTCGATGCTTCGGACGTTGTTACATTCGACGACACCAAATAAGGCTGCAGGGCTTCCCTCAACATCGACTTATATGATACATACAATTCCTCGAAGTCCTCGTACATATTTTGAGTAAAATATGCATCCTCCTTGTCCTTTTGGGCCACCTTGCCAATAATCGATTTGTGTCCATCCTTAAAACCAGTCCATAACTGCTCCAAATTTTCAAGCCTGGTTTCCAAATAGGGCTGCTTGATCCGATCTTTGGATGATTTCCTATAGTTCCTTTCCGCGGTCCTCAAATTCTCTAATAGTTCTTTTTGATAGGCTAGACGCACCTCCATCGTGTACAAATTGACGTTGAAAAACTCGAAAAATCCCGACAGATAGATAAAAGTTATGACTTATTATTTTGCTAATGACTTGTGAATACTACTCCGTTCGTATTAGCAAAAAAATCCTCACTGGAATCCTTTTGTTCTCCTTGCGATAAGCGGCGACCGTGGCGGTCGGCTGATGTGACTTCACGAATCCGGCTCGATTGGACCATATGTTCAAGGGATTAAGGTCTATGTCTATTTGCGGGTGATTGAAAACAAATTTATACGTCTTTACTTTAAGAATATTTTATTTGTACTAATCTTATTAGCTAAACTAGTGGACTGTATGAATGATTGAATGTGTGAGTGCATGCATGCAGTATGTCTCTGTGTGTGAAAGGTTTGCTTTGCTAGGTACTAATTAACTATTTGGACAATAATTATAATCTTTAACTTTGTTGAAACCCTTTTCGCATAGTTTCTGCTTTACATAGGACTTGAATTTATTAAGACTTAAGTCTTGAATATTGCTTGGAATTTTGTTGTAAAAGCGTATACTTTGGCACCTAAATGAATTACTAATTTTTTGGAGCCTAGTCATTGGTAGGATAAGTTTATTTTTAACCGACTTTCAAAAAGACTAACTAGAGGTTACTATGTTCGTCTGTATGTATGTTTTTTTTTTGTTTATGTTCATCGATATTTTCGCCAATTGTGAACCGATTTTAATGATTCTTTTGTTAATGGATAGGGTATACTTCGAAGTTGGTCCCGTTTAAATTTGGTGAAGATCTGATGAAGAACTTCGGAGATAGACAATGGAACTCCTCAATAACGAACAGTACGCATATTGTGATGATGTGATTATATTACGAGCAGCGTCTTTAGTAGGTCCAACCAAGTTTTAATTAAGGCCACTAAAATGAAAAAAATAAAAACTTTTTTACAAAAAATTTAAACCGACTTCAAAAAATAATAAAATAATTACCATATAAAATTAACAGTTTCAGAAGTCGGTGCCTTCAATTTGGTTCAGCGTGGATCAGCACCGACTTCTGAAACTGTTAATTTTATATGGTAATTATTTTATTATTTTTTGAAGTCGGTTTAAATTTTTTGTAAAAAAGTTTTTATTATTCATAGTATTGACGTTATGGATATCGCTGTTCTTAGAGAACAAACTGATATTTTTCTTTATATAAATCAAATTTTCATAAATATATTGAGATGCGACCGTCATTATACTAACTTCTTTAAATTTATCCCTCAGTGAATGCCTAAAACTAAGGTTATAAATTGCTCGAATAGCTCTCTTCTGCAAAACAAAGATAGTTTGAATGTCGGAAGCATTTCCCCGCAACAAAATACCGTACGACATAACACTATGAAAGTAACTGTAGTCACAACAAAGTTAAGAAATATATTAAGATTTCAAAAATTATTAAAAAATATCAGAAAATTTTAAAAAAGCAAAATCTATATAAATGTAATATTAAATTGAGAAAGGAACGTATTAACTTGATTAGTGAGTTCAATAATTGTAACAATAAGCTAGATCTAAGCAGGAAATTGTATAATGTCGACACGGAGAGCCTACAGGATGAGTTACTATGCAGGGAAAATACTCTAAAAGAAATCTTTAGCAGGTATGAATCTAGCCAACAATTGTTAAGTGAGCGTTTACAGGAGGCTGGTGAGCTGGTGGATTTAGAGAAGGTCCAATGCAGAGAAATATGAGTCCCTGACCAATAATATCTTTTGCAGCTGTGCCCACTCCCTACCACCTCCCAAGCTCCAGTATGTTCCACCTACCGCTTCACCCATAGTGACTCGACCATTGGAAATTGTCAACAACAAGAAAAGTAGGTCAATATTATTTTCAGACAAACTAGGATTAGGTTTTGGATCTTTGTTAAATAACTGTCTGAACCATAACATTATAAACCATTGTTACCATAATTTACATTTTAATGAGATTATACAAAAAATTGTAGGTACACACTGAAATGGATGAGCAAACCACTGTGGTTCTGCTTATAGGTAACAGTCTAGACATTAGAAAAAGGGACTTAGTTAATGGTATCAGTGCCCTACTTAAATTAAAGATAGGTAAATTAATATTGTGTGCTTTGCCATATTCGGACTCTTTGTCTGAGCAAGAGAACCACCGTACTCACAAATTAAATAATTGAATGCACATGTTGACATGTCGTCACAGTGACGCTTTATTGTTTTTTGATACTAACAATTTTGTTAGAGATTTTAAAGAGATATCGACATTTATTAGCTACAAGGATGATAACACTTAGAGTTAAAGCACGACTTTAGGCAATGCTGCACACTGCAAATGGCACTAGCAGTACTGCGCTGTTTCTGGTTTCTAGGTTTGTAGTTAAGTATATCTATGAGAAAACTGCTGCCATTCTTGGAATGTTCAGCAAACTTAAATACTTACATAGAAACTAAAAGTGTCGCAGCTGCTTGCAGCGTGCAACTTATCACGAAATCTTACCAAAAAAAACTTACCAAGTCAGAGGCCCATGGGCGGCATAAACTATGACACCAGGTTATTCACTAACCACACGAAAAGAAGAAGAAGACCAAAATAATTACATTTAGTTGCTCATCAACAAAGACAGTCTTTCAATTATGTTACTTATTTTTTAATCAATAATAAAATTAATAAAAAAGTATATTTCAAAAATCAAAAAACCCGACTGCGTAAAAAGTGAACTTTAAATAAAAACTGAAAAGAAAAGAACAAGTCCAGTAGCTAGTCTAGAATTCTGTTAAGTAATATTGAATAACTAGGTACACCATTCAATTAGTTTCATGATCGACACACAAATAGAACAAATAATAAATTCTAATGGGGAACATAGCGCCTTTAACAGTCGGGATCCATTAAAAATCTAGACCAGCTCAAATCTTCCCAATAATGGATCCCGACTGTTAAAGTCGCTATGATCCGCATTAGAATTTATGATTTGTTTATTTCTTTTCAGTTTTTATTTAAAGTTCACTTTTTACGCAGTCGGGTTTTTTGATTTTTTTAATAGGTATACTTTTTTATTTTAAACTTTTTTGTTTGGATTATAGGACGGTAAATTTCGCAATTTAATTTTATAACAGTTTTATTATAAGTATATTGAAAATTTAAGTGAAAATGGTTGCTAATATAATAATAAAATAGATTGACGTAAGAATAAACATACATACATAGGCTTAAAACACATTACCTACCATCCTTGGCGTCACGCAGTCGGGTAAATATAGCCCGTTTTACTGTAAACTATAGCTACATAAAAGGAACTATCAAAATGAGTATCAGGAATAATCTACTTACAACACAAAAATATCAAGACAAGAGTACAAAATAAAGTTGGTAACATTTACGAATGAACCCAATTGCTATAAATAATAATTATCTTTTTATTGCGCACACTCGTCTCCCTCGTCTGTATCATTAAATTATCTGTCACTTCGGGCAAATATATATTATTATTGTATTCTGCGTGAAACCGTTTTGCTATTGTTCCATTTTCGCAGCGTTTCAGATCTTTATATTTTGCTACAGAAATAGGTTGTCGTTGTACGGAGTAACGGACGTAATGTAATAAATCGTTACTACTTACGCCAATTTTTATTTAATTTTTTTAAATATTTCAATAGATTTTATGTCGTAAAGGACTTTTTATTTTTTGTATGCGCGTTACACCGTACAAATCGGACACTTATTTAGATTTACGACGTTGCAAAAATCTACAAAAAAGCTAGAATTCAAAACTTGACATATACGACTCAAAGTTTTAGTACTGTCACTTACTACAAAACAATTTGACATCATAGCTCCTTCATTTTAAGAGATATCAAAATTTTAAATATACAGATCGATGGAGAACAAAATTTCCAGTTCAATGGTATAAAGAGTGTACTTACGACAAAATGTCCCTTACGACATTTGAAATTTCCACCGTTGATATTGTTTGGCATTAATAATTATCAATTTACTGTTTAGATGAAATAACTATCATTTGACTAAGTATATTTTTTCGGTGTAATTTTGTGTTGCATAAAGTTATTAGGCGTATTATTTTATTCGCCTAATAGTTATTATAGATATTATCCAACATAACTTGGGTACTGCACTCTGACAGTAGGTTAAGGTGCGGCAGACAAGCCGCGAACGTGCTTACTTTATATACTTATTATAAACTTATTTCACCCAGCGTTAATATGCCGATGAACATTATGCTTTAATATTGTTATGTGTTTATAATATTATACTTTAGATTAATACCTAGGTATGCTTCTAAATAGTTATGCTAACAGTAATCATGGTTAAAAACATTATGCCTAGGTATACAGTTATGCAGAATGAATACTATGCGTAACGACCACTAGGAATTATGTAAAAGTATGCCATGATAAATTATGACATTAAATTTTATACGAATCAATAGTGAACCTGCGTAGGTACTTAGGGAGTTGTGTACTATGCGACGCGGCGCGGCGGCGGCGTGGGCGGATCTTGCGTGCGCACAAAGACTACAATAGTATATGTGGGCGCAAATCGCCATGTATCGGCAATAATTATATAATATTGTTTTATTTTTATTATATTGTAATAAGAATGTCTGAAACACATGAAATTTGATATCGAAATAGTTATTTGTAAATATAAAGCTCTCTCTAAAATTAAATAAACGCTGTATTGACTATTTCAATATTTTGATAACATGTGGCATATAATTTATAGATTAAATACTCAATATACTGTGAAAATGCTTAAAGTAAAATCTATTGTAATTAATGTCATTATTCTGAACCATATTTGATTATATTATGTATTAATAAATTATTATAATCTCAATTTTAAATGATATCCGCTTGCAGCGCCATCTCTTGGCAAATTGTGTAAAGATAACATTTGCTTATATTAAATAAATGTATTTTTTGTAAAATAAATAGTTTAAAGATGTATAAAATTAATTACAATATTTGTTTTGAATATTAGACTATATTCCAATACTTATTTTGAAGGAATTTCATATCTTTGTCATAAAATAATTTGTAGTTGTTATAGCTATGTAATGTATTGTAAGTATAATGTAAAAACAGTTGTCATTCGACGGAACGGGGGATTCCATATCGAACAGCCGAAGAAGTCTGACCTTTTATATCTGACTAGTTTATCCTTATTTCCTGAATTTGTATAAATTGTTATATTGTAAATTAGCTTCTGTAACTAACGACTAACCCAAATACAAGTACTCTCAGTGGTGGAGAGTCTATGTTGGTTTTATTTACAAAATACCCGCTTTACCTTCTGATAAGCAGACACTGGACTGAATTGTATTGCTATACTCAATTCTATCAAATTCTATAAATGGTGTGTCTGCGACATATACCTACTGGGCAATGCGCGCTCTCGTTACACGTGTAGGTAACTGAAGTGTGCATTTTGTTGCAGGCATCATCACCGATCTCCTTCTTCTGGAAGCCTCGGCTGGGGCTCAACCTCGATATGAAGAGCACCACGCGTGAGCACTCACCACCAGTTCGTCTTGCCATACTAGTGTTACAGCATTCTTATTTCAGGGATTCTTACCTCACTTCACTTCAGCATCTACATAATTATATGTATAAGGTGTTAAAAAATTAATTCTAAGAATTTTGTGGGGTTACTCAGTATCGGAAACTGAATAACTTTCGTAGAACTACTGTTCCAAATTCGCGTATTTTTTTGCTACTTTCAAGTACTTCCCATACAAATAAAAAAAATGTTATATTTGATTTGTATGGAAAACAATAAAAAAAAATACGCGAAATTCGAGAAGTTGTTCTACGAAAGTTGTTCAATTTCCGATGCCGAACAATCCCACAATATTTTTAGTAAATTTTTTAAGAGCCTGTATTTATTTTTGATTTAAGCACCGTTTTGTAATGGACATGACCTTCACTTTTTCCCCGCTAATTAGTACTATGCCCGTTGAATTTATTATTAAATAAATAAATATTAATTTCAGCAATTTCAAAAGCGGAATTGAATGTAACAACACAAATACAATCAGGAAAAGTAGTAATGACACATGGCTACCATATCGGAGTAACCTTGTTATCGCTGGTGGAAATAATGGAAAGTATAGAGCCCTACCCGCAACTCAGCCCCAGCTCCGCCAACTTCTACACCAACGCGTATCGCTGGGCGTTGCGCCACTTCAGCCTGTGAGTACCGCGAGCTCCTCGCCTCCTTGCTACCGTCACAACTCTCACAACTCGGCCCCGGCTCCGCCAAGTTCTACACCAACGCGTATCGCTGGGCGTTGCGCCACCTCAGCCTGTGAGTACTGTGAGCTCCTCGCCTCCTTGCTACCGTCACAACTCTCACAACTCGGCCCCGGCTCCGCCAAGTTCTACACCAACGCGTATCGCTGGGCGTTGCGCCACCTCAGCCTATGAGTACGGCGAGCTCCTCGCCTCCTTGCAGCCTAGCCTTGCAGTTAGTTTAAAATTACATACCTTGCACCGTAGTGTAATGGAATGGATGCTTTTCGTTTTGCTGAAGAACTTTCCACACTTTCCATACTGAAATATCAAGATGTGCTGCCACATTTCTAATACTTCTTGTAGGGTCTTCCTCAAAAAGTGCCAGTATTCTCTCGTCCACTTCAACATTATGTCGCACAATATGGCCCCTTGGTTCATGAAAAGTGACACTGCCAGTCTCGCGTATGCGTCGGTATGTGTCTTGGAAGACTCTGCGGCCAGGTAATCGTCTAACAGGAAAGCGTTCCTGGTAAAGTCGTTGCGCTGCACGAGCGACACCATCGGCGGCTCCATAAGCCATCATGATGTCAGCATATTCTTCGTTAGAAAACGTCGCCATTGCAGCAACAAAAAGTCAACAAAGTTTAACAATAACACCAAAAGTTAAAACGTAACAAAAACCAACAAAACAAAGGAACAAAATGAAAAAAACGCGGAGTACGGTGAACTAAGCACACGCGTCAGGTAGCAGAGGCAGTGATGTCTCGACTAAAATTATGACAGATTAACGGCGTCGGCGGCAGTTCGTCGTTTGTTCAAACTAGTTTACGCTATGCAAGAAAGAGATAGAAGATAGATTTTACTTTGCGAGAGTGAGAAAACAAATTTTACATGTGTCTAAATTAACAATTACGCAAAAAGACTTTTTTTCTTTAGAATTTAGTATTTTGTGACTCGATTCACAATTCTAGCGAATTCACAAAGTTGTAAAAAGATTTTTATGGCATGTGGCACATCACTAGCAAGAGGATAGACTAGAGAATTTTTGAGGGAGTTCGAAGATCCCGGTCGCTTTTGTTTTTTTTTTATAGCCATGTACATAGCTCTAACATGGACATCTTTAATTGAAGTCCGAAACTTTGCGAGTAAATTAAAAAAAAACTAGATGGCTAATGTCACTAATTTTGATATCAAAAATACTGTCATACAATACACATCTAAACAAAATTAAAATTCAGAGTCTACGACTTGTACTTTTTTTTTAATTTGTATGTAAAATTTGGGTATTTTTTTAATAAAATAATAAACAGTCGATGAAAAAAAATCGACAGGGTATGAATAGTGTTTAGGGATCTGAAAGGATAGCAGATGACCCCCCCAGTCGACCATTTCAATTTGGCACACGATGCACCAAACACCCTGTATATATGCATTATTTATCTCATGAAATGTTTCATATTCTATCAAAATGAATAAATAAGGTTTACAAAAAAACAATAGGATATTAGTTATACTAGAATCACTTTTATTGACATCAAAATATTATACATTTCGTAACTAACCTTACTTATTATTTAAAAAAACTTTTACATTAATAAACTTTATAAAATTTACTTATATTAATTTTAAGCATAATACTAAGAACGTCACACACGTGTCGTCTTAATATCAAATAGGTACTTAAAAACACAAGAATCACTTTTGTTTATTAATTACTACTGTTATGTATGTACGTAGGTAACCTACCTACGAATGAATCTATCACCAGTTTTATGTACTTATGTTAACACCAACGAATTAATCTATCACCACGGACACTACAAGGAAGGTTAATTTCGAATTGAAACACAAGAAGCACTTGATATCGCTGTTTCAAGGCATAGCCACCACGAATGGATCTCCACCGCTACAAAAAAGGTTCAATCTGCCGCACTTGTCGCTCGATTTACAAGGTCGCGCGCCGATGTACCTACGAATGCGATCGCGTTATCTACCATAACATCTACGGATTGCTCATGATGCTCTCAAACGGAGATGCTACTCTTAGCCGCATCTCGTCTTCATTGTTCCTCAGCGTAAACCATAATAATATCCTTAACATGACTCCACAAGCAATAGTCCAGCGGAGTCAAGTCCGGTGAGCGAGGAGGTCTGGCTACAGGACCGCCACGACCGATCTACACGGGGAATCGCTCATCCCAGTACGCTCTGCAGCTGCTGCTGCGAGCGCAAAAAGCCGGAGCGCCACGCGGCCCGTCGTGCTGGAACACAATCCTCGAACTCGATCAAAGGGAGGACGGTTGGAAACCCTTTGCCGTTTCATGGCCCGCCAAGAGCACACCATCACAACAACCAATAAACATCACCATATCGTAATACTTCGTACCTATCCGTGTACGTACTCAGTCGATATTTTAGAAACAACAAGAAATAATACCACGAATCGCGTAAACAATCAAAACATCGACTGTATCCCGGGAAGCGTTGCAAGTGACTAAAAAACATTAGAATAATAACGGTAGTAAAATGTTTAGGCCATTCCATTTTAGAGATGCGCAATGTTAATCCCCCAAATTAAATCCCGATGAATTTAACAACTGATTCGAATTTAGTAACTTTTTGGGATCTATCCCTACGTCATACGGGATTCGAACACACATAAGCGTTGGGTCTTGGGTTAGCAATAGGAAGCTGATGAAACTGGTTTACTTTAGGTTTGAGAGGATGAAACCTCAAATGGTCGCAATGTTTTTTATTTTGTACTCCATAACTGCAAGCAGTATCTTACATGTCAAAATGTAAACAAAGTTATGAAATACGATACCACAAATTAATAAATCTATCTCGTTGAGTTCATGTGTTTTCAAAACTTAGTGCATACATTTTAGATTAGAGGTATACAAAAGAAACTCATATTGTATGTCTATAAAACTCTTCAACCATCTTCCAGATTCCATAATAAATCTGCCATTAAGACAGTTCCACACTGCACTAAATAAAATACTATCAGGAAAAGTTTATTATGACATTAATGAATACCTTAATGATAAATTAATTATTTAGTACCACAATATAATACACTTTACTACTTTTGACATTCTATGAAATAATATTGCTACCTTTTGACATATCTCAACTATTTTAATTATTATACAAACTAATCTCACATTGTATTACATGTCATAATAATGATTACCTATGCTGTTAATAATGTTTAATAATTTCCAACAATTACAATATTTGCACGCCTTAAACGGCAGGATATGATGTCACCTACAGATTTATAATAACTTGATAATACCATATTCTCGAAAATAAATGATATTATTATTATTATTATATTATAGCATGTGGCGTTCTATAGTTTCTGCCTACCCCCATGGGAAAAAGCGTAATTTATGTATATATGTATGTTATCTGCTTTGTGTGAATAATTCGACTGTTCAAAATTAAGAAGTTATATTTTTAAATAGCAAACTTTGTTGTAAACGAAAAAACCAAGAAATTGTTTTTTAAATTTATTTTAGAATGTTGTATGATCTTATAAATAAATTTCAGGATTATCTAGTGATAGAATTTGGCACTCATTTAGATCTCAATTCTTTTGTCGGTGAAGTCGACAACTACGCATAATTCTTATTATTGAACTTGGCTCCCATTTTCACATTTATGTTTTTGATGGGATTTTACCATAGTCGAGTAACTTTGTCTGAGGAATAAATACGTTTGACAGGTTTTCTATATAAATAAAGTAATCGGATGTTGGTAAAATTGGCCCTTAAGAGGAAACGCGGGCTGTAAAATATTAATACATAATTTGAATAGGTTTTGCGATCTATTTCCGTCCCACTCCTCCCGAAAACCTTCCCTATTGAGCGCGAAAGAGACACCTGCATCTCGGACTGATTTCTCCTGTGCAATATTAGCGAAATCATACTTTGGTATAAATTCCCTGTTTCCTTCTTCAAATCTGGACCGATTTAAATATTTTTTTCTGTAATATTTTAAGAAAAGCTTTGGTTATGTCTGTGTGTTTTTCTTTTATTTTTTATATTCGTCAGTTTGCCAGATGTTTGAAAACGGTCGTAAAACCGGTCGAATTTTGTAAAGTTTAAACGTTTCTAGTTCTTTTAATAATTCATTTATTGACAAAAACAAAACATAGGGACATAGTGGTGGTAGATATAAATATCATATGGTAAAAAATATTTGCTCTAGTGACATTATTCAAGGAGGAAACTAAGGAAAACGTTTGTATGGACTAAATGCCGACCGCATTTCCTTTTAAGAAAATAACATTTGCTTAGTATTCCAGGTTGGATGTCAGGTCAAGGAGATCACTACGTTAACACCCATGGTGTGTGGCGCAAACGATTCCATTACATGGACGCCTTCATACCGAAGTGGATGAGGAAGTTCCTCTTCTTTGTGGATGAAGATGAATGGAAGAAGGAGGATCGGGAATGGAAAAAATTCGAAAAACACTCTGAATCAGCATTCGGCAAATTTAACAAATATCCCAGAAAAAAGCCCACCCTTACGTTTTCATCTATGAGGTTTACTGAAACTTTGGAGTTAAACATAAGCAATGATTCAGCAGCGCAGTGAAAATATTGTTATTTATATTACCTACTTACAAACTATGGTGGTTCATCAATATAACAGCAAAATAATAATATGCTGTCAAAGAAATAGAGGTTAGCAAGAGATTAAATGTATAAAAATAATTACATTGTTACTAGGTTATTTATTATACTATATTTAATTTTACGTCGCCCACACACGATTTGGACCTTTGTCTGATTATGATAATACTTGAACAATATGGTTAGTTCTTTTTTATTTCTTTAGTTGGTCGCCTTTGAACCTAGCCTCACCTGGTTGTAAGAGCAAACAGGGTCTAAGATGGAGCACACAAATCCACGGAACAGAGATATAGAGGGATTCCCCTATTCTCCCTTTGGTTCTCACATGCACACGACGGAACACAGTAGGTAAACTGCTTGGCGCCGGAATTTAATGTGAGGGTTGTAGCTAGCCAAGCGGAGCGTATAGATCCTACCACCAAGCAAATACACAGAGAGGAATATAAGGAGAGTTACGCTCAGAACGGTATTAGTAAGATCACTCAAAGCCTTATTAACCTTACAACATGCCAGTGTAAGACACCAGTAGGTTATTTATTCTAACAACAGCATCAGCAAGATTATTGTAGGATTAAACAACAACAACTTAATGAGACCATGATACAACAACTATAAGGGCAAATGGTAAAACAACTATAAGGGCAAATATTACAACAACTACAAGGGCAAATATTACAACAACTACAAGGGCAAATGATAAAACATCTATAAGGGCAAATGATACAACTACTACAAGGGCAAATGATACAACAACTACAAGGGCAAATGATACAACAACTACAAGGGCAAATGTTAAAACAACTATAAGGGCAAATGTTCTTACAAAGTGCACCCAATTCCACACTTTGTAACCGTTTGAAAGTGTACTATTGAGATGCAACTCGCACATCCCTCTTATAGATGTTTTTATATTCTGTGGTTTTAGTAACCTGTGGTCATGACTTTTGAAAATATGTACCTACCTATTGTACCTCTGGTATTTTTGTCTGTGTTTTGAGTAAATAAAAGTTTAGTACAAGTAGAAATAGAAGTTTTTTTTATTGGCAATGCAGCAGTCACGATCCACACTAAAATCGATAGTGGTAGACAAAGACGTTCATTCTACCTAGCCTTTTCACAACCATGTTGGGGTCAGCTTCCAGTCTAACCAGATGCGGCTGAATACCAGTATTTTACACGGAGCGACTGCCATCAGACCTCCGTAACCCAGTTACTGGGCAATGCCGATATCCTTAGGTTAGACCGGATCAAAGAGGAAGCGGAGAGGGAGAGGGAGCGGTGTGCTCTTCTCCCTTCCCGCGCCAGACGCACCGGGCGCCGGAGGGCGCGTGTACGCGATGACCTCCAGCCACCCTAGTGTGTGGCCTGCGGGCGGCGGGTTTGGGGACTCGCCGCCCGACCAGTAACAGGCCCGAGAAGGCGGCGCGCCGTGTTCCGTGCGCGCTTCTCAGGAGGACGTGGGGCAAGGTCCCACAGAGGAGAGGTCCGCCATGGGTTGGCGGACCGGCACCTGCCGGGGTTGCGGTGCATGCTTTTGCGAATCCCGCGACCCCGGCCGTACGGTCAGGAGAAGGAACACCATTGGTTTTTAGCCGGTAAGAGTCCGGCAGACCCCCTCGCCTTCCCCGGGCGAGGGACATCCATGAGGATTTTCCAACGAGAAAAAAGGTTAGACCGGTTATCAGACTTTTTGGGTTTCTGACTTCCCGTAACGACTGTCATAGGTATTCGTATGTCACCCGGGACCGACTGTTTAACGTGCTCTCCGAGACACGGAGGGGTCTCGATGTGTAATGAATGGTCACCTATCCACAGACTGACCGCGGCAAGCGCAGCTTAACCTCGCAAATCGTATGATTCGTGCGGTTGGTAATTAGCCACGAGCCCATCCCTCGGTGGTAGCCAAAGACATTAAATAAATAGTATTTAATGTCTGATGGTAGCAGAGTCTAGTTGGTTGCACGCAAAGCTGCAGGTTAGAACTCAAAGAAATAGAAATACTAATATACACTTGCGAGCAAAAGTATGGAATCACTTACTTGGAATTGATTCCGCGTGATCTTGAGTATGTAATAGCTAGTTAAGAATAATAAAAATGAAACCATTTTAAAAGGTTAAACTGTTAACTTTAAATTGATACCAAATTCATTTAAAATACACCAGTATTTAAGGAGCTATCCCGGATTGAGTGGAATTAGGAAAACACAAGGATAATGGAAAAATAATAAATGAAGAAAACAACAAAAATTCGTTCATAGAGAAAATATTTGGCCTTAAAATTAAGTTTCAATATTTTGTGTTCCCTCCCCTCGCCCTAATAACTGCTCGAAGACGGTTCTTGATTTACCTAATCAGCTTCTGAATCGATTCTTGTGGGATACCTTCCCACTCCTCTATTAAAGCCGATTTCAGCTCATTCACACTTGAAGGAGCAGGATTTCTGGAACGAATCCTCCTCTTCAGTTCACCCCACACTTGCTCAATGGGATTTAAGTCCGGGCTGAGCGCTGGCCAGTCCAATGTGGCGATACCGACTTCTTCGAGGTATTTAGTTGTGGCACGGGAAGTGTGACAACGAGCGTTATCGTGCATAAGGAGGAAGTCATCACCGATATATAATATATACCGCATAAGGAACGACATGTTTCAGCAGAATATCGGAAATGTAGCGGTCTGAAGTTAGACCGCCTCCTCGTCCCCCGCCAGGCACGAAAACAAGCTCCGTTTTACCGTCGAAAGAAATGCCGGCCCACATCATACAAGAACCGGCCCATAAGCCACTGTCTCAGCGAAACAGCACTGCGCAAATCGCTCCCCAGGCCGCCTGTAGACCCGACCCCTTCGGTCGCTGCCGTGCAAACACATTCTGCACTCGTCGGAGAACAGGACTCGCCTTTGTTGCTCAACCTGATAATCAAGATGGGAGCGAGCAAATACCTGCCGTCAGTTTTGAGTCTGTGGCAGGCCTTTTTGGAGTCAAATTAGCTTGCTTAAGTCTTCGACGAACTGTCCACTCGCTGGCAGCTACCCCACAAACATTTCGGACCTCCTGTTGGATGACGACACCAGTCAAATGTCGATTTCGGAGAGAGGTTGACACGATAAAACGGCCATCCCTCTCCGATGTGCACCGGCGCCGTCCAGATCTTGGTCTCGGGATAAAGCCACCAGTCTCCCGAAAGCGTTTATAAACTTTTGAAATACAGGACTGGCTTATGTGGAGCTGACGTGCGACAGCCCGCTGGCTAAGCCCTTCTTGCAATAGGGCGACGACGTGTGCTGCTTCTGTAGGTGTAGTATCCATTGTCGTCCAAGTTCAAGGGTCAAAAGTAGCGGAGATGTGTACCGGTCAACGTGTGAAAGCCGACTGATAAAGAAAATCCGATAACACGTGCTTTTATAGGGGGTCAATAGGCTGCGACTCGCGACGTATCAAACAATTGAAACATTATCTTTTTCCTTACTTCTTCACGTAATCCGAGATAGCTTCTTAAATAATGGCGTGATTTGAATGAATTTGGTATCAATTTAAAGTTAACAGTTTAACCTTTAAAATGGTACCATTTTTATTATTCTTAACTATACTGGCCTGCAAAAATAAGTATCACACTTTTAAAATTGCAATAACTTTTTAGGTACACAAGATATATTTTCGAAACAAAAAGGACTCAAAAAAGAGTGTGACTTTGTTAGTATAGTTTCAAAGAAAGCTGATAAAAATTGCTATAAAACGTTTTTTTTATTTTAAATCTCTAACTTCTATAGTTTAGAAAAAATTGAAATTTTAAAAGTGTGATACTTATTTTTGCAGGCCAGTGTATATGATGGAATCAGGCGTTACTTTGCGGAAATCCATGATCTATAAATATACAATAAAATATTTAGTGTTAATTCCGCGAAAAAACAGTTGATGAAGCCTGAATGCAGTATGCAGCATCGCCCTCCCGCCCGCAAATATATGCAAATGCAGAAGGTGCGATTAATTGTGTTTTGCTTGTGTGTTGCATGTTATTAATCGCACCTTCTGCATTTGCATATATTTGCGGGCGGGAGGGCGGTGCTGCATACTGCATTCAGGCTTGATCAACTGTTTTTTCGCGGAATGAACACTAAATATTTTATTGTATATTTATATTCTTAACTAGTTATTACATCGTTGGGCCCACAATTTGATAAACCGTTACAAGTTTCAAATTAGTGTAATATTTTGTTAGATTAAAATATAAGCTTTAAGCTGCCTTAGTTTCAGTTTCATTGACAATTGCATAATCAAGGAGGAGCGGCGGATTGTCGAGCTGACCCAGAAGGTGTCCACCGGAAGGGTTACTCGGCTGTCCAATTCCTCCTCCTCTATAGGCGAGAGGGACGCGGAGGACATGTCCGCAGCGGAGCTGCACAATAAGCTCCAGGACGCCGTGGCGACCATTAAAACGGTCGCCGGGGTGTCCAAGGGCCTTAAGGGCACTTGCCAGAAGGCCCTCAAGGAGGCTGTGGCGTCTATAGTGGAAGCCGCAGAGGTCTTAATGACGCGCACAGCTTCGGAGGAGGTAGCCAGGTTGCGGGCAGAGAACGCCCGCCTCGCGGCCCAGCTCGCCGAGCTCCGGAAGGAGCACGATGAGTTTCGGGCCGACCTGGCAAAGGACCGCCAAGAGCGCATGCGTGCGGAGGCGGGCCTTACCGTGCGGTCAGTCGCCGGTGAGGAATCGGAGGTGGTTCGCTTCTTCCGGACGGAGATGGCGAGCTTTAACGCTCGGTTCTCCGTCCTGGAGAGCAAAATTTTGCGGCCACCTCTGGCTGCGGACAGTAAGAGGGTGGAGCAGGGACCGGCGAGTTATGCGGCTAAAGTCGCAACGCCGCGTCCGTCGGCGCAGCCTAGTCAGATGGCCTCCCCGGCCTCAGCTGCGTCGACCTCTGCGGCCTCGGCCTCGGTTGCTTCAGCCTCGGGGAAGAAGCCTCAACGGGGTAAAAAGGGGAAGAGTAAGGGGGCGTCGGGGGCTGCCACGCAGGTTGCATCTGCCCCTGCTGCTGTCGCCCCGGCTGCTTCCATCCCTGCTGCTTCCGCCTCTGATGGTGCCCAGCGGCAACCCTCATCCAGACCGGGTGAGTGGGAAGTCGCGGGTGCCAAGAGGAAGAAGAAGAAGGCCAAGAGATCCGCCAAGAAAAAGGCGGATAAGGCGAAAAAGGCGGCCAAGCAGCAGGCGGCGAGGCTACGTGCCCCTCATTCCGCGGCTGTAGTTATCACGCTGCAGCCCGGAGCGGAGGAGAGGGGCATGACGTATGCTGGGGTCTTGGCGGAGGCCAAGTCCAAGATCGACCTGGGGGAGCTCGGCATCGAGGGTGTCCGTTGCAAGTCAACGGCAACGGGTGCCCGCTTGCTGGAGCTTCCGGGTGCCTCCAGTGGTGGAAAGGCGGACGCCCTCGCTGAAAAGTTGAGGGCGACGTTCCCCGCCGAACAAGTTAAGATCTCCAGGCCCGTCAAGTGCGCAGACTTGCGCATCACGGGCCTGGATGATTCTGTCACCACTGGGGAGGTCGTGGCGGCCATCGCCAAGATCACAGGCTGCCCCTCGAACCAGGTGAGGCCTGGTGCGATCACCCCAGGCTTCACCGGTTTGGGGACCGTCGTGGTGGCCTGCCCCGTTGAGGCGGCCCAAAAGTTGAGTGGAGGCCAACGGCTCCTTGTTGGGTGGGTGTCGGCGCAGGTGCAGCTACTGAAGCCGAGACCACTGAGGTGCTTCCGTTGTCGTGTCGACGGACACGTCGTTGTGCGGTGCACCTCAGAGGCTTGCTACGGCGACGGCTGTTACGCCTGCGGCCAGCCCGGACACAAGGCCGGCTCGTGCAAGGCCACGCCGCACTGTCTCGTGTGTGCGGCGGCGGGCAAGCCGGCGGAGCACCGGGTGGGCGGCGGAGCCTGCGCCGGCCCAGCAAAGGCAAAGAAAAAGAGGACCCGAGGAGGAGGAGGCCGTGGCAAGAAAGCCGCGGCCGCAGCAGCTACTTCGCAGCCGGTTCAACAACCGGCTGCTAAACAGGCACTGCAAGGAGGGGAGAGGGCGGATATGGACTGTCATTAATGGCTCCATACATCCGCCTCCTCCAAGCAAACATCAACCATTGCGCCAGAGCTCAGGACCTTCTGCTCCAGAGCATGGCGCAATGGATGATCAACGTGGCGGTGGTCGCCGAGCCGTACTTCGTTCCACCCCGGGATGACTGGGTTGGTGACATGGACGGCTTGGTGGCCCTGATAGTGTCACAGGCCGCCACTGGCTCTCCGTCCATCGACAATATCACTCGTGGACGGGGATTCGTGGCGGCCCTGCTGGAGGACCTCCTTGCAGTGGGTGTGTATTTCTCCCCCAATAAATCGCTCGCCGACTTTGAGGACTTTTTGGGGGAGTTGGGCGTCGTCGTCGGCCGCGGCCATCCTCACCCCGTGCTCGTTGCTGGGGATTTCAACGCCAAGTCTACGGCTTGGGGTTCCCCGGCCACGGATGCGCGGGGTGAGGTGCTGGAGGAGTGGGCCCTGGGATTGGGCCTACAGATCCTCAACCGCGGTTCCGTGGACACGTGCGTGCGACAGCGGGGTGGTTCGATCGTGGACATTTCGTTCGCTAGCCCCGCGCTTGCGCGCCGTGTCCAGGGCTGGCGCGTCATGGAGGGGGTGGAGACGCTGTCGGATCACAGGTACATCCGTTTCGGCGTCGCCGCCCAGACCTCTGACGCCTCGGCCCGTACGGTCCCGGGTGGGATCGGTCCGCGTTGGGCGCTAAAACGGCTGGACAAGGAAGCACTCCTGGAGGCCTCCATCGTGCAGGCCTGGGTGCCCGCACCGGACAGGCCTGTCGATATTGACGTGGAGGCGGAGTGGCTCCGGGAGGCCATGTCGCACATTTGCGACGTGGCAATGCCCCGGGTCCAGGCCGTACCTGCTAAGCGCCAGGTGTACTGGTGGTCGCAGGACATTGCGCTCTTGCGCCGCGCGTGCGTTGAGGTGCGACGCCAGTACGCCAGGCTACGCAGGAGGCGCCGCCGCGCTCCTGATGCGGCGGCTGCGGAGGCGGAACTGTACGAGGGGTACAGGGAGGCGAAGACCGCCCTCCAGAGGGCTATCTCGGAGGCCAAAAGTGCGGCCTACGAGACGCTGCTCGAGACTCTGGACCGTGACCCGTGGGGGCGCCCATACCTTATGGTACGGGGCAAATTACGCCCGTGGGCCCCCCCACTGACCCAGAGTCTTCGACCGCAGCTTCTGGAGGGAGTGGTGAGCGCTCTGTTCCCTTCCAGGGCGGAGCATACACCACCGCCCATGGTTCCGCCTCGATTGGCGCCTGATGCGGACGAACGCGACGACGACGACGTACCTGAGGTGACCCGGCTAGAGCTGAGAGCGGCGGTGCGGAGGCTTCAAGCCAAAAACACCGCTCCGGGCCCAGACGGCATACCTGGCCGTGTATGGGTCCTAGCTCTCAGGGCTCTCGGGCCTCGACTGAGAGGGCTCTTTAGCGCATGCTGCGAGCGGGGCCAGTTTCCTCTCCGGTGGAAAACCGGGAAGCTGGTCCTGATCAGGAAGGAAGGGCGCCCCGCAGACTCACCGTCTGCGTACCGCCCCATCGTGTTGCTGGACGAGGTGGGCAAGCTCTTCGAGAGAGTCATTGCAGACCGCCTCGTCACGCACATGACTGGGGTGGGGCCGGACTTGGCGGAAAACCAGTTCGGTTTCCGCCGCGGGCGCTCCACAGTGGACGCGATCATGCGCGTAAGGGCCCAAGCGGAGGAAGCAGTCGCCCAGGGTGAGGTCGTCTTGGCGGTGTCTCTCGACATCGCCAACGCCTTTAACACCTTGCCCTGGAGTTGCATTAGGGCGGCACTCGAATACCATCGGGTGCCGACCTACCTCCGCCGCATTGTCGGGGCCTATTTGGCAGAGAGAGCCGTCATCTACCCGGGTCGGGAAGGATGGGGTCGGCGAGAGATGTCGTGCGGTGTCCCACAGGGTTCGGTCCTAGGGCCGCTCCTGTGGAACATCGGTTACGACTGGGTGCTGCGCGGTGCGTTCCTCTCCGGTGTCGGCGTGACCTGCTACGCCGACGACACGCTGGTCACAGCGCGGGGAGGGACACACCGGCAGGCGGCCATTTTGGCCACAGCTGGGGTTGCGCAAGTCGTCGATAGGATCCGACGACTGGGTCTCGAGGTGGCCCTGCGGAAGTCCGAGGCCCTGTGTTTCCACGGGCCCCGGAAGGGACCACCCTCGGGATCCCACATTGTCGTGGGAGGCGTCCGCATCGGTGTCGAGTCGACGATGAAGTACCTGGGACTCGTCCTCGACAGCCGATGGGACTTTGGGCCGCATTTTCGGCAGTTGACCCCCAAACTAATGGGAGCAGCGGCTGCGCTTTCGCGGCTGCTGCCCAATTTGGGGGGGCCCAATGCCTCCTGCCGGAGACTCTACTCGGGGATCGTACGATCCATGGCCCTCTACGGGTCGCCGATTTGGGCGGACACCCTGACGGCCCGCAACGTCGCTATCCTGCGGAGACCGCAGCGGGCGATGGCCGTCAGGGTGATAAGGGGGTACCGTACGATCTCCTTCGAGGCGGCGAGTCTTTTGGCCGGATCCGTGCCCTGGGATCTGGAGGCGAGAGCCCTCGCGCTGAGATATCGTCAGCGCGAGGAGGCGCCTGAGCGGAGCGAGCTCCGCCAGATCCTGGTGGACGAGTGGAGGGAGCGACTTGCGCAACCCAGCGCGGGGCACGCCGCGATAGCGGCGGTAAGACCCGTGATGGAGGAGTGGCTGGAGAGGCGTCACGGCGCCCTCAGCTTCCGGCTGACGCAGGTACTCTCGGGACACGGCTGTTTCGGGAAGTACCTGTGTCGTATAGGCCGGGAGCAGACGCCCGGTTGTCACCACTGCGACTGCCCCGAGGACACGGCGCTGCACACTTTGCAGGCGTGTCCAGCATGGGGGTCGCAGCGCCGCGAGCTAGTCGCGGCGATCGGCGGTGACCTCTCGCTTCCGGCCGTGGTTCTGTCCATGGTCGGGAGCGAGACTGCGTGGGAAGCCATCGCCTCCTTTTGCGAGGGGGTGATGGCGACCAAGGAGGTAGCGGAGAGGGAGAGGGAGGCCGCTTCTTCTCTCCCTTCTCGCGCTAGACGCACCGGGCGCCGGAGGGCGCGTGACGATCTCCGGCCACCCTAGTGAGTGGCCTGCGGGCGGCGGGTTGGGGAACCCGTCGCCCGACCAGTAACGGGCCCAGGGAGGATGGCGCGTCTTGTCCTGCGCGCGCCTCTCGGACGGATGTGGGGCAGGGGAGCAACTGCCCCACCACAGGAGGGGTCCACCAGAAGTAGCTGGTGGACCGAGACCTGTCGGGGTCGCGGTGCATGCAACAGCGAATCCCGTGACCCCGGCCTTAGGTCAGAAGGAGGGACACCGTGGGGTTTTAGCCAGTAAGAGTCTGGCACACCCCCCCGTCTTCCCCAGACGGGGGATAGTCCATGAGGATTTCCCCACGTGAGAAAAAAAAAAAAAAAAAAAAAAAAAAAAAAAAAAAAAAAAAAAAAAAAAAAGGTTAGGTTAGGTTAGGTTAGGTTAGGTTAGGTTGTGGGGCAGGGGAGCAACTGCCCCACCACAGGAGGGGTCCACCAGAAGAAGCTGGTGGACCGAGACCTGTCGGGGTCGCGGTGCATGCAACAGCGAATCCCGTGACCCCGGCCTTAGGTCAGAAGGAGGGACACCGTGGGGTTTTAGCCAGTAAGAGTCTGGCACACCCCCCCGTCTTCCCCAGACGGGGGATAGTCCATGAGGATTTCCCCACGTGAGAAAAAAAAAAAAAAAAAAAAAAAAAAAAAAGGTTAGGTTAGGTTAGGTTAGGTTAGGTTGGGGGACGCCCACATAGTCGTGGAGGGCGTCAGAGTGGAAATCCGGCCCCAGATGAAGTATCTGGGCCTGGTGCTGGACAGCGGGTGGCGCTTCGGCCCGCACTTCAGCGGGCTGTCGACGCGCCTGCTGAGGGCCGCTGACGCCCTCTCGTGGCTCCTCCCCAACCTGGGAGGTCCCAGCGCACGATGCCGGCGTCTGTATGCCGGCATCCTGCGGAGCATGGCCCTCTACGGGGCCCCCATCTGGGCGGACTCCCTTCGCAGGAGGGAGAATGCCACCGCTCTCCGCAGGCCGCAAAGGGCCATTGCACAGCGGGTGGCGAGGGCATACCGCTCGGTGGGCTTTTCGGCGGCGTGCGCTCTGGCCGGCACCCCCCCTTGGGAGCTCGAGGCGTGGGTGCTCGCCAGAGTGTACGAGTGGACGGCGCGTCGGAAAGCGCTGGGAGAGCGCCCCGTCGCTCAAGAGCGGGAGGCCGTACGGCGGGAGGCGAGGGACGCCATCGTCGTCCACTGGACGGACGACCTCGCCACCGCCACCTTTGGCCGTCGGACACTGGACGCGCTCGGTCCAGTTCTGCGAGACTGGCTCGAGCGGCCACACGGTTTCCTCTCTTTCCGTCTGGTCCAGGTGCTGTCAGGGCATGGCTGCTTTGGCTCGCACCTGCACAGGATCGGGAGGGAGGAAGCCCCAGCGTGCCACGACTGCGGCGCGGCGGAGGACACGGCGCAGCACACCCTGGAGGTGTGCCCGGCTTGGTCTGAGCCGCGCCGCAGTCTGATTGCGGAGATCGGCCAGGACCTCTCGCTTCCCGGCGTGGTTCGTTCCATGCTGGGGAGCGAGGAGGCTTGGGCTGCGGTCGCCTCCTTCTGCGAGGACGTCATTTCGCAGAAGGAGGCGGCGGAGCGCGCGCGTGAGGACGACCCTCTCGCTGCGCCGCTCCGCAGGCGAAGAAGAGGTCGGAGAAGACGCCATCTTCTCCCTCCTCTTGGTGGTGTTGGGCGGGCGACAGGCGCGGGGGTGCCTCCGCCCGCATTGCACTCCACACCACCTCCGCCGGACATTCCCAACCCTCCCCCCCTGGGGAGGACTTGAGGGGCCTGCCGCGAAGGCGGGCGATCGTCGGAGGGGACTGGATGTAAAGGCTACGCCGGTTTCCCAGTCCCCTCCAGTCAGACGATGCGGGAATGCCGCTGGGTTATTTTAGTGGGTATACCGGGCTTGCCCGGGGAGTCCCACATAACCCCCCATTCCCCCAAATGGGCGGGTATGCGTAATAGCATTTTTTCCCAGCGCAAAAAAAAAAAAAAAAAAAAAAAAAAAAAAAAAAAAAAAAAAAAAAAAAAAGGTTAGGTTGGGGGGCCTGGTGCTGGACAGCGGGTGGCGCTTCGGCCCGCACTTCAGCGGGCTGTCGACGCGCCTGCTGAGGGCCGCTGACGCCCTCTCGTGGCTCCTCCCCAACCTGGGAGGTCCCAGCGCACGATGCCGGCGTCTGTATGCCGGCATCCTGCGGAGCATGGCCCTCTACGGGGCCCCCATCTGGGCGGACTCCCTTCGCAGGAGGGAGAATGCCACCGCTCTCCGCCGGCCGCAAAGGGCCATTGCACAGCGGGTGGCGAGGGCATACCGCTCGGTGGGCTTTTCGGCGGCGTGCGCTCTGGCCGGCACCCCCCCTTGGGAGCTCGAGGCGTGGGTGCTCGCCAGAGTGTACGAGTGGACGGCGCGTCGGAAAGCGCTGGGAGAGCGCCCCGTCGCTCAAGAGCGGGAGGCCGTACGGCGGGAGGCGAGGGACGCCATCATCGTCCACTGGACGGATGACCTCGCCACCGCCACCTTTGGCCGTCGGACGCTGGACGCGCTCGGTCCAGTTCTGCGAGACTGGCTCGAGCGGCCACACGGTTTCCTCTCTTTCCGTCTGGTCCAGGTGCTGTCAGGGCATGGCTGCTTTGGCTCGCGCCTGCACAGGATCGGGAGGGAGGAAGCCCCAGCGTGCCACGACTGCGGCGCGGCGGAGGACACGGCGCAGCACACCCTGGAGGTGTGCCCGGCATGGTCTGAGCCGCGCCGCAGCCTGATTGCGGAGATCGGCCAGGACCTCTCGCTTCCCGGCGTGGTTCGTTCCATGCTGGGGAGCGAGGAGGCTTGGGCCGCGGTCGCCTCCTTCTGCGAGGACGTCATTTCGCAGAAGGAGGCGGCGGAGCGCGCGCGTGAGGACGACCCTCTCGCTGCTCCGCTCCGCAGGCGAAGAAGAGGTCGGAGAAGACGCCATCTTCTCCCTCCTCTTGGTGGTGTTGGGCGGGCGACAGGCGCGGGGGTGCCTCCGCCCGCATTGCACTCCACACCACCTCCGCCGGACATTCCCAACCCTCCCCCCCTGGGGAGGACTTGAGGGGCCTGCCGCGAAGGCGGGCGATCGTCGGAGGGGACTGGATGTAAAGGCTACGCCGGTTTCCCAGTCCCCTCCAGTCAGACGATGCGGGAATACCGCTGGGTTATTTTAGTGGGTATACCGGGCTTGCCCGGGGAGTCCCACATAACCCCCCATTCCCCCAAATGGGCGGGTATGCGTAACAGCATTTTTTCCCAGCGCAAACAAAAAAAAAAAAAAAAAAAAAAAAAGGTTAGGTTGGGGGACCCCCCACAGTGCTTACGTCCTCGTCGTGTCCCCTGGAAACGACCCAGTCCTGACCACCGTAACGGAGTGGCAGGCTGGGCTCGGCTAAAGTGCACTGTGCATCGTAGCAACTCACCAACTCGTCTTGCGTGCTGCGAATTTGCTGGAGGCTATGCCTAAACCACCGCGGGACGCCCACGGGCGTTACCAAAAAGGCCCTTCTCAGGGCCAACCAAAAGGCCCTTCTCAGGGCCAACCAAAAAGCCCTTCTCAGGGCCAACCAAAAGGCCCTTCTCAGGGCCAACCCAAAGGCCCTTTTCAGGGCCAATCTGACGCCGAAGCGTCTGAAGCCAGCCGCGCGCCGTCTGCTGCGAGCTTCTTCGGGGGGGTTGAGCTGACGTCGGAGGATTCTGGCGATGAGTCCGCCAGCTCAACCGTCTCTGAGGCGGGTATGTCGCGCAAGCGCGCATACAGAAAAGAGGGGTCCGAGGGTTCCTCGGCGTCGGGATCGGCGAAACGTAGGGCCAAGAAGCCTGCGATGGCCGCGGACTCCCACGTCGTGGGCCTTGCGGATGCACAACGCCAGTTGGACCTGGCTCGGCGGGAGCAAGTCCAACAGGAGCTGGAGGAGCGGGTCGCCGCCAAGGAGCAGCGGGCGCGTACCGCCCGGGCCAAGTCCGGGTACGGCGCGTCCCGCGTGCTGTACGCCGACCACTCCTTGGTCGAACTGGCGCGGATGGCGGAAGAGGACGAGCAGGAGATAGCGGAGGTCGCCTGCAAGTCCTCGAATCTGAAGGGAACCTTCCAGAAGGCCCTCAAATGCCGCGCCGCGAGCATGCGCGGCATCGTCGAGGAGCTCGTTCAGAGGAAGGCGACCGACGAGACGCGGCAACTGCAGGCGAGGGTCGATCGCCTGCAGTTGGAGGTCAGCCAGCTTCACCAGAAGCTGGCCGACGCCACCGCCCGGCCGAACCAGGCCGCACCGCCGCCTGTGTTGGAGGCCCCCTCCTCCAACCTAGAGGATACCATCCGAAAGGTTATAATGGAGGAACGGGCCTTCACCAGAGCCTGCATCGCAGGCATTGAGGACCGGCTCTTGCCGGAGAAGCGCCTCCGACCGCCACTTGCGGCGGATGGGCGGCGAGAGCCGGGGCCATCCTCGCAAGGGGGGGACACCCTTCCTCCGGCCGCCGAGCCTTCCAGCTCGTCGCAGACGGCTGGAAAGGGAGAGGGGAAGGGGAAGGGGAAGGGAAAGGGCAAAAAGGCGGCGTCGGCCGCCTCCGCCGCCCCCGCCGCCCCCGCCGCCCCCGCCACCCCCGCCACCGCGACCCTTCCCCCTTCCGCCACTCCGTCCAGCCAGGAGGGTTGGACCGAGGTGGTCAGGAAGGGGAAGGGAAAGGGCAAAAAGGCGGCGCCGGCCGCCCCTGCCGCCCCCGCCGCTGCGACTCCCAGTCAGCCGCAGACTGGCAGAAGCAAGAGGAAGGGGAAAAGGAGAGGGGGGAAAAGGGGCAAACTCGTCCCCCCAAAGACTGCAGCCGTCGTGGTGACGCTCACCGCAGAGGCCGCGGAGCGGGGCGAGACGTACGCGTCCATATTGGTGCGGGCGCGTGCCAACGCTGATCCCACCCAACTGGGGATCAGCGGGGTCACCTGCCGGCGGACCCAAACCGGGGCTCGAATCTTCGAGTTCCCGGGGGCGGAGGGCAACACCAGCGCTGACCTCTTCGCAGCCAAGCTGCAGGAGGCCATAGCGGACTCGGCGAAGGTGGCCCGCCCGGTGAAGACGGCGGCCTTAGAGGTGACCGACCTCGACGATTCGGTCACCAAAGAGGAGGTGGTGGCGGCGGTCGCGGCGATTGGGGGCTGCAGCGTCGCAGCGGTGCAAGGCCGGGACATCAGACCCGGCCGCGGCGGCATGGGCACCATTCGGCTCGAGTGCCCGGTCGCCGCTGCCAAGGCCGTCCTCGGAAGGGGACGGCTGTGCGTCGGTTTCAGCTCGGGTGCAGTCCGAGCACTTGCGGACCAACCAATGCGGTGCTTCCGGTGCTTCGGCATCGGACACACCCGGGCCCTCTGTCCGTCCACGGTCGACAGGTCGGACTGTTGCTACCGCTGCGGCAAGGACGGGCACAAAGCCGCCTCCTGCACGGTCGCTAAGCCGCACTGTGCAGCGTGTGCCGCCAGTGGCCGCCCGGCGGGCCATATGATGAAGGGGAGGACGTGTAATCCTCCCCTTAAGAAGGGCAAAGGGCAGGCGCCGATCAGGCCTGCTCTTAGCGCCGTCGTTCCCGTGGCGGGAACCTCGGTGGCTGCGGAGGAGGGGGGTGCGATGTCCGACTGATGGATAGGGTCATCGAACATCGCATTCTCCAGGCGAACATCAACCACTGCCGGGCAGCCCAGGACCTGCTGATGCAGACCATGGCTGAGTGGTTGGTGGACTTGGCGGTGGTCGCCGAGCCCTACTCGGTCCCTGGCAATTGGCTGGGCGACCGGGACGGCCTGGTGGCAATGGTGTCGCGGTCTTCCACGGACTCCCCTCCCCTCTCGCTCTTAGAGAGGGGTCCGGGATACGTGGCCGCCGCGTGGGGGAGTGTGGCCCTAGTTGGGGTCTATTTCTCCCCAAACCGCCCTCTCTCAGACTTTGAGGACTTCCTGGAGGTCCTCACTGCAGTCGTGGGGAGGGCGGCGCCGCGCCAGGTCGTCGTGTTAGGCGACCTAAACGCCAAGTCGGCGGCCTGGGGCAACCCGGCTGCCTCTTGCGACGTCCGGGGGCGCGCCGTCGAGTTTTGGGCGACGTCGTGCGGTGTGTCCCTCCTCAACAGGGGGGCGGTCCACACGTGTGTGCGGCAACGGGGAGGGTCGGTGGTTGACGTGTCGTTCGCCACCCCCATACTAGCCGCACGCATCGTGAACTGGCGGGTGGAGATGGTGGAAACCTTGTCGGACCACCGATATGTGCGGTTCGACATCTCCACCGAGAGTCCCCGGGGGGGGATGGCCCGCTCTGATGGGTCTCCCTTCCCCCGGTGGGCTCTCACTCGCCTGGACCGGGAGGCAGCCAGGGAGGCGGCCTTCCTCCAGGACTGGCTGTCGCCCCCTGTTGGGGCCCTGGACGTCGACGCCGCAGCGGTCATGCTCGGGGGATCCCTGACCGAGGTGTGCAACTCCAGCATGCCTCGCTCTCGCCGTCCGCCTCCCCGTCGCGCCGTCTATTGGTGGACGGAGGAACTGGCGGGGCTCCGTGCCGTCTGTGTGGCGGCCAGAAGGGCCTACACGCGGAGCCGTCGGCGTCGGCGCGGCGCCCGTAGTCAGACAGACGAGGACCGCCTCTACGCCTCGTACAGAGAGGCGATAGCGGCCCTCAAGTCGGCTATGTGCGCCGCCAAGGACTCGGCGGGAGCCGAGATGCTGGAGGGTCTCGACAGGGATCCGTACGGGAGGCCATACAAGGCGGCGCGGAACAAGCTGCGCCCCCATGGTCCCCCGCTGACGGAAACCCTCGAGCCGGCACTGCTGGATGGGGTGGTCCGGTCCCTGTTCCCGCGCAGGACCGACTTCGCCCCACCAGCAATGGATCCCCCGCAGAGTGCGGCGGCCTTACCGGAGGAAGAGGTCCCCCCGGTGACTGCGGAGGAGCTCCACGCGGGAGTCGTTGGCCTCCGCGCCAAAAAGACGGCCCCTGGACCGAACGGCGTCCCGGCACGGGTGGTGGCCATAGCTGCCACTCAAATGGAGGACAGGTTTCGGGACCTTTTCAGCGCGTGCTTGACGGCTGGAAGGTTCCCGAAACTTTGGAAGGAGGGGCGGCTGTGCCTCCTCCGTAAAGAGGGGCGCCCGGTCGATTCCCCCTCGGCATACCGGCCCATCGTACTTCTCGATGAGGTCGGTAAAATGTTCGAGGGGATCATCGCCCGCCGGCTCAACAGCCATCTGCGGAGGGAGGGGCCGGACCTGTCGGACGCCCAGTTCGGTTTCCGTCGGGGCCGGTCCACCATCGACGCCCTGGCCGTACTGAAGGCCCAGGTGAAGGAGGCGGTGGAGGTGGGGGACGGAGTGTTGGCGGTGTCATTCGACATAGCCAACGCCTTCAACTCCGTCCCCCACTCGACTATACTGGAGGCACTCCGGTATCACCGAGTGCCCCAGTACTTGAGGGGCCTCCTGGCCGACTACTTGGAGGACCGCGAGGTCCTCCTTGTAGACAAAACGGCCAGGTTGAGGCGATACGGCGCGGAGTCCGGTGTTCCACAGGGGTCGGTTCTGGGGCCCACCCTGTGGAACATCGGGTTCGATTGGCTCCTGCGGGGGGCCCTCCTCCCGGGCACGAGTGTCATCTGCTACGCGGACGACACTCTTCTCACTGCCCGGGGGAAGAACTTTGGGGAGGCGGCCTGTCTGGCATCGGCTGGCGGGTCCTTGGTGGCGGGGAGGATCCGCCGCCTGGGGTTGAGGGTGGCGCTGAACAAGACCGAGGCCGTATTCTTCCGCGGGCCTCGGCAGCGCTGCCCACCTGACGCCCACATAGTCGTGGAGGGCGTCAGAGTGGAAATCCGGCCCCAGATGAAGTATCTGGGCCTGGTGCTGGACAGCGGGTGGCGCTTCGGCCCGCACTTCAGCGGGCTGTCGACGCGCCTGCTGAGGGCCGCTGACGCCCTCTCGTGGCTCCTCCCCAACCTGGGAGGTCCCAGCGCACGATGCCGGCGTCTGTATGCCGGCATCCTGCGGAGCATGGCCCTCTACGGGGCCCCCATCTGGGCGGACTCCCTTCGCAGGAGGGAGAATGCCACCGCTCTCCGCAGGCCGCAAAGGGCCATTGCACAGCGGGTGGCGAGGGCATACCGCTCGGTGGGCTTTTCGGCGGCGTGCGCTCTGGCCGGCACCCCCCCTTGGGAGCTCGAGGCGTGGGTGCTCGCCAGAGTGTACGAGTGGACGGCGCGTCGGAAAGCGCTGGGAGAGCGCCCCGTCGCTCAAGAGCGGGAGGCCGTACGGCGGGAGGCGAGGGACGCCATCGTCGTCCACTGGACGGACGACCTCGCCACCGCCACCTTTGGCCGTCGGACGCTGGACGCGCTCGGTCCAGTTCTGCGAGACTGGCTCGAGCGGCCACACGGTTTCCTCTCTTTCCGTCTGGTCCAGGTGCTGTCAGGGCATGGCTGCTTTGGCTCGCACCTGCACAGGATCGGGAGGGAGGAGGCCCCAGCGTGCCACGACTGCGGCGCGGCGGAGGACACGGCGCAGCACACCCTGGAGGTGTGCCCGGCATGGTCTGAGCCGCGCCGCAGCCTGATTGCGGAGATCGGCCAGGACCTCTCGCTTCCCGGCGTGGTTCGTTCCATGCTGGGGAGCGAGGAGGCTTGGGCCGCGGTCGCCTCCTTCTGCGAGGACGTCATTTCGCAGAAGGAGGCGGCGGAGCGCGCGCGTGAGGACGACCCTCTCGCTGCGCCGCTCCGCAGGCGAAGAAGAGGTCGGAGAAGACGCCATCTTCTCCCTCCTCTTGGTGGTGTTGGGCGGGCGACAGGCGCGGGGGTGCCTCCGCCCGCATTGCACTCCACACCACCTCCGCCGGACATTCCCAACCCTCCCCCCCTGGGGAGGACTTGAGGGGCCTGCCGCGAAGGCGGGCGATCGTCGGAGGGGACTGGATGTAAAGGCTACGCCGGTTTCCCAGTCCCTCTCCAGTCAGACGATGCGGGAATGCCGCTGGGTTATTTTAGTGGGTATACCGGGCTTGCCCGGGGAGTCCCACATAACCCCCCATTCCCCCAAATGGGCGGGTATGCGTAATAGCATTTTTTCCCAGCGCAAACAAAAAAAAAAAAAAAAAAAAAAAAAAGGTTAGGTTAGGTTAGGGGTGCGCGGTCAAATACCTCCACGTGTGCCTGGTGGTTACTGGTCCCTTCGAATACGTTCGAGGGGAAGAGTAGCTGTTGGGCCGGTGCATCCTGGGTGCGGGCAATAATAGCTCTTAGGAGATATTATTGTCTGTAGCGAAACTCTGACCAGGGGGGGGGGAGTGGCCAGTTGGCCAGGGGTTGTCTCTTCCACTCGTCCCTCTGATTGCAGAGGGCATGGTGGAAGGAGGAGGAGTGCCTGCGGAGTCCTTTACACCCCATGGGCGAGGGTTTGCAGTCGTGGTTTTGCAACTGCAAACGGAAAAAAAAAAAAAAAAAAAAAAAAAAAAAAAAAAAAAAAAAAAAAAAAAAAAAATTATTAAAAATATTAAAATAAATAAAAATCAAATAAAAACAAAACGAGAAAAAAAGGTGTCAGATAGGGAGACAGGGACCACACCCTTTCAAAGGCAGGGACCATACCCTTTCAAAGGAAAAACCATTATGAAAAGTAAGTCAATTGTAAATAATCCCCAGGGCGGTCCCTCCTGCTCCGCAGGAGGGGAATCCGCTGCGGAACCTTCGGGTTCCGTCCGCCCCTCGTATTCTGGGGGGGGCAGCAGTTGTCTTCCGCTTGTCAATGACGACAACAAGAGCCGAGGAGGCTCCAGTCCTGTACAGGACACAAATTTATTCAATTTTGTCGATGCGGTGTCAGACTCTGACACCGCATCCAGTATGATGACGGTCGAGGCGGAGTTTGCGGGGGAGAGTGAGTTCTTCCGCCGCAAACGGTCTCGACCGCCGAGTCATTCGGGTTCGGACTCGAACCCAAGTGACGAAGAGCCCCTCTCGTCGCTAGCTGCTAAGGCGGTCAGCAAGAGGGGCAGAGGAAGGCCTCCTTCAACAGGCCAATACGTTGGCCTGTATAAGGCGAAGAAGGAGTTGGCGGCCGCACAACAGGCCGAGAAGGTTATGGAGGAGGAACGGCGAATTGTCGAGCTGACCCAGAAGGTGTCCACCGGAAGGGTCACTCGGCTGTCCGATTCCTCTTCCTATGGGGAGAGAGACGCGGAGGAAATGTCCGTAGTGGAGTTGGGCACCAAACTCCACGACGCCGTGGCGGCCATTAAGACGGTCGCCGGGGTGTCCAAGGGCCTAAAGGGCACATGCCAGAAGGCCCTCAAGGATGCGGCGGCCTCCATCATAGAGGCTGCGGAGGTGCTGATGAAGCGTACGGCTTCGGAGGAGGTGGCCAGGTTGCGGGCAGAAAACGCCCGCCTTGCGGCCCAGCTTGCCGAGCTCCGTAAGGAGCACGACGAGTTTCGGGCCGACCTGGCGAAGGACCGCAAAGAGCGCATGCGCGCGGAGGCGGGCCTTACGGTGCGGTCGGTCACCGGTGAGGAGTCGGAGGTGGTTCGCTTCTTCCGGACGGAGATGGCGAGCTTTAACGCTCGATTCTCCGTCCTGGAGAGCAAGATCCTGCGGCCACCTCTGGCTGGAAACAGCAAAAGGATAGAGCAAGCCCCGGGGGCAACCTATGCCGCTAAAGTCGCGACGCCGCATTCGTCAGTGCAGCCTTGCCAGATGGCCTCCCCGGCCTCAGCTGCCTCGACCTCTGCGGCCCCAGCCTCGGTTGCTCAACGGGGTAAAAAGGGGAAGGGTAAGGGGGCGTCGCTGGCTGCCGCGCAGGTCGCATCTGCCCCTGCTGCGGCCGCCCCTGCTGCTTCCGTCCCTGCTGCTGCCGCCTCTGCTGGTGCTGAGCGGCAACCCTCACCCAGACCGGGTGAGTGGGAGGTCGCGGGTGCCAGGAGAAAGAAAAAGAAGGCCAGGAGATCCGCCAAGAAAAAGGCGGATAAGGCGAAAAAGGCGGCAAAGCGGCAGGCGGTGAGGCTTCGTGCCCCTCATTCCGCGGCTGTAGTTATCACGCTGCAGCCCGGAGCGGAGGAGAGGGGCAAAACTTACGCTGGTGTCTTGGCGGAGGCCAAGTCAAAGATCGACCTGGGGGAGCTTGGCATCGAGGGTGTCCGTTGCAAGTCAACGGCAACGGGTGCCCGCTTGCTGGAGCTCCCGGGTGCCTCCAGCGGTGAAAAGGCGGACGCCCTCGCTGAAAAGCTGAGGGCGACGTTCCCCGCCGAAGAAGTTAAGATCTCCAGGCCCGTCAAGTGCGCAGACTTGCGAATCACGGGCCTGGACGATTCTGTTACCGCTGGAGAGGTCGTGGCTGCCATCGCCGGGACCACGGGCTGCCCCTCAAGCCAGGTGAGGCCTGGGGCGATTACCCCGGGTTTCACCGGTTTGGGGACCGTTGTGGTGGCCTGTCCCGTTGAGGCAGCACAAAAACTGGCTGGAGGTCAAAGGCTCCTTGTTGGGTGGGTGTCGGCGCAGGTGAAGCTGCTGAAGCCGAGGCCACTGAGGTGCTTCCGTTGTCGTGTCGACGGACACGTCGTTGTGCGGTGCACCTCGGAGGCTTGCTATGGCGACGGATGTTACGCCTGCGGCCAGCCCGGACATAAGGCCGGCTCTTGCAAGGCCACGCCGCACTGTCTCGTGTGTGCGGCGGCGGGCAAGCCGGCGGAGCACCGGGTGGGCGGCGGAGCCTGCGCCGGCCCAGAAAAGAAAAGGAGGACCCGAGGAGGAAGAGGCCGCGGCAAGAAAGCCGCGGCCACAGTTGCTTCGCAGCCGGTTCAACAACCGGCTGCTAAACAGGCACTGCAAGGAGGGGAGAGGGCGGATATGGACTGTCATTAATGGCTCCATACATCCGCCTCCTCCAAGCAAACATCAACCATTGCGCCAGAGCTCAGGACCTTCTGCTCCAGAGCATGGCGCAATGGATGATCAACGTGGCGGTGGTCGCCGAGCCGTACTTCGTTCCACCCCGGGATGACTGGGTTGGTGACATGGACGGCTTGGTGGCCCTGATAGTGTCACAGGCCGCCACTGGCTCTCCGTCCATCGACAATATCACTCGTGGACGGGGATTCGTGGCGGCCCTGCTGGAGGACCTCCTTGCAGTGGGTGTGTATTTCTCCCCCAATAAATCGCTCGCCGACTTTGAGGACTTTTTGGGGGAGTTGGGCGTCGTCGTCGGCCGCGGCCATCCTCACCCCGTGCTCGTTGCTGGGGATTTCAACGCCAAGTCTACGGCTTGGGGTTCCCCGGCCACGGATGCGCGGGGTGAGGTGCTGGAGGAGTGGGCCCTGGGATTGGGCCTACAGATCCTCAACCGCGGTTCCGTGGACACGTGCGTGCGACAGCGGGGTGGTTCGATCGTGGACATTTCGTTCGCTAGCCCCGCGCTTGCGCGCCGTGTCCAGGGCTGGCGCGTCATGGAGGGGGTGGAGACGCTGTCGGATCACAGGTACATCCGTTTCGGCGTCGCCGCCCAGACCTCTGACGCCTCGGCCCGTACGGTCCCGGGTGGGATCGGTCCGCGTTGGGCGCTAAAACGGCTGGACAAGGAAGCACTCCTGGAGGCCTCCATCGTGCAGGCCTGGGTGCCCGCACCGGACAGGCCTGTCGATATTGACGTGGAGGCGGAGTGGCTCCGGGAGGCCATGTCGCACATTTGCGACGTGGCAATGCCCCGGGTCCAGGCCGTACCTGCTAAGCGCCAGGTGTACTGGTGGTCGCAGGACATTGCGCTCTTGCGCCGCGCGTGCGTTGAGGTGCGACGCCAGTACGCCAGGCTACGCAGGAGGCGCCGCCGCGCTCCTGATGCGGCGGCTGCGGAGGCGGAACTGTACGAGGGGTACAGGGAGGCGAAGACCGCCCTCCAGAGGGCTATCTCGGAGGCCAAAAGTGCGGCCTACGAGACGCTGCTCGAGACTCTGGACCGTGACCCGTGGGGGCGCCCATACCTTATGGTACGGGGCAAATTACGCCCGTGGGCCCCCCCACTGACCCAGAGTCTCCGACCGCAGCTTCTGGAGGGAGTGGTGAGCGCTCTGTTCCCTTCCAGGGCGGAGCATACACCACCGCCCATGGTTCCGCCTCGATTGGCGCCTGATGCGGACGAACGCGACGACGACGACGTACCTGAGGTGACCCGGCTAGAGCTGAGAGCGGCGGTGCGGAGGCTTCAAGCCAAAAACACCGCTCCGGGCCCAGACGGCATACCTGGCCGTGTATGGGTCCTAGCTCTCAGGGCTCTCGGGCCTCGACTGAGAGGGCTCTTTAGCGCATGCTGCGAGCGGGGCCAGTTTCCTCTCCGGTGGAAAACCGGGAAGCTGGTCCTGCTCAGGAAGGAGGGGCGCCCCGCAGACTCACCGTCTGCGTACCGCCCCATCGTGTTGCTGGACGAGGTGGGCAAGCTCTTCGAGAGAGTCATTGCAGACCGCCTCGTCACGCACATGACTGGGGTGGGGCCGGACTTGGCGGAAAACCAGTTCGGTTTCCGCCGCGGGCGCTCCACAGTGGACGCGATCATGCGCGTAAGGGCCCAAGCGGAGGAAGCAGTCGCCCAGGGTGAGGTCGTCTTGGCGGTGTCTCTCGACATCGCCAACGCCTTTAACACCTTGCCCTGGAGCTGCATTAGGGCGGCACTCGAATACCATCGGGTGCCGACCTACCTCCGCCGCATTGTCGGGGCCTATTTGGCAGAGAGAGCCGTAGTCTACCCGGGTCGGGAAGGATGGGGTCGGCGAGAGATGTCGTGCGGTGTCCCACAGGGTTCGGTCCTAGGACCGCTCCTGTGGAACATCGGTTACGACTGGGTGCTGCGCGGTGCGTTCCTCTCCGGTGTCGGCGTGACCTGCTACGCCGACGACACGCTGGTCACAGCGCGGGGAGGGACACACCGGCAGGCGGCCATTTTGGCCACAGCTGGGGTTGCGCAAGTCGTCGATAGGATCCGACGATTGGGTCTCGAGGTGGCCCTGCGGAAGTCCGAGGCCCTGTGTTTCCACGGGCCCCGGAAGGGACCACCCTCGGGATCCCACATTGTCGTGGGAGGCGTCCGCATCGGTGTCGAGTCGACGATGAAGTACCTGGGACTCGTCCTCGACAGCCGATGGGACTTTGGGCCGCATTTTCGGCAGTTGACCCCCAAACTAATGGGAGCAGCGGCTGCGCTTTCGCGGCTGCTGCCCAATTTGGGGGGGCCCAATGCCTCCTGCCGGAGACTCTACTCGGGGATCGTACGATCCATGGCCCTCTACGGGTCGCCGATTTGGGCGGACACCCTGACGGCCCGCAACGTCGCTATCCTGCGGAGACCGCAGCGGGCGATGGCCGTCAGGGTGATAAGGGGGTATCGTACGATCTCCTTCGAGGCGGCGAGTCTTTTGGCCGGATCCGTGCCCTGGGATCTGGAGGCGAGAGCCCTCGCGCTGAGATATCGTCAGCGCGAGGAGGCGCCTGAGCGGAGCGAGCTCCGCCAGATCCTGGTGGCCGACTGGAGGGAGCGACTTGCGCAACCCAGCGCGGGGCACGCCGCGATAGCGGCGGTAAGACCCGTGATGGAGGAGTGGCTGGAGAGGCGTCACGGCGCCCTCAGCTTCCGGCTGACGCAGGTACTCTCGGGACACGGCTGTTTCGGGAAGTACCTGTGTCGTATAGGCCGGGAGCAGACGCCCGGTTGTCACCACTGCGACTGCCCCGAGGACACGGCACTGCACACTTTGCAGGCGTGTCCAGCATGGGGGTCGCAGCGCCGCGAGCTAGTCGCGGCGATCGGCGGTGACCTCTCGCTTCCGGCCGTGGTTCTGTCCATGGTCGGGAGCGAGACTGCGTGGGAAGCCATCGCCTCCTTTTGCGAGGGGGTGATGGCGACCAAGGAGGTAGCGGAGAGGGAGAGGGAGGCCGCTTCTTCTCTCCCTTCTCGCGCTAGACGCACCGGGCGCCGGAGGGCGCGTGACGATCTCCGGCCACCCTAGTGAGTGGCCTGCGGGCGGCGGGTTGGGGAACCCGTCGCCCGACCAGTAACGGGCCCAGGGAGGATGGCGCGTCTTGTCCTGCGCGCGCCTCTCGGACGGATGTGGGGCAGGGGAGCAACTGCCCCACCACAGGAGGGGTCCACCAGCCGGTGGACCGAGACCTGTCGGGGTCGCGGTGCATGCAACAGCGAATCCCGTGACCCCGGCCTTAGGTCAGAAGGAGGGACACCGTGGGGTTTTAGCCAGTAAGAGTCTGGCACACCCCCCCGTCTTCCCCAGACGGGGGATAGTCCATGAGGATTTCCCCACGTGAGAAAGAAAAAAAAAAAAAAAAAAAAAAAAAAAAAAAAAAGGTTAGGTTAGGTTAGGCCCAGGTGAAGGAGGCGGTGGAGGTGGGGGACGGAGTGTTGGCGGTGTCATTCGACATAGCCAACGCCTTCAACTCCGTCCCCCACTCGACTATACTGGAGGCACTCCGGTATCACCGAGTGCCCCAGTACTTGAGGGGCCTCCTGGCCGACTACTTGGAGGACCGCGAGGTCCTCCTTGTAGACAAAACGGCCAGGTTGAGGCGATACGGCGCGGAGTCCGGTGTTCCACAGGGGTCGGTTCTGGGGCCCACCCTGTGGAACATCGGGTTCGATTGGCTCCTGCGGGGGGCCCTCCTCCCGGGCACGAGTGTCATCTGCTACGCGGACGACACTCTTCTCACTGCCCGGGGGAAGAACTTTGGGGAGGCGGCCTGTCTGGCATCGGCTGGCGGGTCCTTGGTGGCGGGGAGGATCCGCCGCCTGGGGTTGAGGGTGGCGCTGAACAAGACCGAGGCCGTATTCTTCCGCGGGCCTCGGCAGCGCTGCCCACCTGACGCCCACATAGCCGTGGAGGGCGTCAGAGTGGAAATCCGGCCCCAGATGAAGTATCTGGGCCTGGTGCTGGACAGCGGGTGGCGCTTCGGCCCGCACTTCAGCGGGCTGTCGACGCGCCTGCTGAGGGCCGCTGACGCCCTCTCGTGGCTCCTCCCAAACCTGGGAGGTCCCAGCGCACGATGCCGGCGTCTGTATGCCGGCATCCTGCGGAGCATGGCCCTCTACGGGGCCCCCATCTGGGCGGACTCCCTTCGCAGGAGGGAGAATGCCACCGCTCTCCGCAGGCCGCAAAGGGCCATTGCACAGCGGGTGGCGAGGGCATACCGCTCGGTGGGCTTTTCGGCGGCGTGCGCTCTGGCCGGCACCCCCCCCTTGGGAGCTCGAGGCGTGGGTGCTCGCCAGAGTGTACGAGTGGACGGCGCGTCGGAAAGCGCTAGGAGAGCGCCCCGTCGCTCAAGAGCGGGAGGCCGTACGGCGGGAGGCGAGGGACGCCATCGTCGTCCATTGGACGGACGACCTCGCCACCGCCACCTTTGGCCGTCGGACGCTGGACGCGCTCGGTCCAGTTCTGCGAGACTGGCTCGAGCGGCCACACGGTTTCCTCTCTTTCCGTCTGGTCCAGGTGCTGTCAGGGCATGGCTGCTTTGGCTCGCACCTGCACAGGATCGGGAGGGAGGAAGCCCCAGCGTGCCACGACTGCGGCGCGGCGGAGGACACGGCGCAGCACACCCTGGAGGTGTGCCCGGCTTGGTCTGAGCCGCGCCGCAGTCTGATTGCGGAGATCGGCCAGGACCTCTCGCTTCCCGGCGTGGTTCGTTCCATGCTGGGGAGCGAGGAGGCTTGGGCCGCGGTCGCCTCCTTCTGCGAGGACGTCATTTCGCAGAAGGAGGCGGCGGAGCGCGCGCGTGAGGACGACCCTCTCGCTGCGCCGCTCCGCAGGCGAAGAAGAGGTCGGAGAAGACGCCATCTTCTCCCTCCTCTTGGTGGTGTTGGGCGGGCGACAGGCGCGGGGGTGCCTCCGCCCGCATTGCACTCCACACCACCTCCGCCGGACATTCCCAACCCTCCCCCCCTGGGGAGGACTTGAGGGGCCTGCCGCGAAGGCGGGCGATCGTCGGAGGGGACTGGATGTAAAGGCTACGCCGGTTTCCCAGTCCCTCTCCAGTCAGACGATGCGGGAATGCCGCTGGGTTATTTTAGTGGGTATACTGGGCTTGCCCGGGGAGTCCCACATAACCCCCCATTCCCCCAAATGGGCGGGTATGCGTAATAGCATTTTTTCCCAGCGCAAACAAAAAAAAAAAAAAAAAAAAAAAAAAAAGGTTAGGTTAGGTTACCATCCGAAAGGTTATAATGGAGGAACGTGCCTTCACCAGAGCCTGCATCGCAGGCATTGAGGACCGGCTCTTGCCGGAGAAGCGCCTCCGACCGCCACTTGCGGCGGATGGGCGGCGAGAGCCGGGGCCATCCTCGCAAGGGGGGGACACCCTTCCTCCGGCCGCCACGCCTTCCAGCTCGTCGCAGACGGCTGGAAAGGGTGAGGGGAAGGGGAAGGGGAAGGGAAAGGGCAAAAAGGCAGCGTCGGCCGCCTCCGTCGCCCCAGCCGCCCCCCCCGCCCCCGCAACCCCCGCCGCCGCGACCCTTCCCCCTTCCGCCACTCCATCCAGCCAGGAGGGTTGGACCGAGGTGGTCAGGAAGGGGAAGGGAAAGGGCAAAAAGGCGGCGCCGGCCGCCCCTGCCGCCCCCGCCGCTGCGACTCCCAGTCAGCCGCAGACTGGCAGAAGCAAGAGGAAGGGGAAAAGGAGAGGGGGGAAAAGGGGCAAACTCGTCCCCCCAAAGACTGCAGCCGTCGTGGTGACGCTCACCGCAGAGGCCGCGGAGCGGGGCGAGACGTACGCGTCCATATTGCTGCGGGCGCGTGCCAACGCTGATCCCACCCAACTGGGGATCAGCGGGGTCTCCTGCCGGCGGACCCAAACCGGGGCTCGAATCTTCGAGTTCCCGGGGGCGGAGGGCAACACCAGCGCTGACCTCTTCGCAGCCAAGCTGCAGGAGGCCATAGCGGACTCGGCGAAGGTGGCCCGCCCGGTGAAGACGGCGGCCTTAGAGGTGACCGACCTCGACGATTCGGTCACCAAAGAGGAGGTGGTGGCGGCGGTCGCGGCGATTGGGGGCTGCAGCGTCGCAGCGGTGCAAGGCCGGGACATCAGACCCGGCCGCGGCGGCATGGGCACCATTCGGCTCGAGTGCCCGGTCGCCGCTGCCAAGGCCGTCCTCGGAAGGGGACGGTTGTGCGTGGGGTTCAGCTCGGGTGCAGTCCGGGCACTTGCAGACCAACCACTGCGGTGCTTCAGGTGCTTCGGCATCGGACACACCCGGGCCCTCTGTCCGTCCACGGTCGACAGGTCGGACAGCTGCTACCGCTGCGGCAAGGACGGGCACAAAGCCGCCTCCTGCACGGTCGGTACGCCGCACTGTGCAGCGTGTGCTGCCAGTGGCCGCCCGGCGGGCCATATGATGAAGGGGAGGACGTGTAATCCTCCCCTCAAGAAGGGCAAAGGGCAGGCGCCGATTAGGCCTGCTCTTAGCGCCGTCGTTCCCGTGGCGGGAACCTCGGTGGCTGCGGAGGAGGGGGGTGCGATGTCCGACTGATGGATAGGGTCATCGAACATCGCATCCTCCAGGCGAACATCAACCACTGCCGGGCAGCCCAGGACCTGCTGATGCAGACCATGGCTGAGTGGTTGGTGGACTTGGCGGTGGTCGCCGAGCCCTACTCGGTCCCTGGCAATTGGCTGGGCGACCGGGACGGCCTGGTGGCAATGGTGTCGCGGTCTTCCACGGACTCCCCTCCCCTCTCGCTCTTAGAGAGGGGTCCGGGATACGTGGCCGCCGCGTGGGGGAGTGTGGCCCTAGTTGGGGTCTATTTCTCCCCAAACCGCCCTCTCTCAGACTTTGAGGACTTCCTGGAGGTCCTCACTGCAGTCGTGGGGAGGGCGGCGCCGCGCCAGGTCGTCGTGTTAGGCGACCTAAACGCCAAGTCGGCGGCCTGGGGCAACCCGGCTGCCTCTTGCGACGTCCGGGGGCGCGCCGTCGAGTTTTGGGCGACGTCGTGCGGTGTGTCCCTCCTCAACAGGGGGGCGGTCCACACGTGTGTGCGGCAACGGGGAGGGTCGGTGGTTGACGTGTCGTTCGCCACCCCCGTACTAGCCGCACGCATCGTGAACTGGCGGGTGGAGATGGTGGAAACCTTGTCGGACCACCGATATGTGCGGTTCGACATCTCCACCGAGAGTCCCCGGGGGGGGGTGGCCCGCTCTGATGGGTCTCCCTTCCCCCGGTGGGCTCTCACTCGCCTGGACCGGGAGGCAGCCAGGGAGGCGGCCTTCCTCCAGGACTGGCTGTCGCCCCCTGTTGGGGCCCTGGATGTCAACGCCGCAGCGGTCATGCTCGGGGGATCCCTGACCGAGGTGTGCAACTCCAGCATGCCTCGCTCTCGCCGTCCGCCTCCCCGTCGCGCTGTCTATTGGTGGACGGAGGAACTGGCGGGGCTCCGTGCCGCCTGTGTGGCGGCCAGAAGGGCCTACACGCGGAGCCGTCGGCGTCGGCGCGGCGCCCGTAGTCAGACAGACGAGGACCGCCTCTACGCCTCGTACAGAGAGGCGATAGCGGCCCTCAAGTCGGCTATGTGCGCCGCCAAGGACTCGGCGGGAGCCGAGATGCTGGAGGGTCTCGACAGGGATCCGTACGGGAGGCCATACAAGGCGGCGCGGAACAAGCTGCGCCCCCATGGTCCCCCGCTGACGGAAACCCTCGAGCCGGCACTGCTGGATGGGGTGGTCCGGTCCCTGTTCCCGCGCAGGACCGACTTCGCCCCACCAGCAATGGATCCCCCGCAGAGTGCGGCGGCCTTACCGGAGGAAGAGGTCCCCCCGGTGACTGCGGAGGAGCTCCACGCGGGAGTCGTTGGCCTCCGCGCCAAAAAGACGGCCCCTGGACCGAACGGCGTCCCGGCACGGGTGGTGGCCATAGCTGCCACTCAAATGGAGGACAGGTTTCGGGACCTTTTCAGCGCGTGCTTGACGGCTGGAAGGTTCCCGAAACTTTGGAAGGAGGGGCGGCTGTGCCTCCTCCGTAAAGAGGGGCGCCCGGTCGATTCCCCCTCGGCATACCGGCCCATCGTACTTCTCGATGAGGTCGGTAAAATGTTCGAGGGGATCATCGCCCGCCGGCTCAACAGCCATCTGCGGAGGGAGGGGCCGGACCTGTCGGACGCCCAGTTCGGTTTCCGTCGGGGCCGGTCCACCATCGACGCCCTGGCCGTACTGAAGGCCCAGGTGAAGGAGGCGGTGGAGGTGGGGGACGGAGTGTTGGCGGTGTCATTCGACATAGCCAACGCCTTCAACTCCGTCCCCCACTCGACTATACTGGAGGCACTCCGGTATCACCGAGTGCCCCAGTACTTGAGGGGCCTCCTGGCCGACTACTTGGAGGACCGCGAGGTCCTCCTTGTAGACAAAACGGCCAGGTTGAGGCGATACGGCGCGGAGTCCGGTGTTCCACAGGGGTCGGTTCTGGGGCCCACCCTGTGGAACATCGGGTTCGATTGGCTCCTGCGGGGGGCCCTCCTCCCGGGCACGAGTGTCGTCTGCTACGCGGACGACACTCTTCTCACTACCCGGGGGAAGAACTTTGGGGAGGCGGCCTGTCTGGCATCGGCTGGCGGGTCCTTGGTGGCGGGGAGGATCCGCCGCCTGGGGTTGAGGGTGGCGCTGAACAAGACCGAGGCCGTATTCTTCCGCGGGCCTCGGCAGCGCTGCCCACCTGACGCCCACATAGTCGTGGAGGGCGTCAGAGTGGAAATCCGGCCCCAGATGAAGTATCTGGGCCTGGTGCTGGACAGCGGGTGGCGCTTCGGCCCGCACTTCAGCGGGCTGTCGACGCGCCTGCTGAGGGCCGCTGACGCCCTCTCGTGGCTCCTCCCCAACCTGGGAGGTCCCAGCGCACGATGCCGGCGTCTGTATGCCGGCATCCTGCGGAGCATGGCCCTCTACGGGGCCCCCATCTGGGCGGACTCCCTTCGCAGGAGGGAGAATGCCACCGCTCTCCGCAGGCCGCAAAGGGCCATTGCACAGCGGGTGGCGAGGGCATACCGCTCAGTGGGCTTTTCGGCGGCGTGCGCTCTGGCCGGCACCCCCCCTTGGGAGCTCGAGGCGTGGGTGCTCGCCAGAGTGTACGAGTGGACGGCGCGTCGGAAAGCGCTAGGAGAGCGCCCCGTCGCTCAAGAGCGGGAGGCCGTACGGCGGGAGGCGAGGGACGCCATCGTCGTCCATTGGACGGACGACCTCGCCACCGCCACCTTTGGCCGTCGGACGCTGGACGCGCTCGGTCCAGTTCTGCGAGACTGGCTCGAGCGGCCACACGGTTTCCTCTCTTTCCGTCTGGTCCAGGTGCTGTCAGGGCATGGCTGCTTTGGCTCGCACCTGCACAGGATCGGGAGGGAGGAAGCCCCAGCGTGCCACGACTGCGGCGCGGCGGAGGACACGGCGCAGCACACCCTGGAGGTGTGCCCGGCTTGGTCTGAGCCGCGCCGCAGTCTGATTGCGGAGATCGGCCAGGACCTCTCGCTTCCCGGCGTGGTTCGTTCCATGCTGGGGAGCGAGGAGGCTTGGGCCGCGGTCGCCTCCTTCTGCGAGGACGTCATTTCGCAGAAGGAGGCGGCGGAGCGCGCGCGTGAGGACGACCCTCTCGCTGCGCCGCTCCGCAGGCGAAGAAGAGGTCGGAGAAGACGCCATCTTCTCCCTCCTCTTGGTGGTGTTGGGCGGGCGACAGGCGCGGGGGTGCCTCCGCCCGCATTGCACTCCACACCACCTCCGCCGGACATTCCCAACCCTCCCCCCCTGGGGAGGACTTGAGGGGCCTGCCGCGAAGGCGGGCGATCGTCGGAGGGGACTGGATGTAAAGGCTACGCCGGTTTCCCAGTCCCTCTCCAGTCAGACGATGCGGGAATGCCGCTGGGTTATTTTAGTGGGTATACCGGGCTTGCCCGGGGAGTCCCACATAACCCCCCATTCCCCCAAATGGGCGGGTATGCGTAATAGCATTTTTTCCCAGCGCAAACAAAAAAAAAAAAAAAAAAAAAAAAAAGGTTAGGTTAGGTTAGGTTAGGTTAGGTTGGGGTGGGGGACCCCCCACAGTGCTTACGTCCTCGTCGTGTCCCCTGGAAACGACCCAGTCCTGACCACCGTAACGGAGTGGCAGGCTGGGCTCGGCTAAAGTGCACTGTGAATCGTAGCGACATTCTTGCCTTGCGTGCTACGAACTTGTTCGGAGGCTATGCCTAATCCACCGCGGGACGCCCTCGGGCGTTACCAAAAAGGCCCTTCTCAGGGCCAACCAAAAGGCCCTTCTCAGGGCCAACCAAAAGGCCCTTCTCAGGGCCAACCAAAAGGCCCTTCTCAGGGCCAACCAAAAGGCTCTTTTCAGGGCCAACCTGACGCCGAAGCGTCTGAAGTTAGCCGCGCGCCGTCTGCTGCGAGCTACTTCGGTGGGATTGAGCTGACGTCGGAGGACTCTGGCGATGAGTCCGTCAGCTCAATCGTGTCTGACGCGGGTACGTCGCGCAAGCGCGCGTACAGAAAGGAGGGGTCCGAGGGTTCCTCGGCGTCGGGGTCGGCGAAACGTAGGGCCAAGAAGCCTGCGATGGCCGCGGACTCCCACGTCGTGGGCCTTGCGGACGCACAACGCCAGTTGGACCTGGCTCGGCGGGAGCAAGTCCAACAGGAGCTGGAGGAGCGGGTCGCCGCTAAGGAGCAGCGGGCGCGTACTGCCCGGGCCAAGTCCGGGTACGGCGCGTCCCGCGTGCTGTACGCCGACCACTCCTTGGCCGAACTGGCACGGATGGCGGAAGAGGACGAGCAGGAGATAGCGGAGGTCGCCTGCAAGTCCTCGAACCTCAAGGGCACCTTCCAGAAGGCCCTCAAATGCCGCGCCGCGAGCATGCGCGGCATCGTCGAGGAGCTCGTTCAAAGGAAGGCGACCGACGAGACGCGGCAACTGCAGGCGAGGGTCGATCGCCTGCAGTTGGAGGTCAGCCAGCTTCACCAGAAGCTGGCCGACGCCACCGCCCGGCCGAACCAGGCCGCACCGCCGCCTGTGGTGGAGGCCCCCTCCTCCAACCTAGAGGATACCATCCGAAAGGTTATAATGGAGGAGCGGGCATTCACCAGAGCCTGTATCGCAGGCATTGAGGACCGGCTCTTGCCGGAGAAGCGCCTCCGACCGCCACTTGCGGCGGATGGGCGGCGAGAGCCGAGGCCATCCTCGCAAGGGGAGGACACCCTTCTTTCTGCCGCCGCGCCTTCCAGCCAGTCGCAGACGGCTGAAAAGGGAGACGGGAAGGGGAAGGGGAAGGGAAAGGGCAAAAAGGCGGCGACGGCCGCCTCCGCCGCCCCCGCCGCCCCCGCCACCGCCACCGCCACCCCCACCGCCGCGACCCTTCCCCCTTCCGCCACTCCATCCAGCCAGGAGGGTTGGACCGAGGTGGTCAGGAAGGGGAAGGAAAAGGGCAAAAAAGCGGCGCCGGCCGCCCCTGCCGCCCCCGCCGCTGCGACTCCCAGTCAGCCGCAGACTGGCAGAGGCAAGAGGAAGGGGAAAAGGAGAGGGGGAAAAAGGGGCAAACTCGTCCCCCCAAAGACTGCAGCCGTCGTGGTGACGCTCACCGCAGAGGCCGCGGAGCGGGGCGAGACGTACGCGTCCATATTGGTGCGGGCGCGTGCCAATGTTGATCCCACCCAACTGGGGATCAGCGGGGTCTCCTGCCGGCGGACCCAAACCGGGGCTCGAATCTTCGAGTTCCCGGGGGCGGAGGGCAACACCAGCGCTGACCTCTTCGCAGCCAAGCTGCAGGAGGCCATAGCGGACTCGGCGAAGGTGGCCCGTCCGGTGAAGACGGCGGCCTTAGAGGTGACCGACCTCGATGATTCGGTCACCAAAGAGGAGGTGGTGGCGGCGGTCGCGGCGATTGGGGGCTGCAGCGTCGCAGCGGTGCAAGGCCGGGACATCAGACCCGGCCGCGGCGGCATGGGCACCATTCGGCTCGAGTGCCCGGTCGCCGCTGCCAAGGCCGTCCTCGGAAGGGGACGGCTGTGCGTCGGTTTCAGCTCGGGTGCAGTCCGAGCACTTGCGGACCAACCAATGCGGTGCTTCCGGTGCTTCGGCATCGGACACACCCGGGCCCTCTGTCCGTCCACGGTCGACAGGTCGGACTGTTGCTACCGCTGCGGCAAGGACGGGCACAAAGCCGCCTCCTGCACGGTCGCTAAGCCGCACTGTGCAGCGTGTGCCGCCAGTGGCCGCCCGGCGGGCCATATGATGAAGGGGAGGACGTGTAATCCTCCCCTTAAGAAGGGCAAGGGGCAGGCGCCGATCAGGCCTGCTCTTAGCGCCGTCGTTCCCGTGGCGGGAACCTCGGTGGCTGCGGAGGAGGGGGGTGCGATGTCCGACTGATGGATAGGGTCATCGAACATCGCATTCTCCAGGCGAACATCAACCACTGCCGGGCAGCCCAGGACCTGCTGATGCAGACCATGGCTGAGTGGTTGGTGGACTTGGCGGTGGTCGCCGAGCCCTACTCGGTCCCTGGCAATTGGCTGGGCGACCGGGACGGCCTGGTGGCAATGGTGTCGCGGTCTTCCACGGACTCCCCTCCCCTCTCGCTCTTAGAGAGGGGTCCGGGATACGTGGCCGCCGCGTGGGGGAGTGTGGCCCTAGTTGGGGTCTATTTCTCCCCAAACCGCCCTCTCTCAGACTTTGAGGACTTCCTGGAGGTCCTCACTGCAGTCGTGGGGAGGGCGGCGCCGCGCCAGGTCGTCGTGTTAGGCGACCTAAACGCCAAGTCGGCGGCCTGGGGCAACCCGGCTGCCTCTTGCGACGTCCGGGGGCGCGCCGTCGAGTTTTGGGCGACGTCGTGCGGTGTGTCCCTCCTCAACAGGGGTGCGGTCCACACGTGTGTGCGGCAACGGGGAGGGTCGGTGGTTGACGTCTCGTTCGCCACCCCCGTACTAGCCGCACGCATCGTGAACTGGCGGGTGGAGATGGTGGAAACCTTGTCGGACCACCGATATGTGCGGTTCGACATCTCCACCGAGAGTCCCCGGGGGGGGGTGGCCCGCTCTGATGGGTCTCCCTTCCCCCGGTGGGCTCTCACTCGCCTGGACCGGGAGGCAGCCAGGGAGGCGGCCTTCCTCCAGGACTGGCTGTCGCCCCCTGTTGGGGCCCTGGACGTCGACGCCGCAGCGGTCATGCTCGGGGGATCCCTGACCGAGGTGTGCAACTCCAGCATGCCTCGCTCTCGCCGTCCGCCTCCCCGTCGCGCCGTCTATTGGTGGACGGAGGAACTGGCGGGGCTCCGTGCCGCCTGTGTGGCGGCCAGAAGGGCCTACACGCGGAGCCGTCGGCGTCGGCGCGGCGCCCGTAGTCAGACAGACGAGGACCGCCTCTACGCCTCGTACAGAGAGGCGATAGCGGCCCTCAAGTCGGCTATGTGCGCCGCCAAGGACTCGGCGGGAGCCGAGATGCTGGAGGGTCTCGACAGGGATCCGTACGGGAGGCCGTACAAGGCGGCGCGGAACAAGCTGCGCCCCCATGGTCCCCCGCTGACGGAAACCCTCGAGCCGGCACTGCTGGATGGGGTGGTCCGGTCCCTGTTCCCGCGCAGGACCGACTTCGCCCCACCAGCAATGGATCCCCCGCAGAGTGCGGCGGCCTTACCGGAGGAAGAGGTCCCCCCGGTGACTGCGGAGGAGCTCCACGCGGGAGTCGTTGGCCTCCGCGCCAAAAAGACGGCCCCTGGACCGAACGGCGTCCCGGCACGGGTGGTGGCCATAGCTGCCACTCAAATGGAGGACAGGTTTCGGGACCTTTTCAGCGCGTGCTTGACGGCTGGAAGGTTCCCGAAACTTTGGAAGGAGGGGCGGCTGTGCCTCCTCCGTAAAGAGGGGCGCCCGGTCGATTCCCCCTCGGCATACCGGCCCATCGTACTTCTCGATGAGGTCGGTAAAATGTTCGAGGGGATCATCGCCCGCCGGCTCAACAGCCATCTGCGGAGGGAGGGGCCGGACCTGTCGGACGCCCAGTTCGGTTTCCGTCGGGGCCGGTCCACCATCGACGCCCTGGCCGTACTGAAGGCCCAGGTGAAGGAGGCGGTGGAGGTGGGGGACGGAGTGTTGGCGGTGTCATTCGACATAGCCAACGCCTTCAACTCCGTCCCCCACTCGACTATACTGGAGGCACTCCGGTATCACCGAGTGCCCCAGTACTTGAGGGGCCTCCTGGCCGACTACTTGGAGGACCGCGAGGTCCTCCTTGTAGACAAAACGGCCAGGTTGAGGCGATACGGCGCGGAGTCCGGTGTTCCACAGGGGTCGGTTCTGGGGCCCACCCTGTGGAACATCGGGTTCGATTGGCTCCTGCGGGGGGCCCTCCTCCCGGGCACGAGTGTTGTCTGCTACGCGGACGACACTCTTCTCACTGCCCGGGAGAAGAACTTTGGGGAGGCGGCCTGTCTGGCATCGGCTGGCGGGTCCTTGGTGGCGGGGAGGATCCGCCGCCTGGGGTTGAGGGTGGCGCTGAACAAGACCGAGGCCGTATTCTTCCGCGGGCCTCGGCAGCGCTGCCCACCTGACGCCCACATAGTCGTGGAGGGCGTCAGAGTGGAAATCCGGCCCCAGATGAAGTATCTGGGCCTGGTGCTGGACAGCGGGTGGCGCTTCGGCCCGCACTTCAGCGGGCTGTCGACGCGCCTGCTGAGGGCCGCTGACGCCCTCTCGTGGCTCCTCCCCAACCTGGGAGGTCCCAGCGCACGATGCCGGCGTCTGTATGCCGGCATCCTGCGGAGCATGGCCCTCTACGGGGCCCCCATCTGGGCGGACTCCCTTCGCAGGAGGGAGAATGCCACCGCTCTCCGCAGGCCGCAAAGGGCCATTGCACAGCGGGTGGCGAGGGCATACCGCTCGGTGGGCTTTTCGGCGGCGTGCGCTCTGGCCGGCGCCCCCCCTTGGGAGCTCGAGGCGTGGGTGCTCGCCAGAGTGTACGAGTGGACGGCGCGTCGGAAAGCGCTGGGAGAGCGCCCCGTCGCTCAAGAGCGGGAGGCCGTACGGCGGGAGGCGAGGGACGCCATCGTCGTCCACTGGACGGACGACCTCGCCACCGCCACCTTTGGCCGTCGGACGCTGGACGCGCTCGGTCCAGTTCTGCGAGACTGGCTCGAGCGGCCACACGGTTTCCTCTCTTTCCGTCTGGTCCAGGTGCTGTCAGGGCATGGCTGCTTTGGCTCGCACCTGCACAGGATCGGGAGGGAGGAAGCCCCAGCGTGCCACGACTGCGGCGCGGCGGAGGACACGGCGCAGCACACCCTGGAGGTGTGCTCGGCTTGGTCTGAGCCGCGCCGCAGTCTGATTGCGGAGATCGGCCAGGACCTCTCGCTTCCCGGCGTGGTTCGTTCCATGCTGGGGAGCGAGGAGGCTTGGGCTGCGGTCGCCTCCTTCTGCGAGGACGTCATTTCGCAGAAGGAGGCGGCGGAGCGCGCGCGTGAGGATGACCCTCTCGCTGCGCCGCTCCGCAGGCGAAGAAGAGGTCGGAGAAGACGCCATCTTCTCCCTCCTCTTGGTGGTGTTGGGCGGGCGACAGGCACGGGGGTGCCTCCGCCCGCATTGCACTCCACACCACCTCCGCCGGACATTCCCAACCCTCCCCCCCTGGGGAGGACTTGAGGGGCCTGCCGCGAAGGCGGGCGATCGTCGGAGGGGACTGGATGTAAAGGCTACGCCGGTTTCCCAGTCCCCTCCAGTCAGACGATGCGGGAATGCCGCTGGGTTATTTTAGTGGGTATACCGGGCTTGCCCGGGGAGTCCCACATAACCCCCCATTCCCCCAAATGGGCGGGTATGCGTAATAGCATTTTTTCCCAGCGCAAACAAAAAAAAAAAAAAAAAAAAAAGGTTAGGTTGGGGTGCGCGGTCAGATACCTCCACGTGTGCCTGGTGGCTACTGGTCCCTCCGGATACGTTCGAGGGGAAGAGTAGCTGTTGGGCCGGTGCACCCTGGGTACGGGCAATAATATCTCTTAGGAGATAGTATTATAGGAGATATTATTGCCTGTAGCAAAACTCTGACCAAGGGGGGGGTGGCCAGGTTGGCCAGGGGGGTTGCTCTTCGCCATCCCTCTGAGTTAGCAGAGGGACGGGTTGAACGAGCCTTTCAGGGGCGACGGGTTTGTCAGTTGGCAATAGTTGGCTGGCAGACACGGTGTGACTCAGCACCACCGTTCGCCCCGACCCGTAATCCTCAGTTAGAGGACCGGGGGTCTTGGCTTAGCCGCCCGGATCACGAGCGAAATCTCTATAAACTTCTCACGGAATCCCAAGCTGCTACGCACGGCGAAGGGATGAATGGCTGACCGTGTAACGTTCTTCGGAACATCAGTCTCGAGTGCGGAACCACCCGTCAGGATACCGGCCGACCTCCTGACGTATGTAGGCTTATCCGGGTACAGGGGGCACTGCCCGGATGGACGTTTTATTTCCCCCATACTCGTGGGAACTACTATGGATTTCTTTAAAAAAACTACAACAAAAACTGACGATAAGGTGGGTGCGGGGTCGGATAGCGACACCGCATCGAGGACGACGAGGGCGTCCGCTCGTAAAGAGCGCGACGCGGAGACTAAGGAGGTGGAAGCGGTGTCGGACTCTGACACCGCTTCCAGCATGATCACGGTGGACGCGGAGTTTGCGGAGAGTGAATTCTTCCGCCGCAAACGGTCGCGTCCGGAGAGTCATTCGGGTTCGGACTCGAACCCGAGTGATGAGGAGCCCCTCTCGTTGCTGTCTGCAAAGGCGGCTAGCAAGAGGGGCAGAGGTAGGCCTTCGTCCACAGGCCAATACGTTGGCTTGGCGAAGGCCAAGAAGGAGTTGGCGGCCGCGCAGCAGGCCGAAAAATTAATGGAGGAGGAGCGGCGGATTGTCGAGCTGACCCAGAAGGTGTCCACCGGAAGGGTTACTCGGCTGTCCAATTCCTCCTCCTCTATAGGAGAGAGGGACGCGGAGGACATGTCCGCAGCGGAGCTGCACAATAAGCTCCAGGACGCCGTGGCGACCATTAAAACGGTCGCCGGGGTGTCCAAGGGCCTTAAGGGCACTTGCCAGAAGGCCCTCAAGGAGGCTGTGGCGTCTATAGTGGAAGCTGCAGAGGTCTTAATGACGCGCACAGCTTCGGAGGAGGTAGCCAGGTTGCGGGCAGAGAACGCCCGCCTCGCGGCCCAGCTCGCCGAGCTCCGGAAGGAGCACGATGAGTTTCGGGCCGACCTGGCAAAGGACCGCCAAGAGCGCATGCGTGCGGAGGCGGGCCTTACCGTGCAGTCAGTCGCGCGTGAGGAATCGGAGGTGGTTCGCTTCTTCCGGACGGAGATGGCGAGCTTTAACGCTCGGTTCTCCGTCCTGGAGAGCAAAATTTTGCGGCCACCTCTGGCTGCGGACCGTATGAGGGTGGAGCAGAGACCGGCGAGTTATGCGGCTAAAGTCGCAACGCCGCGTCCGTCGGCGCAGCCTAGTCAGATGGCCTCCCCGGCCTCAGCTGCGTCGACCTCTGCGGCCTCGGCCTCGATTGCTTCAGCCTCGGGGAAGAAGCCTCAACGGGGTAATAAGGGGAAGAGTAAGGGGGCGTCGGGGGCTGCCACGCAGGTTGCATCTGCCCCTGCTGCTGTCGCCCCGGCTGCTTCCATCCCTGCTGCTTCCGCCTCTGATGGTGCCCAGCGGCAACCCTCATCCAGTCCGGGTGAGTGGGAGGTCGCGGGGGCCAAGAGGAAGAAGAAGAAGGCCAAGAGATCCGCCAAGAAAAAGGCGGATAAGGCCAAAAAGGCGGCCAAGCAGCAGGCGGCGAGGTTACGTGCCCCTCATTCCGCGGCTGTAGTGATCACGCTGCAGCCCGGAGCGGAGGAGAGGGGCATGACATATGCTGGGGTCTTGGCGGAGGCCAAGTCCAAGATAGACCTGGGGGAGCTCGGCATCGAGGGTGTCCGTTGCAAGTCAACGGCAACGGGTGCCCGCTTGCTGGAGCTCCCGGGTGCCTCCAGTGGTGGAAAGGCGGACGCCCTCGCTGAAAAGTTGAGGGCGACATTCCCCGCCGAACACGTGAAGATCTCCAGGCCCGTCAAGTGCGCAGACTTGCGCATCACGGGCCTGGATGATTCTGTCACCACTGGGGAGGTCGTGGCGGCCATCGCCAAGATCACAGGCTGCCCCTCAAACCAGGTGAGGCCTGGTGCGATCACCCCCGGCTTCACCGGTTTGGGGACCGTCGTGGTGGCCTGCCCCGTTGAGGCGGCCCAAAAGTTGGCTGGAGGCCAGAGGCTTCTGGTTGGGTGGGTGTCGGCGCAGGTGCAACTGCTGAAGCCGAGGCCACTGAGGTGCTTCCGTTGTCGTGTCGACGGACACGTCGTTGTGCGGTGCACCTCAGAGGCTTGCTACGGCGACGGCTGTTACGCCTGCGGCCAGCCTGGACACAAGGCCGGCTCGTGCAAGGCCACGCCGCACTGTCTCGTGTGTGCGGCGGCGGGCAAGCCGGCAGAGCACCGAGTAGGCGGCGGAGCCTGCGCCGGCCCCGACAAAAAAAGGAGATCCCGAGGAGGAAGAGGCCGCGGCAAGAAAGCCGCGGCGACAGTTGCTTCGCAGCCGGTTCAACAACCGGCTGCTGGACACGCACTGCAAGAAGGGGAGAGGGCGGATATGGACTGTCATTAATGGCTCCATACATCCGCCTCCTCCAAGCAAACATCAACCATTGCGCCAGAGCTCAGGACCTTCTGCTCCAGAGCATGGCGCAATGGATGATCAACGTGGCGGTGGTCGCCGAGCCGTACTTCGTTCCACCCCGGGATGACTGGGTTGGTGACATGGACGGCTTGGTGGCCCTGATAGTGTCACAGGCCGCCACTGGCTCTCCGTCCATCGACAATATCACTCGTGGACGGGGATTCGTGGCGGCCCTGCTGGAGGACCTCCTTGCAGTGGGTGTGTATTTCTCCCCCAATAAATCGCTCGCCGACTTTGAGGACTTTTTGGGGGAGTTGGGCGTCGTCGTCGGCCGCGGCCATCCTCACCCCGTGCTCGTTGCTGGGGATTTCAACGCCAAGTCTACGGCTTGGGGTTCCCCGGCCACGGATGCGCGGGGTGAGGTGCTGGAGGAGTGGGCCCTGGGATTGGGCCTACAGATCCTCAACCGCGGTTCCGTGGACACGTGCGTGCGACAGCGGGGTGGTTCGATCGTGGACATTTCGTTCGCTAGCCCCGCGCTTGCGCGCCGTGTCCAGGGCTGGCGCGTCATGGAGGGGGTGGAGACGCTGTCGGATCACAGGTACATCCGTTTCGGCGTCGCCGCCCAGACCTCTGACGCCTCGGCCCGTACGGTCCCGGGTGGGATCGGTCCGCGTTGGGCGCTAAAACGGCTGGACAAGGAAGCACTCCTGGAGGCCTCCATCGTGCAGGCCTGGGTGCCCGCACCGGACAGGCCTGTCGATATTGACGTGGAGGCGGAGTGGCTCCGGGAGGCCATGTCGCACATTTGCGACGTGGCAATGCCCCGGGTCCAGGCCGTACCTGCTAAGCGCCAGGTGTACTGGTGGTCGCAGGACATTGCGCTCTTGCGCCGCGCGTGCGTTGAGGTGCGACGCCAGTACGCCAGGCTACGCAGGAGGCGCCGCCGCGCTCCTGATGCGGCGGCTGCGGAGGCGGAACTGTACGAGGGGTACAGGGAGGCGAAGACCGCCCTCCAGAGGGCTATCTCGGAGGCCAAAAGTGCGGCCTACGAGACGCTGCTCGAGACTCTGGACCGTGACCCGTGGGGGCGCCCATACCTTATGGTACGGGGCAAATTACGCCCGTGGGCCCCCCCACTGACCCAGAGTCTTCGACCGCAGCTTCTGGAGGGAGTGGTGAGCGCTCTGTTCCCTTCCAGGGCGGAGCATACACCACCGCCCATGGTTCCGCCTCGATTGGCGCCTGATGCGGACGAACGCGACGACGACGACGTACCTGAGGTGACCCGGCTAGAGCTGAGAGCGGCGGTGCGGAGGCTTCAAGCCAAAAACACCGCTCCGGGCCCAGACGGCATACCTGGCCGTGTATGGGTCCTAGCTCTCAGGGCTCTCGGGCCTCGACTGAGAGGGCTCTTTAGCGCATGCTGCGAGCGGGGCCAGTTTCCTCTCCGGTGGAAAACCGGGAAGCTGGTCCTGATCAGGAAGGAGGGGCGCCCCGCAGACTCACCGTCTGCGTACCGCCCCATCGTGTTGCTGGACGAGGTGGGCAAGCTCTTCGAGAGAGTCATTGCAGACCGCCTCGTCACGCACATGACTGGGGTGGGGCCGGACTTGGCGGAAAACCAGTTCGGTTTCCGCCGCGGGCGCTCCACAGTGGACGCGATCATGCGCGTAAGGGCCCAAGCGGAGGAAGCAGTCGCCCAGGGTGAGGTCGTCTTGGCGGTGTCTCTCGACATCGCCAACGCCTTTAACACCTTGCCCTGGAGTTGCATTAGGGCGGCACTCGAATACCATCGGGTGCCGACCTACCTCCGCCGCATTGTCGGGGCCTATTTGGCAGAGAGAGCCGTAGTCTACCCGGGTCGGGAAGGATGGGGTCGGCGAGAGATGTCGTGCGGTGTCCCACAGGGTTCGGTCCTAGGACCGCTCCTGTGGAACATCGGTTACGACTGGGTGCTGCGCGGTGCGTTCCTCTCCGGTGTCGGCGTGACCTGCTACGCCGACGACACGCTGGTCACAGCGCGGGGAGGGACACACCGGCAGGCGGCCATTTTGGCCACAGCTGGGGTTGCGCAAGTCGTCGATAGGATCCGACGATTGGGTCTCGAGGTGGCCCTGCGGAAGTCCGAGGCCCTGTGTTTCCACGGGCCCCGGAAGGGACCACCCTCGGGATCCCACATTGTCGTGGGAGGCGTCCGCATCGGTGTCGAGTCGACGATGAAGTACCTGGGACTCGTCCTCGACAGCCGATGGGACTTTGGGCCGCATTTTCGGCAGTTGACCCCCAAACTTATGGGAGCAGCGGCTGCGCTTTCGCGGCTGCTGCCCAATTTGGGGGGGCCCAATGCCTCCTGCCGGAGACTCTACTCGGGGATCGTACGATCCATGGCCCTCTACGGGTCGCCGATTTGGGCGGACACCCTGACGGCCCGCAACGTCGCTATCCTGCGGAGACCGCAGCGGGCGATGGCCGTCAGGGTGATAAGGGGGTACCGTACGATCTCCTTCGAGGCGGCGAGTCTTTTGGCCGGATCCGTGCCCTGGGATCTGGAGGCGAGAGCCCTCGCGCTGAGATATCGTCAGCGCGAGGAGGCGCCTGAGCGGAGCGAGCTCCGCCAGATCCTGGTGGCCGAGTGGAGGGAACGACTTGCGCAACCCAGCGCGGGGCACGCCGCGATAGCGGCGGTAAGACCCGTGATGGAGGAGTGGCTGGAGAGGCGTCACGGCGCCCTCAGCTTCCGGCTGACGCAGGTACTCTCGGGACACGGCTGTTTCGGGAAGTACCTGTGTCGTATAGGCCGGGAGCAGACGCCCGGTTGTCACCACTGCGACTGCCCCGAGGACACGGCGCTGCACACTTTGCAGGCGTGTCCAGCATGGGGGTCGCAGCGCCGCGAGCTAGTCGCGGCGATCGGCGGTGACCTCTCGCTTCCGGCCGTGGTTCTGTCCATGGTCGGGAGCGAGACTGCGTGGGAAGCCATCGCCTCCTTTTGCGAGGGGGTGATGGCGACCAAGGAGGTAGCGGAGAGGGAGAGGGAGGCCGCTTCTTCTCTCCCTTCTCGCGCTAGACGCACCGGGCGCCGGAGGGCGCGTGACGATCTCCGGCCACCCTAGTGAGTGGCCTGCGGGCGGCGGGTTGGGGAACCCGTCGCCCGACCAGTAACGGGCCCAGGGAGGATGGCGCGTCTTGTCCTGCGCGCGCCTCTCGGACGGATGTGGGGCAGGGGAGCAACTGCCCCACCACAGGAGGGGTCCACCAGAAGAAGCTGGTGGACCGAGACCTGTCGGGGTCGCGGTGCATGCAACAGCGAATCCCGTGACCCCGGCCTTAGGTCAGAAGGAGGGACACCGTGGGGTTTTAGCCAGTAAGAGTCTGGCACACCCCCCCGTCTTCCCCAGACGGGGGATAGTCCATGAGGATTTCCCCACGTGAGAAAAAAAAAAAAAAAAAAAAAGGTTAGGTTAGGTTAGGTTAGGTTAGGTTAGGTTAGGTTTGGCTCCTGCGGGGGGCGCTCCTCCCGGGCACGAGTGTCATCTGCTACGCGGACGACACTCTTCTCACTGCCCGGGGGAAGAACTTTGGGGAGGCGGCCTGTCTGGCATCGGCTGGCGGGTCCTTGGTGGCGGGGAGGATCCGCCGCCTGGGGTTGAGGGTGGCGCTGAACAAGACCGAGGCCGTATTCTTCCGCGGGCCTCGGCAGCGCTGCCCACCTGACGCCCACATAGTCGTGGAGGGCGTCAGAGTGGAAATCCGGCCCCAGATGAAGTATCTGGGCCTGGTGCTGGACAGCGGGTGGCGCTTCGGCCCGCACTTTAGCGGGCTGTCGACGCGCCTGCTGAGGGCCGCTGACGCCCTCTCGTGGCTCCTCCCCAACCTGGGAGGTCCCAGCGCACGATGCCGGCGTCTGTATGCCGGCATCCTGCGGAGCATGGCCCTCTACGGGGCCCCCATCTGGGCGGACTCCCTTCGCAGGAGGGAGAATGCCACCGCTCTCCGCAGGCCGCAAAGGGCCATTGCACAGCGGGTGGCGAGGGCATACCGCTCAGTGGGCTTTTCGGCGGCGTGCGCTCTGGCCGGCACCCCCCCTTGGGAGCTCGAGGCGTGGGTGCTCGCCAGAGTGTACGAGTGGACGGCGCGTCGGAAAGCGCTAGGAGAGCGCCCCGTCGCTCAAGAGCGGGAGGCCGTACGGCGGGAGGCGAGGGACGCCATCGTCGTCCACTGGACGGACGACCTCGCCACCGCCACCTTTGGCCGTCGGACGCTGGACGCGCTCGGTCCAGTTCTGCGAGACTGGCTCGAGCGGCCACACGGTTTCCTCTCTTTCCGTCTGGTCCAGGTGCTGTCAGGGCATGGCTGCTTTGGCTCGCACCTGCACAGGATCGGGAGGGAGGAAGCCCCAGCGTGCCACGACTGCGGCGCGGCGGAGGACACGGCGCAGCACACCCTGGAGGTGTGCCCGGCTTGGTCTGAGCCGCGCCGCAGCCTGATTGCGGAGATCGGCCAGGACCTCTCGCTTCCCGGCGTGGTTCGTTCCATGCTGGGGAGCGAGGAGGCTTGGGCCGCGGTCGCCTCCTTCTGCGAGGACGTCATTTCGCAGAAGGAGGCGGCGGAGCGCGCGCGTGAAGACGACCCTCTCGCTGCGCCGCTCCGCAGGCGAAGAAGAGGTCGGAGAAGACGCCATCTTCTCCCTCCTCTTGGTGGTGTTGGGCGGGCGACAGGCGCGGGGGTGCCTCCGCCCGCATTGCACTCCACACCACCTCCGCCGGACATTCCCAACCCTCCCCCCCTGGGGAGGACTTGAGGGGCCTGCCGCGAAGGCGGGCGATCGTCGGAGGGGACTGGATGTAAAGGCTACGCCGGTTTCCCAGTCCCCTCCAGTCAGACGATGCGGGAATGCCGCTGGGTTATTTTAGTGGGTATACCGGGCTTGCCCGGGGAGCCCCACATAACCCCCCATTCCCCCAAATGGGCGGGTATGCGTAATAGCATTTTTTCCCAGCGCAAACAAAAAAAAAAAAAAAAAAAAAAAGGTTAGGTTAGGTTGGGGGACCCCCCACAGTGCTTACGTCCTCGTCGTGTCCCCTGGAAACGACCCAGTCCTGACCACCGTAACGGAGTGGCAGGCTGGGCTCGGCTAAAGTGCACTGTGCATCGTAGCAACTCACCAACTCGTCTTGCGTGCTGCGAATTTGCTGGAGGCTATGCCTAATCCACCGCGGGACGCCCACGGGCGTTACCAAAAAGGCCCTTCTCAGGGCCAACCAAAAGGCCCTTCTCAGGGCCAACCAAAAGGCCCTTCTCAGGGCCAACCCAAAGGCCCTTTTCAGGGCCAATCTGACGCCGAAGCGTCTGAAGCCAGCCGCGCGCCGTCTGCTGCGAGCTTCTTCGGGGGGGTTGAGCTAACGTCGGAGGATTCTGGCGATGAGTCCGCCAGCTCAACCGTCTCTGAGGCGGGTATGTCGCGCAAGCGCGCATACAGAAAGGAGGGGTCCGAGGGTTCCTCGGCGTCGGGGTCGGCGAAACGTAGGGCCAAGAAGCCTGCGATGGCCGCGGACTCCCACGTCGTGGGCCTTGCGGACGCACAACGCCAGTTGGACCTGGCTCGGCGGGAGCAAGTCCAACAGGAGCTAGAGGAGCGGGTCGCCGCTAAGGAGCAGCGGGCGCGTACCGCCCGGGCCAAGTCCGGGTACGGCGCGTCCCGCGTGCTGTACGCCGACCACTCCTTGGCTGAACTGGCACGGATGGCGGAAGAGGACGAGCAGGAGATAGCGGAGGTCGCCTGCAAGTCCTCAAATCTGAAGGGAACCTTCCAGAAGGCCCTCAAATGCCGCGCCGCGAGCATGCGCGGCATCGTCGAGGAGCTCGTTCAGAGGAAGGCGACCGACGAGACGCGGCAACTGCAGACGAGGGTCGATCGCCTGCAGTTGGAGGTCAGCCAGCTTCACCAGAAGCTGGCCGACGCCACCGCCCGGCCGAACCAGGCCGCACCGCCGCCTGTGGTGGAGGCCCCCTCCTCCAACCTAGAGGATACCATCCGAAAGGTTATAATGGAGGAACGGGCCTTCACCAGAGCCTGCATCGCAGGCATTGAGGACCGGCTCTTGCCGGAGAAGCGCCTCCGACCGCCACTTGCGGCGGATGGGCGGCGAGAGCCGGGGCCATCCTCGCAAGGGGGGGACACCCTTCCTCCGGCCGCCGAGCCTTCCAGCTCGTCGCAGACGGCTGGAAAGGGAGAGGGGAAGGGGAAGGGGAAGGGAAAGGGCAAAAAGGCGGCGTCGGCCGCCTCCGCCGCCCCCGCCGCCCCCGCCGCCCCCGCCGCCCCCGCCACCCCTGCCGCCGCGACCCTTCCCCCTTCCGCCACTCCGTCCAGCCAGGAGGGTTGGACCGAGGTGGTCAGGAAGGGGAAGGGAAAGGGCAAAAAGGCGGCGCCGGCCGCCCCTGCCGCCCCCGCCGCTGCGACTCCCAGTCAGCCGCAGACTGGCAGAAGCAAGAGGAAGGGGAAAAGGAGAGGGGGGAAAAGGGGCAAACTCGTCCCCCCAAAGACTGCAGCCGTCGTGGTGACGCTCACCGCAGAGGCCGCGGAGCGGGGCGAGACGTACGCGTCCATATTGGTGCGGGCGCGTGCCAACGCTGATCCCACCCAACTGGGGATCAGCGGGGTCTCCTGCCGGCGGACCCAAACCGGGGCTCGAATCTTCGAGTTCCCGGGGGCGGAGGGCAACACCAGCGCTGACCTCTTCGCAGCCAAGCTGCAGGAGGCCATAGCGGACTCGGCGAAGGTGGCCCGCCCGGTGAAGACGGCGGCCTTAGAGGTGACCGACCTCGACGATTCGGTCACCAAAGAGGAGGTGGTGGCGGCGGTCGCGGCGATTGGGGGCTGCAGCGTCGCAGCGGTGCAAGGCCGGGACATCAGCCCCGGCCGCGGCGGCATGGGCACCATTCGGCTCGAGTGCCCGGTCGCCGCTGCCAAGGCCGTCCTCGGAAGGGGACGGCTGTGCGTCGGTTTCAGCTCGGGTGCAGTCCGAGCACTTGCGGACCAACCAATGCGGTGCTTCCGGTGCTTCGGCATCGGACACACCCGGGCCCTCTGTCCGTCCACGGTCGACAGGTCGGACTGTTGCTACCGCTGCGGCAAGGACGGGCACAAAGCCGCCTCCTGCACGGTCGCTAAGCCGCACTGTGCAGCGTGTGCCGCCAGTGGCCGCCCGGCGGGCCATATGATGAAGGGGAGGACGTGTAATCCTCCCCTTAAGAAGGGCAAAGGGCAGGCGCCGATCAGGCCTGCTCTTAGCGCCGTCGTTCCCGTGGCGGGAACCTCGGTGGCTGCGGAGGAGGGGGGTGCGATGTCCGACTGATGGATAGGGTCATCGAACATCGCATTCTCCAGGCGAACATCAACCACTGCCGGGCAGCCCAGGACCTGCTGATGCAGACCATGGCTGAGTGGTTGGTGGACTTGGCGGTGGTCGCCGAGCCCTACTCGGTCCCTGGCAATTGGCTGGGCGACCGGGACGGCCTGGTGGCAATGGTGTCGCGGTCTTCCACGGACTCCCCTCCCCTCTCGCTCTTAGAGAGGGGTCCGGGATACGTGGCCGCCGCGTGGGGGAGTGTGGCCCTAGTTGGGGTCTATTTCTCCCCAAACCGCCCTCTCTCAGACTTTGAGGACTTCCTGGAGGTCCTCACTGCAGTCGTGGGGAGGGCGGCGCCGCGCCAGGTCGTCGTGTTAGGCGACCTAAACGCCAAGTCGGCGGCCTGGGGCAACCCGGCTGCCTCTTGCGACGTCCGGGGGCGCGCCGTCGAGTTTTGGGCGACGTCGTGCGGTGTGTCCCTCCTCAACAGGGGGGCGGTCCACACGTGTGTGCGGCAACGGGGAGGGTCGGTGGTTGACGTGTCGTTCGCCACCCCCGTACTAGCCGCACGCATCGTGAACTGGCGGGTGGAGATGGTGGAAACCTTGTCGGACCACCGATATGTGCGGTTCGACATCTCCACCGAGAGTCCCCGGAGGGGAATGGCCCGCTCTGATGGGTCTCCCTTCCCCCGGTGGGCTCTCACTCGCCTGGACCGGGAGGCAGCCAGGGAGGCGGCCTTCCTCCAGGACTGGCTGTCGCCCCCTGTTGGGGCCCTGGATGTCAACGCCGCAGCGGTCATGCTCGGGGGATCCCTGACCGAGGTGTGCAACTCCAGCATGCCTCGCTCTCGCCGTCCGCCTCCCCGTCGCGCCGTCTATTGGTGGACGGAGGAACTGGCGGGGCTCCGTGCCGCCTGTGTGGCGGCCAGAAGGGCCTACACGCGGAGCCGTCGGCGTCGGCGCGGCGCCCGTAGTCAGACAGACGAGGACCGCCTCTACGCCTCGTACAGAGAGGCGATAGCGGCCCTCAAGTCGGCTATGTGCGCCGCCAAGGACGCGGCGGGAGCTGAGATGCTGGAGGGTCTCGACAGGGATCCGTACGGGAGGCCATACAAGGCGGCGCGGAACAAGCTGCGCCCCCATGGTCCCCCGCTGACGGAAACCCTCGAGCCGGCACTGCTGGATGGGGTGGTCCGGTCCCTGTTCCCGCGCAGGACCGACTTCTCCCCACCAGCAATGGATCCCCCGCAGAGTGCGGCGGCCTTACCGGAGGAAGAGGTCCCCCCGGTGACTGCGGAGGAGTTCCACGCGGGAGTGGTAGGCCTCCGCGCCAAAAAGACGGCCCCTGGACCGAACGGCGTCCCGGCACGAGTGGTGGCCATAGCTGCCACTCAAATGGAGGACAGGTTTCGGGATCTTTTCAGCGCGTGCTTGACGGCTGGAAGGTTCCCGAAACTTTGGAAGGAGGGGCGGCTGTGCCTCCTCCGTAAAGAGGGGCGCCCGGTCGATTCCCCCTCGGCATACCGGCCCATCGTACTTCTCGATGAGGTCGGTAAAATGTTCGAGGGGATCATCGCCCGCCGGCTCAACAGCCATCTGCGGAGGGAGGGGCCGGACCTGTCGGACGCCCAGTTCGGTTTCCGTCGGGGCCGGTCCACCATCGACGCCCTGGCCGTATTGAAGGCCCAGGTGAAGGAGGCGGTGGAGGTGGGGGACGGAGTGTTGGCGGTGTCATTCGACATAGCCAACGCCTTCAACTCCGTCCCCCACTCGACTATATTGGAGGCACTCCGGTATCACGGAGTGCCCCAGTACCTGAGGGGCCTCCTGGCCGACTACTTGGAGGACCGCGAGGTCCTCCTTGTGGACAAAACGGCCAGGTTGAGGCGATACGGCGCGGAGTCCGGTGTTCCACAGGGGTCGGTTCTGGGGCCCACCCTGTGGAACATCGGGTTCGATTGGCTTCTGCGGGGGGCCCTCCTCCCGGGCACGAGTGTCATCTGCTACGCGGACGACACTCTTCTCACTGCCCGGGGGAAGAACTTTGGGGAGGCGGCCTGTCTGGCATCGGCTGGCGGGTCCTTGGTGGCGGGGAGGATCCGCCGCCTGGGGTTGAGGGTGGCGCTGAACAAGACCGAGGCCGTATTCTTCCGCGGGCCTCGGCAGCGCTGCCCACCTGACGCCCACATAGTCGTGGAGGGCGTCAGAGTGGAAATCCGGCCCCAGATGAAGTATCTGGGCCTGGTGCTGGACAGCGGGTGGCGCTTCGGCCCGCACTTCAGCGGGCTGTCGACGCGCCTGCTGAGGGCCGCTGACGCCCTCTCGTGGCTCCTCCCCAACCTGGGAGGTCCCAGCGCACGATGCCGGCGTCTGTATGCCGGCATCCTGCGGAGCATGGCCCTCTACGGGGCCCCCATCTGGGCGGACTCCCTTCGCAGGAGGGAGAATGCCACCGCTCTCCGCCGGCCGCAAAGGGCCATTGCACAGCGGGTGGCGAGGGCATACCGCTCGGTGGGCTTTTCGGCGGCGTGCGCTCTGGCCGGCACCCCCCCTTGGGAGCTCGAGGCGTGGGTGCTCGCCAGAGTGTACGAGTGGACGGCGCGTCGGAAAGCGCTGGGAGAGCGCCCCGTCGCTCAAGAGCGGGAGGCCGTACGGCGGGAGGCGAGGGACGCCATCATCGTCCACTGGACGGATGACCTCGCCACCGCCACCTTTGGCCGTCGGACGCTGGACGCGCTCGGTCCAGTTCTGCGAGACTGGCTCGAGCGGCCACACGGTTTCCTCTCTTTCCGTCTGGTCCAGGTGCTGTCAGGGCATGGCTGCTTTGGCTCGCACCTGCACAGGATCGGGAGGGAGGAAGCCCCAGCGTGCCACGACTGCGGCGCGGCGGAGGACACGGCGCAGCACACCCTGGAGGTGTGCCCGGCATGGTCTGAGCCGCGCCGCAGCCTGATTGCGGAGATCGGCCAGGACCTCTCGCTTCCCGGCGTGGTTCGTTCCATGCTGGGGAGCGAGGAGGCTTGGGCCGCGGTCGCCTCCTTCTGCGAGGACGTCATTTCGCAGAAGGAGGCGGCGGAGCGCGCGCGTGAGGACGACCCTCTCGCTGCTCCGCTCCGCAGGCGAAGAAGAGGTCGGAGAAGACGCCATCTTCTCCCTCCTCTTGGTGGTGTTGGGCGGGCGACAGGCGCGGGGGTGCCTCCGCCCGCATTGCACTCCACACCACCTCCGCCGGACATTCCCAACCCTCCCCCCCTGGGGAGGACTTGAGGGGCCTGCCGCGAAGGCGGGCGATCGTCGGAGGGGACTGGATGTAAAGGCTACGCCGGTTTCCCAGTCCCCTCCAGTCAGACGATGCGGGAATACCGCTGGGTTATTTTAGTGGGTATACCGGGCTTGCCCGGGGAGTCCCACATAACCCCCCATTCCCCCAAATGGGCGGGTATGCGTAACAGCATTTTTTCCCAGCGCAAACAAAAAAAAA